>CM075861.1:76787017-77224517 GCA_037975125.1 Latrodectus hesperus
TATGCCTGCAGATGTGCAAATGTTACCATTTATTGGGTTCTTTATAGTTGATTTAGTGTAATTCATGTATGTCTGTAGATGGTGTGATACGCTTTTATGTGGTTAGAGCATTATGAATGCAAAAAATTACGTCAGTGCAATCTTGGAACCAAAATATATAAGATATATATCCCCCAATAAAGCACTTTATAGTGTCGTTTGAAATTCGTTATATGAAGAAAGCCTCCAACAATTAAAATGCAACTCATTGAGGCTATATTTGTTTTTTGTCCTCGTGTAATTAAGAATTAACTTCAAACACTAGTTTTTTTTGGATGGAAAGATATAATGAAATTGTATTAAAAATAATGGTTATCTTAATTAATATTGATTAAATAACTTTAAAATTCAGAGAGATCTAAAATATTTTATTATTTTTAGAGTAACGTTTTTGTGTAATCCTATTTTTAGTAATTTTAATCCTATTTTTAATTAAATTATACAGTATATTTCCATTAATTTGAGACATAATTATTTTTAATTAACTGATAATTAATGTATCACAAAAGTACACTAAATTTAAAAAAAATTCCGTTATACTTTGAAAATGTTAATATAGTTAAAGACATTTGCCGATATTTTTCCTGTTTATTTAAAAAATCGAACCTTAGTACCTCAAAGGCTTTTGAGTTTATTGCCATGGGTTGAGGCAGCCTCATGAAATTTAAATGGATTTTCTCAGTTATTGATTTGGGCGAATTTTCTACGCACAGCTATGATTCATTTCTTTATAATGCTTTTGAAGGACTATATAGAATTTTTATATAATAAATGAAATGCTTCTGGTGAGTAAAATCAAGAGAAATATTATTTTCTATGTGATAATGCCATAAACTTAGAACTAAATCATTGAAATATTTTAATGCCTAAATAAATAATTTATGCTTTATTATTTTCGTCTCTAAATTTTATCTAATAAAACAAATATCTTTTGCCAACAAAAGTGGCAAAAATTTTAATAAGTGTCTTTGTTATCTTCCTATAGCATTAATAGAATAAAATACTTGTATGTTGAATAAATGTAATGACTGTTCTAGAAAAACCAGTTTCAGTATCTTTAATTATATATGTTATTATATCGTAACACCTGTATTAATTCCCAAACAAGAACTTAAGAAGTTATTAGAAACGCTTAGCAGATCTATTTGTTTACAATCTGGATATTTATTACGATCTTCTTTTTCTCATGTTAAACTAATCCAATCTGCTTCAGCTATTTATAAGTAGACTTATTTTAAATTAATGTTGCTGTAAATTTCCTATATCTTGTTATATTTTGTATTAAAATTTTTATTATAATTCATTTTTAACCCTAATTTCTATACATCATATTATTTATAAATGAAACTTGAGCTTAACTTGTTTTATAATGTGTCTGCTACATTCCAAGAAAATTTATCATCACTTGTTAAATTCTAAGGCATACTACATTAGATATATTTTAAGAAAAGGATTCATAGAGAGAATTTCTTAAAAAGCATGTTTTTGGTAAACATGCTGTTATATCAAAATAAAACCCTGTTTACTTTAGAGCGATCCCATCCCAAGTCTCAAAATTGGCCACAAGTGAGGTTCTTGGATGAATTGTTTCCACTTTCTGGTGATTGATTACTCGCCAGATAAGATAGATCACACGAGGCTGCTTGAAAAATGGCACAGTTTTGATGCTTTACGTATTTTTCGCTTTATTTATGGAGAAAAGGTGCTTCCGTTCCTTCAGTGATTTATTTCCCCCACAAATAACCTTATAAAATAAGTGGTCAACAAAGGCATCAGAATCAGTGTCAGCCACAGGACCATTATAAGGTAACAAATGTGCCACACTTTCTACGTATCAATCTACCATGTATACGCTTACATTTATGCATAAATAATAAATAGATATTATTTTCAAAAAATAATAATAATAAACTTTTGTAAATTTTATAAGGATTTCGGAACATATTTTCATTAATAATAACCATTAAGAATGCAGATTAGTAATTTTAATTGATTTTAATATTATTCTATGATATAAATGAAAAAAAAATGCCCTTTTGTTATTATTTTAAAGAAGTATTACTATTTTCCATTAGAGTTATTAATGAATATACTTCAAGTGTAAAAGAAATATCGAATTTATTTATTGAAATTATTTGCTTACTTTCAAAAAATACTTTAGAATGCATTCAACTTTACGGAAATTTTCTTTATCAAAATTTATAAAGGTTAAAACTCTAATCACAATTTAATGATTTAATTTTTTTTAACATACTTATTATATTTTTAGAGATATTCGAGAAATTCATCATTCGTTTGAATTCTTACACAAAAAAAAATGAAGTAAGTTTATATATACTTTATTATATTCTAAAAAAGAATAAAACAAATGTGTAGTTGACACTGTTCTGTAGAAAAACAGTTTTTTATCACTAGATAATAAGAAATATTGTGTTGACTTTGTTTGTGATGAAATATATACATACATAGCGGTGTATGTGAGCTCCGTACTGTTCCTTTAGGTTAACGGGTTTGTAATACCCACCCATCACCAAGTGCCTCGTCTTTTGAACCACGGTCAGGTGACAAGGTCATATCTGAGCTGGCACCCTCCTCTCCACATCCACGCCACAGTAGCGGAAGGACTTTTGACGTCACATATTAACGTGGACATGTACCCAACCCACGGAGCTCCAGCAATCCAGTGAGGGAGCGTACGTGTTCACCCTCCATATCACTGCCCGCGGCCAATAATGCTTTACTTTGTTAATCTAAACGGATAGCGGCGTGAAGCTACTGAGCCACTGGAGCTCTTGTGATAAAATAGTGTTAAGTACAGAAAATGAAATTTATGGTTAGAAACACAATACATCAGTATGATTAGAAAAACTGAAATGTTTACATAGACTAAGCATGTAAAAAAATTCTGCTTATTAATTTTTAACGAAACTATTATTCAGTACGGTATACATAATACGGTGTTTTTCTTTTATCTTTACGTAATCTTATACTAAACTAAATAACAAAAGGAATTTATTTATTATCTTTTGTCAGTCAATAAGAAAATTATAATAGATATAATAAATATACATAGCAATTAATAATAATGCAATGATAGAAGCGAATTTGATCACAAAAAGTAAATAAGGGTTTTGCTTCCGACAGTTAATGGTTAATTCAGATAGTAATTATTTACGCATCACGAGGTGTTAAAGACAGATAAAACAAAAATGATTTGAATTCTTTGGGAAAGTATTTTATTTAATATAAAAACTCGTTTCACAGAATATTTATATCAGAAAAGAGACAATAAGTTATTTATTACAAATACCCAAAAATTTGGCTAATACGCTATTATTTCTCTAGCCTTCCAATATTTCTGAACTCTACAGTTAAAAAAACATGTGCAGAGCACGATCAAGATGAGTAACATCAAAAATTCGATGTTGTCTGTAAGAGACAATAAGTTTTCCAATTGTTTTATTTCTATGACTCATGATTCACAAATAAAACTTATTCACATGAATAAATTACAAGTCTTTTTTACAACTATGAATCATTTTATGAATTTTTATTAATAGAAATGTGATTTGTATTTTCTGTACATGAACAACTTAAATGTTTATTCCCAATTGGGTATTTAATAATCATGAAGTATAGATCTATTAGAAATTTTTGTATGTTTTTTGTACATAATTTCTTTATAACTTTATTTAAAACTAAAATGAAACAATATTGCATAAAAATATTTCCCATTTCTACCTGAAGGAAATTTATTTTAATTAAATTTTATATTTACTATAAATTGAGTATATAATCGATTCATTTAAATTTTGAATCATGACCTTGAAATAAATGTTAAACTTAAGTTATCTGACATTACACTAAATATTTTTCAGTTAACTCAAACAATGAATAAATGAATTTATTCTAGAAGAAAATTAAGGCTCGAGTTCTCTATAAGGCACATTTCTAACCATAGATCTATTGAAGACCATTAAATTAAAATATAAGAGTTAGTGCGAAATATCTGCTTCGATTATTAGTGCATTGAATGGGGCCAATCGACAGAAAATAATATAACGATAAAAAAATAAATATCTCTGGGGGAGAATATTGCGAATTGTGTGTAAAAACTCAATAACTTGTAAAATCAATAAATATGAATTGTTAAAATTCAATGAAGAAAATCGTTGCGCTTTAAGAATTCACTGCTATCGAATTCTTCTGAGTCGATGACATTTCGCATTCTTCTGCTTTCAGGTTAGGGATCGACGCTTCTTTATTATTCAGGCCCTTCTCCGAAGGGTATTGGGAACGGGAGCTGTACTTTGCCTGAAATATGGATATTCTTATTTTTCCTGCTGAGCAATTTCTGGAGTAAAGGGATCATTTTCCTGTTATTCAAATACCCGGGCCCTATTTACCAGGAAATAGTTTTTAAAACACGCTCCAGAACTTGAGAAGCGATGATGAAGTCCCTTGGCACGCGTGCCGAATCGAGATACGGTTTCCGATGTAAAACATCCAAAAGCAGGTTGAAGAGTTCTTCAGCGGTGTCGACTACATCCTTTCTTACGAGTAAACTAGAGCAATTTTTTAAAAATATCTTTGTAAGATTAAGAGAAAATGTTAAGAGAAAGCTTACCTATATAATTTAAAAAAATTAGAATAATTAATAATAAAAATGTTTATAAAAGCAGGTAAAAATAAAATTTAATGATTTTTAATAAAAAATATAGTGGCTCTTTATAAATTGCAGTAAAATATTGTAAGCTCTAGATAATATAAAAATCATAAAATGCTCTTATTTAATGAATTGTTAATGCATCTTTAATGGATTATACAAAATTAAAATACTTCAGTCTCATATTTATAAGTCTATTTGTTGGTGTGCACAGAGAAACAAACACATTTTTGTTTGGATGACTTGATTAATTGTTTGTAATCCATGCACTTTATTACAAATTTATTAATATCACATATTTTATCCAAAAAATTCTGCTATAATAAAAATCACTATAGAAATTTTATGTCTATATAAGAGCCATATAATCTGAATATTTAGCCACTTTGCTGAATATAGTTTTAATCATTTTATATATATAAGGTCATTAATGAATTTATAGATCACTCCACTTGTGCTTTTTCAGTCAAAGTTTTGAAATAGGTACTTAGATATTGGGAGCTGTGCTAAGTCATAAATTCAAAACACAAACATTAAATTAATCCAATTAAAACAAAAGTAGGACTGTATTAGAAATTTTTTGCAGATGTCATAACGAAAAAAGTTAATAAAATAAAAAATCACTTTTAACTGAAATTTCAGCATAAATGTAAAAACAAGAAATTTGACTGCTTAACATAAAAAAGTGCATATTGTATAAAATACTTTCTTTAATTTCTTGTCATAACGATGTTTTGTATGTCAAAATAAAGTGTCATTTATAGATTTGAAAAAAGAAGAGAAAAAATCTTGTGATAAGCTTATAATGTTTGAAAAACTTTTTTAGTCATGGAATTATTCAAGTGAAACGATACCACCAGGGCTGTGGTAGATCAAATACTAGGCGATTTGTGTTTAATTGCTAGTTCTGATATGATGAAAACTCCCTTCCACCAGGTTGCTTCCGTCTAACTGGAAGAGCCCATATATGGACTAGGTAAATGGAAGGACGAACAACATGACATATCATACCGTCTGAGCGACAGTGGAACACTCTTAATCTATAGCTTTCATAGGCTCTCTCAGCAGAAGGGATCTGCAGCAAAGGTTGTGTATAGAACTGCTGGTTTTTGCACGCATTACCTCTTTTATAGCAGATTGCTTTTGGTCAAAGAGAGATTGGCTCAATGTGATGCCATTCAATAACACTCTTCATTCACTATTATGAGTGTGTGCTATAGAGATCGTACTACTTTTATCAGGAAAATTTTCCTGGTTTCAATTGCTTTTGCCTTCAAGTAGTGATATGATTACAATGTTTCAGTATTGTTCTTCTTCTTATTATTAATCCCTCTGTTCTGAAATCAGATCAGACCCATGAAGTCGTAAGTTTTTAATTCTGAAGATATAAATGAACTATTCATAGCCAAGGAGAATATGAGCTGCTTCGTTTAGTACAAAGTTCTTTGAGCACCATAAGGTTGAATTCTGACTTTGCTCCTGAAGATCAACAAGCAAGCCGTTCCTATTATGGAGAACTGATCCTAGGGTTTGGATCGAAGTTTTCCTTCTCCTGTGTATCTTTTTTGGTCTGGTTCCTTCCTACCCAACGAAGAACCTGTCCGGCAAGGGAGACTCTGTCAGTAGCTAAGCTACCGTCGACATAGTTCTCTGGGCTATTGGATTCAGTATTGTAAATACTACAAATAAATAAATTTTGGCATGTCGCTGTGAACGGGAAGAGAAAAGGAACTGTGAATATCGATATTAGAACTTCTCACACAATAAATATCAAAAGCTGTCCGAGCAGATACCGCCTCACTAGTTTCAATTGTTGCTGATATAAATCAACGAAATTTGATGTTCAAGAAACAATTGAAGAAATGGAATACAATTTCCATATCATTCTTAATAATATAACGTTAATAAAATCTGTTTGTATCATTCTAAACATTTGGTAAAAATAAAGAGATGCATTCCTCTCTTTTTCTTTGAGAAAGACAAATAGTGGGAATGAAAGCACCGACGGACTTGTCCTCGGCAATTTCTTGTCATCTAAATGCTACTGACAGATTAACAGTTATTTTATGTTTAGGTGATTCAAATTTGAATACGCACGGAACTACAGACAACACATCGCTTACAGAAACGTTAAACAGAAATTGGTTATAAGAATATTTCATGCCATGAAGTCAAGAAGGCAAATTAAAACTTATGGCCAACAAACTATAAATCTTAACTTGGTTTTATCTTAAATTTTCTTCTAATATGCTGGATTCTTTAATTTCTTTTAATGTCCCCTGCAATGAATGATAATAAGGAATGTATGCAATTTTTAAAACCTTAATATTTCTCATTAAAATCTTAAAAATGACATTTTCTTCTGTAAAATATATTGGTATCTCATAGACTTTTAATGCATAATCTAGAAGACGTCCATGATAGATCCACCTCTTTCAGTAGATGTCAAGAATGTTAAATAGACCTCCATTAGGCATTCTTTAAAGGTTGTTATGTAGATGTTTGCTAGGGGATGAATATGGAGTAAAAATAGACGTCCAATAGAGTTTAACGGAGGTCAAATGATCGATATATGTCGACCAAAAATATGTTTCCATCGAAGATAAGTCATTGAGCATCTGGTAAATGATCTATATAGAGGAAAAATAGACATTCATAGTGGATTTAATCTGATTGTTTATGTTTGGTTACTACTCATGTCACGTTATAATTTTCAACTATTTATTTTTATTTTATTTATAATTAACTCGTAATCTATTAATTTTTTGATCTAATTCATCAAATAGTTTAGAATAAATTATTATTCAAGCTTGTATAAGATAAAGTTTTCATCTTTGCAGTGTTTTTGTATTGAATTTCATATCTTTTAAATTTCTTCTTACTAATTTTGAATATTTTATTTAATTCGTATAAAGGGTTTAATCTTAAATAGAAGCTGAAATTTTTAAGTGAAATTATAGTTTTTATTCGGTTATTCTTATGAGGAACCATGGTTTTCGGGAATAAGAATTTAAAAATATTTATTTTGCTTTACATTGACCTAATCTTTTCGAAAGGTTCTAATGATTTCCTAAATGTTCTTATTGAGAATCTTGGGAAGATATTTAAACACTGCTGGACAATTGCTAAGGACGGATAACACTATCATCCATAACAACCTCAAAATGAAAGGAAGCAAAATGTGGAAAATTAGAATTAGTGTGGGATATAGTAAGAAGAGGTATGCGTATGCAAATTTTTTTGCCACGTCTGTTCATCACGCGATAGCGTTCATAAGAGCTTTAAAGGTTTTGACGCGTATGGACAGTTGTTGTTTCAAGTTAAAGTTTTACAGGAAAGATTTAATAGACGAACTTGAAATTTTTGGTATGTCTTCCCGACATCACTTAGATGATTTTAAGCGTGGCCGAATTAGTGGAAGATCGAAGAAAGGCGAAAAATAACAGATGTTGCCAGGGAGCTCGACATCGCTCACAGCGTTGTTTCACGGCTGTGGAAGTCATCTAAAACTACTGGAATGTGTAGTAAGAGGCACGGAGGAGGTCGTGTTAGAAGTACGACGCTTGCAGAAGACAGATATATCATCCTATCAGCAAAAAGGAACAGGCAAACCACAGCTCAGCAGGTGGCAAATCAGTTTCTTGCTGCCTCAGGAAAGCAGGTCTCCCGAAAAACTGTTGCCAGAGTTTGAGGGGAGGAGGACGATACGCCCTCAGACCTGTTGTGTGTGTCCCATTGACCAGACAGCACCGTACTGCCCATTTGCAATGGTGTCGTGAGCATCGCAATTGGGCTGAACAGGACTGGGCATGCATACTATTCTCAAATGAGAATAGGTTCAATCTGTCATCGGATTGTAGGCGCCAACTGATTTATCGCGAGAGTGGTACTGCTTATCGTCCAGAAAATATCCAGGAAAGGGACCGATATCCGACCTGCAGTGTCATGGTGTAGGCCGGCATCATGATCAATGGCCGCACGCCCCTACATGTGGTTGCGAATGGGATTATGACGGGCCAACGATACATTAATGAAATTCTACTTCCTCATGTTCGTCTTTTCCGTGGTGCTGTCGGTGATAAATTTGTTTTTATGAACGACAACGCAACATGTTATAGAACACTCGCTGTTCAGGATTGTATAGACAGCGAGAGTATTCAATGCCTCGTATGGCAATCACGTTCTCCAGATCTAAACCCCATTGAAAACGTGTGGGATGCTTTGGGGAGGCAAGTTGCTGGTCGAAACTATCCTCCGACAAACAAGAACACCCTCATCCGTGCACTCCCAGAGGAATGGGATAAATTGCCTCAACAGCTGCTGGATAATGTTGTGCAAATGACGTGTGGAATGTTGCATCACACTCCACGGTGGACATATCCCGTACTGATACCTTTCTTCAAGGTGCCTGCTGACTTTTAGATGCATTGTTCCATTTTTCCGTATGCAGCATCAAATGAAAATTTTTTTCTTTCAGATGTTTCACAGCTTTTGTACTTTCCAGAACAATAAATATTCTTTATTCTAATGTCTGCACAGTGTGGCAACTATATTTTATCCTACTAAGCCTCATGTCTCGCTTAATGTTATGCTACATTGCAATTTGTGATCCGTCCTTAGCAATTGTCCAGCAGTGTACTAAAAACCGCCCAATTTAGGAAAAATAAACAGAAAGTTTGATATTTTGAGACTAGAGTACCTCACACTTATTCTTCGTGATCAGACAATATTTATGGCTTTTTTATTTACTTTATAATGGCATAATATTATTCAAGTCATGCCATAAAATATAAGGATGGTTACTGCCGATATACCTACGTATTTAAATACTGTGTAATAATGAAACCTTACACTTAAATGTTTATCTTCTTTACGTAACGCGATTTAATTAAAATTATTGCTTTCCTCTTACGAAACAAAAGTCAATTTTGGCTAGTTTTTCTCTTGACTTTCAATGTAGAAAAATGTTCTGTTTTTCCATTCAAAGAATATAATACATTGACAAAATTTAAAAGAAACAAGAATTTTTTTTAATGGTTTTGTAAAATAAAATTTATAATTTTAAAAGGAGTTATCGTAAAGAAAAGAAATATTCCATGGTATAAGTTCGAATGATTAGAGAATTTCCAATTAAAGACTTTATTTTATATTTATTCAAAGGTTATTCATTGTATAATATAACTGTTTTTTTATTTTTTGTTTCTAATGGCAGATTAGAAGACAATTGTAGTCAGAGTAACAATCATTAAAACTATTACAAGGAACTCCAAGGTAACATGAACACAGATAAGAAAATTGAAACCTCATTAAGTCTATAAATCATTTCTGTCTTGTACTGAGGTCTGCAGTATCTCTCCTACCAAGTGTCTCGAGCTAAGTACAGGGCAACGTATCAAATGTATAACGTGTAGGAACACAGTATGCCAAAGTTGTAGATTATTTAGCGTTATCCAGGATGCACAGCGTTGCACGCCAATAATAAGTAATAAAAGTATTATAAAGTTTAAAAGGCGAGCAATAAATTAAATTTCTCTGCATGTAATTCTAAACTAAGAATTGTTGTGCGTTTTATTCCTAAAGCATTAAGTACAATAGTTGATAAATTGAATTTTGTAAATTATTTCATAATTTTGCATTTTCAGAAATTTCACATGAGCCTGTTTCATCATGGGTTGTTTTAATTTTGTTGAAAAACAAATTTAACATTAAACGACGTACAAAATCCATACATTTGAAACATAAAATGAATGGAATATCTGCTATTTTATGAAAAGTTTAATATGTATTAAGATCTTATCTTAAAAATAAATTTAAAAATTCGTTAATTCGATAGTTTAGACAATATTTTTAAAATTTTAGTAAACAGTTTTTAGATTTTTTTTAAGTATTGTAAGAGCATTTTATTAAATTTGCATATTGAAATTGAAATATTCATAGTTGCTGAGATTTATTGCATTGAGAGTATTGAGATTATAAATTAAAAAAAAATCGGGTGTTATTTTAATTCCATTCCATTGATACGTGCATATTTGTTTAGCAGACTCTGATCAGGCCTAGACTTCTCAATTCATGCAAAATTGTTATGTTGTTATAAAGAAAAATCATAAATTTTTATTTCTTAACATTTCATTAATAAGCACGTATTTGTTCTTCTAAAACATTTTATATTGAGATTTGTTAATTAATACTTGTTTAGCGGTGGCAAAGAAACCAAGATAAGATTAATAGCTAAGAGTGTGCTTTCAAAGGTGTCAAAAAGTAGTTTCCTCTATATAGGTGCATGGTGAAGGTTTACATTTACAATAAGGATTATTTGTGAGTTACATACAATCTATACTTGCTTGAAACGAGAATAATTTCACCTTTATTTTAGAAATTAAGTTTGCCACTGAATTTTCAAATGTTTTCATTTTTTTTATAATTTAGGATGAGATAATTTAATGGGATGAAATGTGTTGTGCAGAAAAAAATCAATCCTAAATTTTATTACTAATCATTTGAAAAATAAAAATAATTGTTTACCAAGCTGTTGTCACAATAGCAAACTTCTCTGTATCTGGTCCAGAATTGGCTTCAAGAAGTTAATGGAATCAAACGGGTGGAAGTCATAGTAATTTAGAAACAGGGATCAAGCTCAGAAGACATGACCTGATACATGATCTGCTTCCCCAGCGGTAACACTTTACTCGGAGAACATTGTGATAACGACCTATTTGACGTATCTTACTCACCTTTAGTGAACATGACGGATATTCGGTTTAACCGGGATTCGAATTTACTACCCTCCTGTCTTGAGAAGGAAGCCTTAATCAACCAGTCTTCAATTACCGAGTATTAGATTCTGAGTTACGGGGAAATAATGTCATTACTTCCGATAAATTTCTTTGTTGAAGAATTAAATTCCTAGTTTTCTTATAAAAATATTTCAAATTTATTTTGCTGTATTTAATAATTTCTTAATTTTAGTTAACTTTATTTTTACTAATAATAGGCTTAATATATTAATTGTTGCAATGAAATTCACATTGACATTAACCTTTTTAAGTAAAGTATCATTTTTATTTTTTATTTATTTATTTTTCTTTTTAATAACGGCGGGCACTTGGGTGACTAACCCTTCGCCACAACAAGGTCATTTGTCGTTACCCAGCGGGCACCTGTGAACCAAGTCACGGAGGCGAGTAGCATTACCCGCGTCATACCACCACAGACCCGTTTATAAGGCGGGCCACATTCTTACATCAACACACAAGAAAGGACAGAGAAACACAGAGAGATAGTAACATCCATGCCCGAACCAGGATTCGTACCCGGGACCCACAGCTCAAGAGTCAGGAACGCTAACCACTCAGCCATTGCTCGGCAGTATCTTTTTTATATAATACATTATTACCGATAGTTAAAATTTTGAAGATATGAATATTACTAAATAGAACTTATAAAACGTTTTTCATAACTTAATTTGAAAAACTGTAAATTAAGCTGCATATAATATTTTTCTACATATAATTTCTGCATATAATTTCTATTTGGTCAAAATATAAAGTATATGAAATTAAAACTGCAAGTAACATGTAAGAAAAAGTTATTCTATGTAAAACATATATGACGAATAAGCAGAAATTTTAAACTTAAAATAGCCAAATCAGACAGCCAGTTCATATTTATTGCACAGCTGATAATAGTTTCTTAAAAATGATAATTATTTTGCAAAACATTATTTGGAATTCAAAATATATATGAAAAATAATTAAATTATTTATCACATGTTATTAATTTTTACTATATGTTATTCTAAACAATTAGGATAATGTATATTTTATGATATTCTTTTATTTGTGTTCTAAACATTATTAGACAAAAGCTCACTTTTAGTTTGTATTTTATTGTGTTTGCTGTCAAAAAAAATAAATGTTGCTTGTATAATAAAAAAAAGATACAATTTTCACTTTTAAAAGAATGAATTAAATTTTAAAAAACATGATTGTGGATCTCACTTTACTCTTTTATCATTCGTGAAAAAGAAATTTTTTTAGTCATTCCTATTTTTCAGAAGCATTCTATAGTCCAGGTGACACAGAATCTCCGAGGAAAACTGAAATATACTTCATTTATTGTGAGAATGGAGGTACATATGTTATAGCATTCAGTGCTCTTAATTGCCAAGAATTCTAAAAAAAGTTTAGACACGAAAAAGACGGAATGAATAAACTTTTAATAGCCAGATTTATTTCATTTGTAGAATCATGAACACAATTTATTTAAAACATTTTGTGCGTTTATATATTTATAATACTACAAATGTAAAAAAACAATTTCATGTACAGTAGAAATCGCAAAAGAATTCCTCTACCTGTAATATTTGTAATACCTCTAAAAATGCCTATGTTTATCAAGTTTTTCAACAGAGAATTGTAAAGAAAAATTAAAATAAAAAAAATGATTATATCATGAAATTTACTACCATGACGTTTATTCCTTAATATTACAAAATTCCTATATAAAATAAAATTTACTATATATTTAAAAAATTTTATTTTTTAACTTTTTCTTATTCATTAACTTATTCATAACTTTCTTATATATTTTTTTATTCATAAACATTCTTATTCATTATTTTACATTGATACATTATTTTTTTCTTATGGCAGTCATGTCAATTATTATTTATTTAGTTAATGCAATTAAATAGGAAGTTTTGAAAAAAAAGTTGGCAAAATATAATTTACGGCATATAAACAACGACCATTAAAATATAAAATGTATTAGCATATGTATTAGTCATGACATCAAATTTATGACATCATCGTTAGTGGTTATCAGTGTATGTCCTATGGACGTCTTCTAGATGGTCAATGGATATCTACTGGAGCAGTCATGGGTATTTCATAGACATCCACTGGCTTACTGTGTATCTTATAATCGATGCGTCATTGTTATCCAGTAGATGAACTTGTGTTCGTTGGTCTTGTTATAAGAAGCACGAAACAATCTGTTTATAATACTTTCTATACTTCCTCTTATCTATATATCTTAGTTTCATTAAAATTAATCTTACAATGGTTTATATGATCGAAAAAGCGAAGGGTCATAAAACCTAAGTTTCGAAACTGCACTGAATGTATATAAGTAAAAATAAAAAATCTTCGATAGGTATCTTTACTACGTCTAATGACTTATTTTGGAAATGTTCATACTGACTTAATATTCATACTGACCTTTATTATTCTCCGACGTCAATCAATAATCCATGAATGTCAGTGATAGATATATTAGATTGCTGGAAGCAATACGAAAGCCGAAGTAACCGTGGAAACAATCGCTCTAGTTTAAGTACATATTGGGAATCCAGATCTGAAACCACAGATTCCATAACCAGTGATCAAGGAAAAAAATATTAAAAATTTTTTCAAAGAGCTTGTTAATAAAATAGGATGTAACTGAGTCATAATTACTGCTTACTATCCTGTGTAAAATGGTATTATTGAAAGACTTCCACATTACCTTAATGCTGGACTTATGGACTTACTCTACCATACTAAATGGAGAGAAAAATTTTTTCCGATTCCCTTACATAATTTTGTCAAAAATAAAGCACACTGTGTCCCTCTTGTATATGGTACCGAATTCCAAATTATTCTCATGTATCATTAACTACAATTTTGTAAATAACTGATTAATCTTATGTATGTGTCTAAGTTTATTAAAATCAGGAGGATCTTAAATCTAATCACCACTGCTATACAGTATTAGTTTTACAATTAAGTAAAATCTCGTCAAAACCTTATTCAGATTAGTTTTTAAGATTACATAAAATGAGAACCCTCTTTCAATCACTTTACTGGAACTCATGAAGTGATCAATAGAAATATGAAAACTTTGGTATTGTAATATCTATTGGTGTCTATTGGTTGTGTGTGTGCATTAAAACTGCATACCATTTTTTTAGACATACGTGAAACACAAAACAATATGAGCCCTTCAATAAATAAACAGATTAACAAACCTTCACTAATTCCGGAAGCAAAACTGAGAGTTTCGAAACACCTAGTTACCAATTCTCTTTATAACCAAGTATAATACGTAGAATTTACTGATTTTGTTACATACATATATACACTTATATGTGTGTATGTGTCATATATACTGTATATGTCATCTATTTCTAATATCTATACAGTAAATTACACATATATGTATATCATTTATGTCTCCTGTAAAATATACGTTTCTTTTATATTCTGTAATCATGACGCTTCATTGGAGATATATTTTTGGGACGTTTCATACAATTAATCCCTTTTCTCCTTCGGTGTTATTCGAAGCTGCTTTCAGCCAGTGGTAAAACAGGTGCAGTGTGACGTCATTGGGTATTATTTTTTCATCATTTGCTGCTGAAAGTGAGCACCATATAAATCTCTCTGTTCTTGTCAAAAAGAATTTGCCCTGAAGAACTGCGTTTCACTGACAATAACCGCATGCTCTGTCTGATACCATAGACGTCCTCACCACATGGGTGGACTTTGTAAATATTTCAATAAATAAATTTCGTTTCTTTTAAATAGATCCATACCATCTTTTTATCTATAGAAGAAACCTGCACCTCTTAAGAACTCATTACCTATCAATTAAGAAATGAAACTTTGGCCCACTAGGTCACCACGATAAAATTATCGGAAAAAGTGAATAGTACGCTATAATTTATTTAACATGATAGTAACAACATGTTTATAAGTCTGGATTGCGTAATGCTTATAAGCATGTGAAATTTATGTAAAACGTAATATTACGCACATTCATTTAGATGCCAAATTTCATTATTAATTTTCTAAGTCATTTATTTTGACATAAGAAGTACATCATTTTGCCTAACTATTTTCTGTTCATTTCCTTGAAATTTATTCGCTAAAATATTCAGCCATCTTTTCTATAAGACACCATATAACCAGGTAACCTTGCTGGGGCTGAAATTCCTCAAACGGCAGCATCAAGGCAGATCACGCATTCAATGACTGTCTTGTGGAGTTCATCAGATGTCATCGATTGAAATAAAATTTTAACTTTATTATATTTTCAAATATATTGTTATATCAGTTTAAACATCATTAAAAATTTTGAGTGATGCGTTTTTTATATAAATCACTGTAAATGGCGTACAAAGTTTCACAACAACGATTTTGATATTGCAACACCATGATTTAATTGAATCGGTGGCCTACTGGGATATCGATTGCTTAGAGACAGGTCAAATGTAACCTAATGTAAGGGAAATGCTCGTAATTATTTCGGCCGATGGAATCAATGTTTCCAAATAAGAAATTTTCATTAAATATGAAAAGAGCCCAAGTGCCCGTGAAATATTAATTGAAAATCGGTATCTAATATTAACCGGTCAAAATATTGTTCTCTGAAAGACATAATTCAGACTCGTAGTGTTAGTAAGCGATTCTGCGACATGCATTCGTATCACTGCTGATCTATGTTTTTATTGATAAGCGGTAACATGTGACCCTTAGCAGTTAGGTACAGTAGCATCTCAGAAAGAGAAGATAAAATGAGTTTTCAAGAATAAGTTTCATTTCAATATACAGTCTGACAAATAAAAATAATTCTCATTTAGAAAAATAATCTGGTATTTAGAATAAAATTGTTACTTGTGCATGAAAGTATCAGATTTTTCAAAAACGAAATGTAGAGTCATCTATTTTAAAATGTTATATTGAAATTAAAAGGAATTTAAATCATTGATTTAAAATAAAGTTATGTGAATTTCAGTGATAATCACATATTTTTTTTGTTTTACTATGTATAGCTTTAATTTCGGTCTGCAATATCATCAGACAATTTGTTACTATAAAATGATAATTTTTAGCAAAAAAATATGAAATTGAAAAGAAAGAAATGAATAAAATTAACCAATTTGGTTCCCTTATTTTTTATTAGACTTTCTTAAAATTATTAAAAACTTAAAGTTAACGGTGTTTTGCAGTGAAAAATTATATCGTGCTTATTCAACTTTCCTTCAATAGTTTTAATTCATTCATAAGATATATCTAAATAATATTATATGTAATCCCATAGATAGACAAAATATCTAAATGATATTTAGTCTCTCTGAACAAACTATTTTACGATGAATTTTGAAAGTGTTTGCCTTTTAACAGATATACAGTTAATCTGAATCAACAACTATGTTTATAATAAATTTACACTTGAATATGTCTACATGCTTATACATTGTGCTAAATGAGATTTTTACTATAGGAATTTTTGACAATATTTTAGTTACTTTTCTTCACTTTTACTATATACTTTTCTCACTTTCTCAATAAAATCTGCTTTTTATTATTTCAGAAATATTAATTAAAAGAAAATTTTTAATGTTGGCATTAGCAAAAAAAGGATTCTTCAGATTCAAAAGAGATTGCTGACAAATATTGACATTATTTGAGAATTCTATTAATTAATGAAGTTTTTAAGAATTTAAATCGTTCTTGCCGACTTAAACTAAACATTAAGTCGATCTTTTGTCTTTTTTTTCTTTTTCTGCAACAGCTTCACAAACCGATGTTTTCCTCCTCATATAAGAAATCGTTTTACTAACAAATTGGATTTCGACACTATTCTTAGAAATTCAACGATGAACTTCGCCTTGTTTTCTGCCACTCGGAAAACGTGATTTGAGGATAGGCAGGAAATTTGTCGACAAGTCGGCTTTATAATGCTGTTTCAATATGATGAGGGGTGGATGAAACGTTATCTGACGTCATGGATATTTTAAAGCAATGAGAATCAGAATAAAGTGCGTACTCAGGATCTCAACTGTAATGAAAGAAACAATCCCTTTATGGTTAATAATCCAACATTATATTTGATATAAATTTGCATACTTTAGAGATACCATGATGTAAGATATTTTTTAGATCCTTTTGAACATATTTTTATTAATTTTCTTATCGAACTTACACTTCAAAGGAGAGAATAATATAATGTCTTTCCTATCATGATTCTCCTAATATATATAATCATTTCGTGAGCAGTTTTGAAAATTTCACGTTTTCAAAAGAAACAGTATTCACCTGAAGGTCACTTAAAACTTCAATATCTTTTAATGCAAACTTTCAACCAAAAATTTACTGGGAAAACAAAGCTGAATCAACAATTTTCTTCTCTGAGCGAAAGTAAAAAAGAACTCTGAGAGAGCGATAAGAATCAATCATCTAATTAGGGAACTAAGCTTATTGTCTTCAACTTAAAAAAGTTTTCTAGGTATCATTGTGCAAGCTCGGTTGCCTGGTTTAGGCAGATCAATTAAAAATACATTAGGGTTATCGTTTTGCTAAACATAACCAGATGGATTCCACGTTATTTAATTTTATCACCATTAATGACGATCGAAATGCATCTATTTATGAATATTCTGCTCGGTTTCCCAAAATAGACTGCAAGAACTGAATTTGAAATAATTATAATTGTCTTTCAGAACTGCTGTCTGTTTGAATTTGCTCTAGGGATTGGAAGAAATTGTGAAAATTTTCTGCCAGATAAAAAAAACAAATTTTATAATTTAGAGAAAGCTCTTTTTGCAATAGAAAATACTTTCATTTTAGGAAAAATATAAGGAGTTATGGTTACCAAATCCTCCTAATTCTGTCAAATCTTATATCTGAAGAGTAATTATATTCGTCACCATTTTCACAAGATTAATTTATTGGATAATTTTTTTTTTAACTGATAAAATTAGGAAGGAATACGGATGTATTAACGTATAATGAAGTTACGAAAAACATACGTTAACTAAAGGAAGAAGAAACACTTCACGAAGTCTAGTACTTAATATTTTAAATATAAATCAAAGTTTATAAATTTTCAACAAAGTAAATTAATGAAGATTACTTTTGTGTCCTTGTAAGTTTCTTTGAAGTGACTACCACTTGTAGCTTAACCAATTTAAAAATTATATTTTATGAAATGATGCTATAACTTTTGTATTTTGTGCATTACAACCTTACATCAAGTGCTGGTATACTTTATAGAAATCGCTTTTTCTTAAAAGTGAGTTTTGAGTATTTGTTGTCTTACACCGGAGATCAATTGCAGCTGTGGTCACTGCTTTTCTATTAATAATGAAATCTGATTTACATTCTTTTATAGAGAAATTCATTAGTGTTACTTATCGATAGTTTGTGAACGCAATTTATTAGGTAAAACATACTTAAGGGGAATCCTTCCTCAAAATAAATCTAGAAATGAGCTTCAGCGCCATCTAGCGCAGTTGTTTGGGGGCAGTCCTTACAAAGACTGAAAGAACTGATTGGTGAATTTAAACTCATAAGTCACGCCACAGCACCTGTTTACAAAGAAAAAATAGTTCCTATTTCAATGGGGGGGCGAATTTTAAGTGGGGAATGAGAAGACCACTTAACCGCAATAGGGGTAAAGTAGACAATATAACCCCCCGCATCCTAATTTCCTTCCCCATATTCTGACGCAGATTTTCTCCGCATATGTGGTCAGTTTGTTTGTCCCCTCTCGCCTTCCTGGAACTGTATGTCCGTAAATCTCATGGGTGAGGAAAAAGTAGGGCAAGCTCAAATGCTTCTCAAATTTGACACCGGAAATATCCGTTGAGAGCTTAGTCAAGCAATGAGAGAGAAAAAGCTCTGCTCGGAGATTTTGGGAAAAAATATTCTATTTACTGTTCAGCAGAAAAGTATACAGATGCATAAAAAAATTGATCAATTTTGTTATTATTCATTAAATGATATATATATATATATATATATATATATATATATATATATATATATATATATATATATATATATATATATATATATATATATATATATATATATATATATACATATACATATATATATATATATATATATATATATATATATATATATATATATATATATATATATATATATATATATATATATATATATATATATATATATATTCTAATTTTCGAAAAGTATAAGTGCTATTATACTGAGTTCAATAGTGACATTTTATACATTTTGCAAAAAGTATTTTCGCATCTCACTAATTCCTTTTTGAACTGATTTCGTCATTATTTTTATTTTCGACATGAAATATGTTTTAGGACATCAACAAACGAAAATGTTTTATACCACATATTTTGCATTTTTATTGTTTGCTGGTATTAACTTTACTTTTCCATAAAAATATTATAAGTTTACTAACAAAAGTAGCTAAATAAAGATAATAATTTTCTAAACTTTCACTTGTATATGCTTTAGACCAAAATGCATAAAAGATTATAAAAATGAAATTATTTGATTTAAATTTCTAAAAGAAATAAAATATTTAAATACCTACATACATATATAAATATAAATTGTAATCACATATTCTTTTTGTTAGTATATTAATATATTTAAAAAGATGTAAAATAAATTATTATGTAATTTTTATTCTATGTAAGAGATTGAATAAAAAATTATTCATGCTCTAAAGATAAAATGTGGAGAAATTTCTTCAAAAATGTGCATTTAGTAGTTCAAGAAATGTGATAAGAATACACTCGAGTATGTGTATTTTTATCACAATGATGTGATAGAATTCACATCCCTACCAATGCACCCCTTCATCGTAATTTCTCAGCTTTTTTTCTTGATAAATTCAATTTTTCGTTTTATTTAATTTATTGGGAAGTTTGAAAATGTTATACTTTACACTTGATTATGAAAAACTTTTTCCAGGGCTACTATTGTATAGCTCCCTATGGAGCTTCGAGTGCGGAGTTCTTGTGTTGTGGCAAACAGCAGCCGCGGCACATCTTCCTTGATATAAGCGACGAAAACAGTAATTAATCTGCTTTCCCCCAATAAATTTGGCAATTATTGAATTAAATTCTTCAACTGCATTGTTTGTGACATCAAACAACAAACTTTTAGCATTTTCTGCTAAAAAGTTCATGACCTCCATTAATTTAAAATAAATTTCGCTGTTTTTCAGTTTTGAAAATAAATCAGCAGAAATACTCTGGCGATTGCAAAAATAATCAGCGCACTTGTAAACTCTTGTAGAAGACCTTTATGAGTGTTTCAGGACGAGTCTTTCGGACAGCACTTGATGGATTACTTCTCCCGTGGAGCAGCACACCCCATGTTGCCAGTCTAACTGGCACAAAACAATAACATTTCTTTCCCCGTTTCGAGGAACCATTTTCTACCGATCAAGTTTCCTTCTGGCAGTGGTGAGAGATTTCGGCTTTTTATGTCCGAAATTCATAAAATTTGAATGTAGCCAGGGCGGAAGTGTTGAACGGACAACCACATGTAGGTCCAAGATCTCCCCAGCCCCTACAAGGTCTTACAATTTGTATCCAAGGTTTCCCCCAACATCTGGAATTCCATATGCAAGTAATAATTGAATATAGAATTATAATTTAATATAGAGATTTCAAAAAATACTTGACTTTCCAAAAGTCTTATTTAAAACTTTTTTTTAAATAAATCTTCCTGATTGTCATATCGATCCTATACGTAATATCCACCGAACCATTAAATATCAGTAATATAAAATTCGGAGGAAATTTATATCTACAGAGAGAGAAAATAAAAAAGGAGGATACAATTTTACAAATGTATTATATGTAATGCATGTCAAATTTTTAGTTTTTAGAATTCTTAAACTGCATGCCATGACTCACAAGATGCATTTTTTAAATGCTAGAATATATTTTGAAAGATTTAATTTTGGTGCATTGATGTCATGTTTGAATTAATAAAAGTGACATTTACGATACTCTGAGAATATCTATAACACATTTGTTCAAGAGTGTATCCCAATTTTCTACACTTTACAAGTTTCATAATAACTAATAAGTGGGATATTCTTACTAAAATTTTGAATTGTGTAAGGCCTATGAACATATTTATTATTGTCCCAAACATCATCGAAACGTATGTATTCCGATTTAGAGAAGAATGCTTTTGCTTACCAAGAATTCGAACTTAGAAGAAATTACCTCAAAATCAAAAGAAATATATATATACATACATACATGTATATACATACATATATACACACACTCACATCACACACACACACACACACACACACACACACACACACATATATATATATATATATATATATATATATATATATATATATATATATATATATATATATATATATATATATAATATTATTTATTTTTATATTTAATAATAAATAATTTTTATATTTTTCATGGATAAATAAATATTTCGTAGGTTTTGTTGAAATGTTCAAGTTAATTCTGCATCCAAAATTAGTAAGCAATAAACTTAGAATCAAATATAAAATTAAGAAAAACAACAAACTTTGAGAAGATTTTATAAAATAAAGATTAAAAAATATGGAATTGAAGAATTTTGCAATAGCTATAGATATGTATTGCAATATCATATCATGTAGATATACTTCTTGAAAAATTGCATCAAAAATATAAATAAAGAATTAAAAAAGTACACTACATGAGAACTGTATAAATTTTATATTTTTTCAATAGATTTAGCTGTTTAAAGTCAATGTATGTAATGTTCATAAGCCCATCATTTTTCGTGAAAATAATTGCAGGACCGCTCTGGAAAGATGAAGATTCGTCTCAGGGAAATCATCAGAGCCCCTCGTATGTAGTAAAGGGGAAAGAAATGTCCCTTCTCGCGCCAATTTAGAAGCATATTTTTACAGGAAGATACCGGATACTAGGAACACCCGCAGCGTTTGCTGGGGGTGAGGGAAGGGAACACACAAATTATCTGATAGAACTGCGAAAAACCAAACTTCAAATTTTAGTGTGTGAGGAGGAGCTTGTTGACTAAAGCATGCAATTGATTGGATTGATTTTTCAAACAACCAAGTATTCATCCGCCATGTGGGCGTTGCTAATTTTTGCGAAAAATTTTAAGTTTTATGTATACAAATAAAAAAAATTCTATCGTAGATAAAGTAAAAAAAAAAATTTGTTGGGATTTATAAATATATGTAGATATTAAGTCTGTTTTTAAAATTTCTAAATTTTTTACCTTTTTTAAGTTATTAATGTTTTAAGCATATTATCAAATTACTGAGCCAATTTAAACATAGTTAAAATAATTTTAAAAATAAATTTCAAAACAAAATAAATTATTCTTTTTGTGCATTAGGAAAACCAACAAAAAGTGAAGGTCTAGCAATAATAGAACTTGAGAAATATTCATTTAAATTTCTCCATAGACTTAACATTAGCGCTCGTTTTCAATATGGCGCGGAAGGAGTCCCCTTAAGATTGGAATACAACCATTAAAATTTGCATAATTGGCAACATTTTAACAATTAACAATCTTTATTTTGCTGAAAATAAAAATTGAAATGTATGCCTGAATTGAACACCTTTACATAAAATCAAAATATCAAAAATATATTACTAAGCAATATTACTACAGAACAAGATAAAACCATGGTAGACTCGTTGAGCATTCGTTCTCGTTATCAAAAGGTAGTGTGTTTGAACCCCAACCCAAGCAAAGATCCATTGTGTTTGCTAATGGTTGCTGGGATGCATTAAATATGTCGTGGTTTTATTATCCCCTATTGGAAATTCTACTATTGATGATTGCCTGTAATGTCTTGCATTGGTTCAATATGAAAAGCTTCTTCCTACATTAAAATGAGGTGATTGTTCTAAATATTGATATTTAGTATTCCTTACGTATATTGGAATGCCGAGTCCTAAAATCAGTATTTAATAATTTTAAAATGAAAATTTTCAAACCTTCCACGTTTTATTCATTTTTAACTGAAAAAAGAGACAGTTCGAGGCACAAAACAGCGCTTTGAATGATGCTGAGTGCATAGTAAATGTAGTTAAAAGTATATTATATTTTTTTCAATTTTTAATGTTTATCGAAAGCTTTTCCACATGTATTTCCTGTTGGAAGCAAGATTCACGAGAACTTATGGATTTGGTCTTATAGTATATTTATAAATATATATATTTACTTATTGTGTTGAAATAATAACAAAAAAATACTGCTGATTATTTCGACAGGAACTTCATAGACGAGAGATATATGTGATTTCTAGTGTGGAGAAAAAGAATTCATAGAGTGAAAAGTCATCCAATACATCAACAGCTTTATTCATCAATTCTTGCAATAAGAATTGGCATTTTAGAACATTACCTGTTCTGCAACTTAACATAAATTTCGTTAAAATGAAGTTCCCATTGATGTTTCGAGTTTGAATGTGTAATTATACTACAGGTAAAAGTTTATAATCGGTACCCCTTAATATTTTGGCGATATTTTAACACCAAGATGTGCTTAAAAAATGGCCGATGTCGTTACGCAGAAGTTAAAACAACAGGATTAATACAAATTAAATTTTATCACAAATTTATTCTTCAAAATTAAGGATATCTAATTCTACTCCAAGCCCATACTATGTGTCATAAATGATTTGGGATTGGATTTTGTCAATGAAACTTGATTCATGCTTGGTGCGTGTATTTTGCATCAAAAATAGAAAAATTTCTTAGAAATTACAATATAAATGAAGTACACATTAGTTTTTCACACAATGCTCAATGGAACAAATGAAATGCTTACGAGGACAAAGGAAAACACATAAAATACTAAGAACCAAATGTTAAGTTTTCTATTTGCAAACTAGTAAAACATTTTTAATAACTTCGTCTATTCTTTCATAAAATGTAAATAGGAATTTAAAAATAGTGAAACATTTAAAATTAACTTGCTTGTTATTAATTCGTACTATTAGTTCATATTCTGCCTCTACGTATATATATCTTGTTCAAATTTTCAATTGTTCATAAAATACTTTTATTCATCCACTGCAAATTCAAATGGATTTTTTGAAATTTGTAGTGGTTGACACTTGATGTTAATTGTACAATATATTCAAATATTAGTTCCTTCTAAATTTAAATAATTAATTTTAGTTTTATATGGGCGAAAAATATTTTTCTCTTTTGAAGTACGAATTTTGACTTTAATTTTTTTCATTATTTGTTATTATTTTATTGCTAATTAATACTTATGAACCATTTATCACAAGCGTAAACCATCTTCACTATGTGTTTTCAAAACAGTTGCAAATAAGAATTGCTTGATTATAAGATTTTCTTTCTTGGATTCATTATGGATTGCTTCTTCGATCGTCAACGTAGCTAAACGCACTGAACGGTAACTATGAACAGAGACAAGTAACTACGTTGACATCTGATCTGGCATCCTTTTCTTTTTAAGCTTTCATAGAGAGGCATCAGAAATCAATTAAGTCCAATGTTTCTGCTTAATACTTGTAGAACCGTCACGCTTAGGATTATATATCAATCAGTGAGTAAAAATAATTTAACTAAGCGTTTATGGTTGCAACAAAATATATTTAAAAGTCTTAAAACGTATATAAATAATGTGATATATATTTTTGAAAATATTAAAATCCATTTTATTTTGTGAATATTTATAAGTTTTCAACTGAAAACTTGAAATCAAATTTTTACACAAGTGTATCACATAAAACTTTCAAAATAATTACTTATCCCTTTTGAAGGTTGGATTGATTGAATTCAAATGAATACATATATCTCTTTAAAATATCCAGTTGGATTTAAACGAAATATGATTAACTCCGGCTTATTTCGTGAATGGTTAAAAGCGTCATTAGTCCTACCCTCCCTTGATTCAAGCACATTTTGTTTTGAATGGTTAGAAATCATTGAGGGACAGCGCATGATGTGTATCGATTTCATAACGCATCTGTGGAAACAGAAATGTATTTGCTATTCATGCGATAAATTCTGTGACGATGAAATCCCTTAATGAGAATTATTCGGAAATTCCATTATTCAATAGCAGAGAGCAGGAGGAAAAGTTAATTGAATTTTGACAGGTGTCTGTTTCGGTCGCCCGAGCAGCAACTGGATGTGTTAAAGAGAACGGGATTTTATGCAAACAGATTACATTCCGGAGTGTTAATTGAATATGGGGAGCAACGATGTTCATCTTTAAAATAAGCAAACGAGGATTAGAAGACCTGATTTAGTTTTCTACGAAGTTTTAATGTAAATAACGGGTAAACTTATTTTTGAGTACATTACAGACTGTGCAACATGTTTCTTCTTCTAAAATATGTCTTGAAAATAGAAATAATGTTACTATTCTTCATTAGTGATAAAAATGACTGAGTAGTTCTTTAAGAGAATATTATAAATGTCTTTTAGTAAAATATTGCATAAATTATTATATAATAAAGAATTAATTTCTGTAACTCATTTTTAAAATTGTGTTTAAATTTAGAAACTTTTTTTAGGAAACTTACAGAGCAGTTTTTTTTGGAGAAATGCATTTACTGAGGAACAATATTTACTATTATAAATTTTTCTGGAATAATAAATATTATAATGTGTTAGGGGAAATTAATTTTAGATTTAAATAAAAATTTTACTTGATCTTAATGAAATTATACATCAAGCAAGATTCTTCGGAATGTTTTCTACAAATGAATATTCAAAACAAACTATTTCATGACTACTCAAGTTGAGTTTTTCTTCTGTGTTTTAAATTTATGAAAAAAACAAAAATTATAAATTAAGCCAAATCATGGAATTTTTTAGAGAAATCTGTGCAGTGGATTTTGGGCAACTAAAATGGAAGACAATGATTGAAAATGTGAATTCAAATATGAATTAAAGCTATACTATGCATATTTCTTAATGTGAAAACTCCAAGAAGTCATAAGTAATTTCTAGATTCTGAATTTCCTATTTCTTTTTTACAACTAATTTCAAAAGGAAGAGCACAGGCCTTTCTTAATGTAGAAATATGAGCTTACATCCTGTAATATTTACTTTCTTCCTGGATTAGAAAGCATGTTTGGAAGTCGTGAATCATTAGCGTGTGCATGCTTTTGGAAAAAACAGTATCTAAAGAACTCCTAGCAATTACAAAAGAGATCCAAAGAATGACATCCCAAGTTAAAGACTAATGCGTAAGCCTGGAATAATAATTTTCTTATCATTAATTCTTATCCTTTACCACAACTTTTGTAAAGTTGTTAGTGAGGAAACAGATGACATTTCAATTCATTTGGAGAACCTAGGATGGAGCAAAGTCGGAAGCAATGTATAAAAGAAAAGTTATGCACGTTGAAGTCTCATTTGGAAACCGGTTAGTAATGTTGGAGACATTTAGAATTATATGTTATACTTCAAATAAGAGAAAAATATGTTTACCAGTAATTGTCGAAATTGGACGGACAGGATCATTTCGTATCAATAGTGCGGATTATCGTTCCATACACTGCCATTCACAGTGGTTGACTTCCAACAATTACATTGCGAATATAGAATTTATGGGTTGCAGAGATTTATACTGAATAGCATGTAAGATCACAACAATCTCTTTCAAATATGGCATGAGAGGACAGACGTAGAAAAATCATACAAACACGGCACGGACCATTTGTCAGGAAATTAGTTTGTTTGAATTACGTCTAATAACCATTCATGTATTACGATGATGTTCGGATCAGCATGAACTTTGGACCATTAGTTCAGCTTCTCTTGACAATGCAACATAGAGACAGACTGTGACTCTCTTGCGCTCAACGACAAAACTGGATACAAGAGTGACACAATATACAGTCTTTTTAGTCCCAGTTCTTTCTGCAGCATTCAAATATCCATAAATGTGTCTACAGTATACCGTGAAAGTGCTTTTCACTTCTTGAACCTGGTAAGATAGTATGGGCTGCCATTGAGTACAGGTTACACGAATCTCTAGTTTAAATGTGCCATAATTTAATACTGATTGGTGAACTTCTAACATCTCAAGGCCATTGGCCATAATCTAGATTCTAGACCTACGAAATGCGATTATTCAACAAGATAATGTCAGAGTACATTTAACAAGCCATGTTCTTACTTTCCTTGATACAGATGGTATTGAATCCTTGTCCTGGCTAGCATGATATTCAAGACCTTTTGCCTTTTTTAAACATCTGAACAAGGGTTGATGAGAGATTGGATTTCCATTCCTCACTAGTTACTACGAATGATGAAACGAGTTATAGATTTGATAGAGAGTGTATAAAAAATAGTTGCTTTTTAGCCAAGTTCAGATCGACTGTATTCTAAACCAAGTAAAAGATAACTTTTCTGACTACAGGGGCAAATATTTCAATTAATTTCACACCTCTCGACTCATCCCAAACTGCTCGAATAATTAATTATTTTGTCTTCATGCCAAACTGTTTACGTAACATAATATGCGTTACTTTGAAAACAAATTTTAAATACGATAAAACTCCAGTTATCAGAATCGCTTTCAGAATTTCGGCACAATAAGTTATACGGAAGAAGAGAAGGAAAAATGAGAAAAACTCTAGATAAAGGAAAGGTAAGAGAAGGAAGAAAATGAGAATGATATGTCCCTTGAGGAATTCAGAGACATTCTTTTGAAAATTCCTGGTATGCTCAGAAGTTAGTGCTGAAGATAATAGGAAAATGGAATTATGAGTCAGACACTGAATTTCACATTGCAAGATGATGGTCAACTTATTAAAAGTGTTGAGAAAGATGAGTGACTTTAATGTGTCCCAAGATGAAACAGACACGGGACCATCAACTAGTGAAGCATTTGCAAGTTTTGAAACTGCTTTGAAGTGGATGGAGCGTCAGCCCGAGTGATCATATTCAAAATTTCCTGACTTGGCTGCCGAAAACGCGGATGGCGACAGTAAAACAGATTACTTGGACAGAGATGCTCATCAAGCAATGATTTTCAGTTACAGCACTTTTAAGTAATTTATTATGAAAAAGCGTACATTTTCATTCAATTCTTTCATTTGAAAAATATTTTTCTCTCATTTCCGACGGACTATAATTAAAGTGTACCGTTTCTCTAAAGAATCCATTTAACTGAATTTTTGATTCTTCAAGTGGATTGCGGTGTCAACTGATTCGGATAGTTGGAGTACTATTGTAGTAGGATTTTCTATTTACATTATAGTTCGCTATGTAAAAAAGTTTTGAAAGCATCAAACAAATATGATATGTGATCTTATTGTCAAATTAGATAAGTATTGTAACGCGGAGAATGCTGCAATAATAACATTCTGTAAATGCCCCTATTACTTTTGAGAATTGTAGTATAGCACTAAAGTAAAAGTAAAATTTATGAATAAACTCGAATCATCCATAGAAAACATGCTTCAACATGTTTTTTACGCTTGAATAAATTTCTTCTTTCAAGTCTAAGAAAAACAATAAATAATCTATGTGAAATTTTGGTAATTTAGGCAGAAGTGTAATTTTTAATTCTATACTGATTTGGTTTCTAGATTAAATCACGAAAGTTATTGTTTCTATAATAGTACAGAAAATATTTTGTCTTGAGTAGCTTAATTAAAATAGATAGATCTTAAACTTATAAATCATTTTAAGTAAATGCGTTTTTCCCTATAGTTGTGTTCAAAATGATATTACTTGCAATTTTCTCATCACATTAAATTGCAAATTACTGCATATTTGCCCACAATCTGCAGTAAATTCAGGGTATTATAACTGATAAATAGTCAATTCAAATTCTTCATCTGATAAAAAGCAGATTGTGCATTTTTAAGGACGTTGTAGAAGGAAAATGTTATAAATGGATCTATATGTAACTGTAACATTAACGAATAGTTAAAAGAGTAAATGAGAAATATTACTTAGTAAAAGACACAAATTTAAATTGATATTTCAAATCGGGAGTTTATACTACAGTTACATTGTAAATTTATGAAATAAAAGTAATGCGAGGTTTCCAATATTGTAACTGAAATTGCTATACTGATTTCAAAGCGAAAATGTGAGACGACAAGAAAACAAAGAGGTGATTATATTGTTGTATGTTGACACAGAAGAGTCATTAACATTCGAAATACAACGTTTGAAAATTGTTTATTTTTTACCTCTTTTTGATAAATAATAATTCTAATTCTTTTAATTAGAAAAATTATCCAATTTGCTCTACAAAATCGCAGTTTATAATTTGAGTCATAGAGGGATTTAGTATCATTAAAGCTTTTATATGATACAATCTCATATTTTATTGAATGTTTTTTTAAATGCTCTGAAAGGCATGAATTAATTCAGTCTTTTTCGATTTACTTGATACTAGGTGTGCTGCCGTGAAAATGCACAATCAAATAACTATTTGCATTTGCATGGCAGGGATCACTGTTGCCTAGTGATCGGACTCCGCTCTTAACACCCTAAAATCTTTGCTTCAATACCATCTTCTATTGAATAATGAAAAATGGATGTTATGCTTCTGCTTTAAACATGCAATTGTGGATGAGCGCTTAGGAGTTTTCTGGGTTTCCTCTTTAGCGACACGTGAATAACGCCAACTCTCTTTGAAAAAAACCTCCTGGAAAATACTCTATGGCTATAGTAAATGCCTCACAAAAGTCTTTGGGCACTAGTCTGCCAAAAATTTGAAAAAGGTTCATCAAATTACTTCTTTCGTTTTGATAAAGGGTGGACAAAAGAATATCATTAAAATATTAAAAGTTCATAAAACTTGAAAAAATAACTAAAATAAAAATGAATCGCAGTTTATCAGTGATAAATTATGAATTTTTTTTTATATGATTAGAAGAAATAATCCATTTGTGTGTATGAATTGCCGATAGGTGGTGTTTCATATATAAGTCAAGCCGACTAATAGCCTGAGTGGTTAGCGTTCCTGACTCTTGAGCTGTGGGTCTCGGGTTCGAATCCCGGTTCGGGCATGGATGTTACTATCTCTCTGTGTTTCTCTGTCCTTTCTTGTGTGTTGATGTATGAATGTGGCCCGCCCTATAAACGGGTCTGTGGTGGTATGACGCAGGTAATGCTACTCGCCACCGTGACTTGGTTCACAGGTGCCCGCTGGGTAACGACAAATGAGTAGCAGTTTCCGGCCTTGTTTTGGCGAAGGGTTAGTCACCCAAGTGCCCGCCGTTATTAAAATATATATATATATATATATATATATATATAGTATATATATATACAAGTTAAAAGAAGACAATCTTATAAGAAATATACTACCTTATAGGTGGTCCATAACACCTTACGCAACCCTCTTGTGATACAATGCTGAGCTTGCAGCCGAAAGATTAGCGCTCTTGCCTTCGGTTCAACAGTTCGTGGGTTCAAATCCCACCTTGGGTATGGATGTTTGTAGTGGTTCGGAATCCACTTAAGTACACACACCGTAAATCCCGGTCTAATTAGCCCTCGTGTGCAAAAAATGACCATTGAGCGACAAACAAACCAAACAAACCAACCTTATGATACAATTTCCTCAAATCCTTGAGCAAGGTTATTGAGCCCGCTATTGTTAAAGGTAATTTTTATTCACATTTTATGAAGTCAGAATTTATGCATTCCAAAAGTTCATGTAAAACAGCTTCACCTACAAATCATTATTATTCCAAATATTCATCCTGATTCACTTATATGGACGTGGAACTGCTTTTGTATCAAGAGCTTAAATATTTACAATCGCCTGTTTCATATGCATATTTTCAAACAATTTTTTAATACGAATACCATCTGACCGTAGCTTTTTAATTTTTTTTTCTTATTTGGAAATTCCCGTGACCTATCAATGCTAAACCGGTTAACGGTTTTTTTTATTTTAATTATTTTTTTGGTTTTCTGAATTTTTAAAACCCTTTATGGACTTTTTGCTCATCTGGTATCTTATATTCATTAATTCTTACAGGATTATATGCAGAGAGATTATTTTCAAATAATTGTGTTTATCAATTTATATAAGTTCATTCTATGAGAATTTAATGTTTGAAAATTTTACATAATTACTCTGAGAGTTCACTTTACATTTGATTTGAAAGAAGGACTAAGCACATCTTTGCTAACTCAAAACTTTTGATGTGTATTCGAAACAAATTTCAGTTTATAAAACTAGATTTTAATTAGCCTATACTCTTTTGATGTTTTTAAACTTTTCACTTGCTTTTGAACTTGATTTTCTCTCAAATGTAGTTTTCATAGTTAGTATTTTATTTTTCATTATATTAAATTAATATATTATAAATTATATATATATATTTAATTTCATAAGCTTATTATGATCAAAAGTCGTTTAATTTAATTATTTAATTTAATAAAGTATTATAGTCATTTCATTTAAATTCAAATACATCAATAGCTTTTAGTACTTAATTTTGTTTTATGTATTTGTAATCAATCTAACCAACTAATAATACCATTTTTTAGCATGTTGTCAAAGGTCTTTTTTATATAATAAATTTCATTAACATTCTTTACTAAAATAAAAGATTATTATTTATTGAATTTTTTTTATTTATTTATTCTCAAAGATGTAAAAAATAAAATTCAAATATTTTATAAGAAAATAAGCTTAATTTCTTTGAAGATTAATAAACGAAGAAATGTTTTTTTTTGACTAATATATTTTAAAATACATGAAGTGCTACTTAAAAAGATAATTAATTTTAAAATTACTAGTGTTAAAATTTCTTTAATAAATTTAGTTCAAAGTACTTTACTAATAATAATATAGTTAAGAACTGCCATTACAATGCATAAGAAAATATTTTTTATGAATATAAAAAATATTATTTATAAGAAAATTATTTACATTAATAGTTAATTGTAATATTATTTTTAAAATTAATTAAGTATTTAATGAAAATTGAAAATTCCATTCTCTTTTTGAATAATAAACTATAGATTGTATTTTATTTTATGGAAATTTTAAATTAACAGAAATAATATGCATACAAAATTCAGATTCATTTTTGCAATAATAATTACTATAAAGAGCAACTTCGTTTAATGAAATTAAGACTCATATTTCTTTCCTTAGTTAAAAAAATTCAAATAAAACATTGAACAAAGATAATTTTAAGTTAAATGCATTTAACAAACATAAAAAATTTTTAAATGACAATAAATGAAATTTCACAAGAGAAAGTGTTAAATTTTAAAGTCATCTAAAATGTTTTCTAAAGTTTCATTGAATAACTTGACTTTTCAAAAAAGAAACATAATGACAATGATAACATAATTTAAAAGTTAAACTTTTATTGCAAGTTGTATCAAACTGAAACAATTTTTTTAAATCTTCAGGTTACTTTGCTTGATAAAAGATTCTGATTTTCCCCGTTTGAATTTAATTAAAATGCAATGAATTTAAGTAAAATCAAACTTTTGTTTAATAAATGACATTTTTTTCTTAAGAAAAATGAATAATTCTTAAATATGTTTTCCTTCAAACAAATATCTTGTTTATTTATAAAATATAAAATTTCATACATAAATTTAGACAAATTATTAGTGCCAAATCAAAGCTTATGTTTTAAATTGAGTAAAACCTATTTTAAGTCTACAAATAAGATTTTAAAATTTTATTTATTTTATAACAATATACATTAAATATCATTTAAACTGAGAGGAACGCATTTGTGAAACAGTCATAAGAACTTAACTACAACCAATCGAACAAATAACTTGCAAAAGCTTTCATTTACAACGCATGTTTACATACATAGCAATCCATGTGAATCTCGGACTGTACCTTTAGGCTAACAGGTTTACTCTCCCATCATCAAGTGCCTCGTAAATTGGAATCACGGTCAGGTGACGAGGTAACACCTGAGCTGGCACTCTCGTAAGGTGTAAACTCGTCAACTGACTCAACAAAAGTAGCTGTTTGACTGTCCATTATGCAATGTCAACTCATCAAGCTTTAAACTTATGTTTAAATAGCTAAAAATGTAATTTCATATTAATGAAAAATAAATTTGAAAGAAATTTTCTACATGCATTTTTGATAAAAAAAAATATTTTTTTTTTCTGTTTCATAAGATTTTAATAAAGATTAGTCATAATATTTCAGATAACACTTAAAAAACTGGTATTTTATGTAAATTAAAAAAATTAAAATTCTGGCAAGAAAGTTAATTTTTGAATGCGAATGTGCTTAAAGTAAGGAATTTAAATATATTTTTATAATTTTATTTTTTACTTTATATTAACTGATAAAGGGATTAGTTTTTCTTTATAATGTAAGAAAAACTTTTATTACATTTTTGAAAGTTTTTAGTGTTTTCATTGCTTTTTTGTGTTACAAAAACTAAACTATTATGTAGCCCGGTGTAGCCTTAGTAGTAGCGTTTCACGCTCCCATGGCACACGTCCCAGGTTTGATCCTCGGGTTGGGCAAGGTTGATTCAACCTTCCAGTGGATGGTAAACTGAGTTCCAAACATGCTTCGCGGAACTAAACACTGGGAGCCTCACGTTTGGCTGACCACCAAATCGGGATATAAGCTTCGGACATTATGGCCTCTCGGCCTGGAGAACAGAGATGGGCACTGTATGCCTTGCCCACATGGGCTGTCGTGCCATAGAATAATAATAATAAATTATTATGTAAAACATTTGATTTAACTTTTTTTTTACTTCAGCAATTAATAATTGTTAAATTAAGAAGTTTAAGTGCAACAAGGAATGAACATTATTTTGTACCAATAAAATAATTTTTAGTTGTGTGTGTTTCACCATACTTTATAAACTATAAAAATTTTCATTTAACATCATGAAAATATTTTAAATTATTTAATGTATTCTAACTGCAACAGAGAAACAAACTAAAAGAACGAAGAGCAATTTTTCTTCATATTATGTTTTAAATCATTGAATACAAAAAATAAAATTTATATATGTTCACAAGCAACATATGAAATCTTCTGCTCAAATGTTTAGATATTCTCAATGAGACATACCAGATAGTTTCACATTATTAACAAATGTGTACACATCCGTAAAACCCGCTGTTGCTGTACCTCCATCGTGTAAATATTTGATATTGTGAAGAGATAAATGAATTATATACTTGCGTTTATACGAACCCGATTTCAAAGTTGCATTTTCGAAAATGACAGTAAATATTTTCAAATTATGCAACAATTAGTTTTACTTTTCATTAAAGTTACAATCATAATGGAACATTACTTCACAAACATTTCAGCACAATAAGGTTTTGATATTGGCTTACTGATTAGTTAAATGAAATTGATTTAGAAAGTGAAATATTAAAGTAGCATAACTATATTCAAATAGTAATTATTCCTTTTTTGTGTTAGTACAATATTTTTTAAGTTCTCCAATTAATTAATGCAATAAACTTGGTTTAAAATTTTAAACGAAAATCACATTCAAGATATTTTTATGGGTAACTATTTCTATGAATTTATTCAATAAAACATACTACTCTAATACAAAAATCATATTCCACCTATTTAACGTGATATTATTTTTAATCTATTAATTCCGAGCAATTATTTGAATGGCAGTTAGCGATTTATTTATTTTTCTTATATATATATATATATATATATATATATATATATATATATATATATATATATATATATATATATATATATATATATATCCTGAGAGAAACTGGTTGACGACTAAAGACATATCAAGCTCACAATTTCTATTTCTTTTAAAATCCCTTTGAATGCAATAAATATTATGATTATAAATTTAGTCAAATATTTTATTAATTTTAAAAACAGTGCTTAAATTTGTTCCTCATAGAGAGTATTAAAAATGAATAATTTGCATGAAACAATAAGACTTTTAATTATTTTTTTAGTAATATGAGTTTGATCTACAAAAACATCATCACATAAGTCACAGAACTAGTATGTTTTCAACAATATTTTTGGTGGAAAATTTTCTCCACTGCTATTTTTGAGATCAATATCTTCGAAATTCAATTTTCAACTAATCCAGCTTCAGAAATATATCCACTAAAAAGGACCCTTTTTTGGTATCAATCTGCTGAGAAATAAGCTAAAAAAATAATTTTTTTTTGTTATATTCTTTTTAACCTTTCCGAAAATATTTTATTTTTCATTTATATGTAAGGAATTACATGAAATTCATTTCATATTTCTGTTTACTACTAGTGTGAAATACGCCACTTTGATAGAAAGCAAAATAATGTTCGATTTCATAGGTTAATAAAGTACTAATATTATGTTCTTTTTAAATCGATTAAATTTAAAAATTTGCATTACGTCACACACATTTCTAAGATTGTCAACATTGAATTAGTCATTAAATTGATGATTGTAAAAAACTCTGTCATACATTTTTATCTTAAAGAACAGTTTTTTTAGAAATAAAATTTTGTGATGAACAAATATTCTTCAAATCTTGAAAGGCAATATTTTATTATATTCCCATATTTTCAAAATCACTTTGGTTCAAATTGATTTACTTATTTCAAAATTGTCATGCAGAAACTTATATGCGTTAGGAAGGATTTAGAAATGAATAATTAATGGAAACTTGAATGGTTCATAATTAACATGTTAACCCAAAGTGAGTTCATTCATTATCATAAAACGAAATCACTTTAGGAACATTAAAAATCTCATTATTAGATTGACAACGAACTCAAAAATAATACATTTGTTAGAGAAGATTTTATTTATTAACTTTTTATTTTTTTATTCTTTGTAAAATCTATAAAATATTTTCGCTTAAATACTGATACACTACTTATGTTAGGAATTAATTTCCCATATCAAAAGCAAATAGCAGCAATATTATGCTGTTATAATTATTAGTGACTGAGCATGATTGAATACAGAGCATTTAAGCACTGCAAGTCTTAATTTGAATCAAACTTCTCTCCTGCTGGGTACTCATCCATAATCATTGAAATCGAAATGAACAAACATATTATGGAAAACAAAGGCATTCCAGTCATTTGCATTTGCATTGCAATTTGAAATTAGGCAATGTGTGGTATCAAATATATTTAGATGTTATCTACCGTATTCATTTTATTTGAATTAAATTGAAATATGACTTAGATGTGTTTCTTTGATGCAGTAAATTTACCTGAGACATAGTTCCGAATAGTTGAATATGATTTGATTTACGGCTTTAAGTTAATGTCGTCTCAATCGATAAAGAAAGAGTGTCATCATCTTTAAATTGAAATCCTGCAGAAAATTTAAAATACAACTTTGACAAACTCCAAGAAATAAAGGAAGGGTTTCAATAAAAAATAACAAGATCAAATGAAAGAATTGAGTCGGAAGAAAAAGTCAAACACTGTAGTTGCGGTGTAAGAAACTATATCTATATGATCTGCCACAATAGCCAAATTTAGTCAAGAGTATTCATAAATCATAATAGCAACAAATATGGCTTGCACAATTTTATGGAAAGGAAGATATCATAATTGCAATCCCTGTGAAGTTTCTCCCAATCCCATCAAATGAGTGGTGGAAATAGACTGCTTGTTGAAGCGAACACGAATCAGCCTCTCGGAAAATCTATTGAATAGAATGTAACGAGCGTTATATCTGTTACAGCTGAACGACTGAGATTAAAAAGTGCCAAGTTCATCTCTATATAACGCTATGCATTCGGCACGGGATTATAATATGAGAAATTATACAATATATTTGCTCTCTTCAAACCACATTATAAAGACATCGCGTAATCACTTCGATGGCATGATTACTACCGTTTGTAAGTACGCGCTAAAAACAAAGACAGTCTTATGTTTTGAGCTCTCAAAAACTATTCCAAAATATGCATTGGTAGAGTTCGACATTAGTAAAGTTTAAAAAAAAAATTGCATCATTCTGAGAGTCTAGAGAACCACAGATTAAAATCATTAAAATGGGTTGAACATTGTCAATGTGCATCAATCACCTACGTTAAAAAGGGTTAATTTTCATTTCTGGATGATAAAGGGGAATTATTATTGGTAGAGTATTTGTAGAGTTCAAATTGAGATCCAAAGAAAAGATATGTTAAGTAAAAATACAAATGATGCACTTGAAAATCTAATTCTCAAGCCATAATGCCAGTTATGCATATCATGATGCCAGTTATGCATAAATGACGCAATATCTGAATGTGACACTTGAGGGATGATTACCTATTCTAACAACATTCCAGACACCTTTCAAAACAATAATTGTTTGGAAATGTCATAAGAATATGATGGTAAATGACTTCATTGAATCATTCAAAGATCCGTGCTCGAATTTCAAGAGGTACAGGCTGCAGAGGAATTAGGTGTGCAACCAAAGAAACAACTATCTTGTTTCAAGCATTAAATGCTCTAAAAATTTTACATTCAAACAAAATGGTTTTCAAAATTGTATCTTGAAAGCGAGTAGGAGAGCGTCGACATCTACTGAGTGAAATGACTGGTTCCTTTTTTTGTTTCAGGAGCCAAGAAATTCAAAGTTATGCTATTCAAAATGTGTCCGGAAATTTCAATGTCTGGTAGAGAGAATACACAGTGTGTATTGTTTTATATTAAACTTACCTTATACCTTCCATGATTAAAATATCATTATGGTCCGTCGTTTCAAAAAATATCTTTAGAATGTAATTAATACGCATCGAAACCATATATCCCTGTGTTCACTTTTTTTAATGGCAGATTAGAAAACTACTGCAATCAGAAAAAACATTAAGACTAGAAAAAAGAATAAAAGTATCATGAATTCAGATAACAAAACTGAAACTACAGTAAGTCTACTGTTTATAGTAAAGACGGAATTTCTTGATAGTGAAATCAAGGATAAGGAGGTAACATTTATGACAAAGATAACGGCGTCGATCTAGAAAAAATATCATCAATTGCAAACTTGAAACATTTTCTGGAAATTAGTTTTTTCGTACTCTGCACTTATTATAGGAAATTTACGAGTAGATGTAAAATCTCCATGCTCTTGATGCTAACTGAAAAATAAACAGAAAATCAGGCACATTTGGAAAGGGAAAATATTTCAATTAAGCAAAAATATCTATCGCGTGGACTTTCATCTATTTTTATAACGATAAATAATTCTCATTTAAGTACAAACATGAACAATATTTAAAGACGGAATAAACATTTGAAGTGAAAAAATAATAAACCAATTCCAAATATTTACTGTTATTTTAATAATATTGAACCAAAACTATGTTAATTTGAAATCTTGTAATTTAATTCGTAAAATATCGGTAATATTCGTTTCTTAATAATTGGCTTATATAAATTGTTATTAATATTATTCCTCTATTTCAGTAAACAAAAAACTTCTATTTGCGTATGTGTTTTAATAATCACTTTCAAATTAATTATTCCCCAGCTCTACATAACATCAGAATAAAACTATTTATAATTAAAAAAACAGCTACTTCAAAGTGAATGGATTACACCATGCTTTTTTATAACAGAATATTAAGATTTTTTGTTTGAAAAGTGTCAAGCAAAATACATAAGTTTCAAAATAATCAAAAAGAAATTTGATCAATTTATAATTTTCAAAATATTTTTTCCACATGAAAAAACTCAAAACATTTCATTCTGTATTTCAATATTTTTTATTTTTAAAATTTAATGTTCTTGTTTTCTCTGCTTATTTTAATTTACTTAAAAATTTATTTACTACGCTTTATTATTTTTTTTGTAAATTTCTTTTGAAATTAATTTTTTAATTGCTATAAAGTTTAAAATAGTTTTATGGTTACATTTTGTAGAGATGCAAGGAAATATTTCAAAAATATATTAACAGTTATGCATTATTAATAGTTTGCACGTCTTTTTTCATTATTTTTTTGAAGTTTATTGCATTATCATTAAAATAAATGCATATTTATTTCTATTTAATAAAAATTAAAAAGGAATTTATTTATATCTTTATTAATTATGATTAATAAAATTATTTTCTTTAAAGCTTGGATTTCTTTATGCACTATAGCAAGAGTTTCTTCTAAGATAATGTTTAATACAATAAAATCAATTCGCTTTACACAATTACTAGCATTGATTTTGAACAAAATCTTGGCATTTTTAAGATTTCTTCGTTTTTTTTTTATCTAAGTAAGACATTGGTAGAATAATATTCTTTAAAGAATTATTTACTTTTATTCTGAGCATTTTCCTTGGATAGAAAATATGGCGCAAGTTTAATCTGATCCACAGTTGATAGAACTGCAAAACGAATTCCGAACTTGTTACATATCAAGTTACTTTTGCAAAGAAATTATTTGGAAAAGGAATTCTTATGTTTAAACATGTTTTCATAACTTATGCCATTTTACCTTAATAACCAACAGGATTTTCATATTTTCCATAATAATTATTATTATTCTCAATCACCCTTCATTTTTCTATTAAAAGTATTTGGCAGGGATTAAGCTAATTTAAGGTATTTTTGGCCAAATCAATAAACTAATTTGAACTGTGCACCTTTCCTTATTCAAGATTTTTATAGTGATACATTCTCAATATGTAATTAAAAAGTATCGAATTATTCCACGCGTTCTGATGCTGCAATTTTTCTAATTTTGAATATTAAAAATTTTATAATTTTTACAGCCTCATTAAAAATACTATCCATCTATCACTTTCGTTTCAAAGTGCATATAAAATTTATCGGTAATCTTCATATTTTCATTTTTGTCGTATTTAAACTTCAGTTATGAATGACATATTATTATAGCGCATTTAATCTTAGCACATTAGAATTTTAAAATTTTCATTCCATAAGAGAGAGAATCAAGAAATATTATGCAGTAAGGTAACCAGTTAAAACATATCCAGTTAAACAACATATAGAAAAAGAAACACAAGGAGAGCGGTTGTTAGTAACAACAAATTAGCAACGTCGTCGTTCTGATTAACCTGCGTATTTGATCGTTAAAAAATATTCATATAATGCTGATTGATAATTACAGAGAGATGATATTGGTGACGAGGACGATATCTCTCAACTTATCTTGCATGCAACAATAAACTTCCGAAATATGTTAGGGAAATGAAAGCTAATTCCTTTCTCATTTACCATAAACCCTTATATCCATAAACTTATACATTTACAATAAACTTTTAACCAAAAGTTAGATATAGCTACGTTATATTCATTCAAATACAGAATGCCTTTCAACTAAAAGAAATGAGTCTGTCCACAATAAAGGATAAAAAATCCTACAATACTAATGCAGATATTAAACACTTCTTGTTCGTAAAAGCCATTCCATCATTGAGCTTTTATGAACGAAATTGAATTTCATTCAAACAAAAATAGGAGTGCTTTCCTTGAAATGTTTAAACAATCATAAGTGAGAGGTATTACAAGCATATTTTTATAATAATCAACTCACAGATTTCATAGTGAAAGTTGAAGTGCGTTTCATGATTCCTTTCAAATTTCACCAAAGTAAAATTTGGCCTCTATAAATAGCTACGAATTTAGTAATTTATTTAATATTTACAATCACACATTCCATTTTAATTTGAATAATTAACGAGGTACCTTTCCCGATTACTAGCAAAAAGGATTCCTAAAATTAGTATCATTGTGAAGTTCAACTTCAGTTCTTTTTTGCTTTTCTTCCAACCGAAAAACAATTTTTAGGAATTTTAAATAATTTCATGTTAAGATTTGTAAAAATAATTATATACATGACCAAGTTTCTTTTATTTCAAAATAAGCTGCGATGAAACAAAATTAAATTACGTTATAAGTAGTATAGCACATTAAGATGATTAACATGAAATGAAGGCATGCTTTAAATTTTGAACTATTTAAAAGTGGTTCCATATTCAACTTCAAGTGTTAAGCAGCTACTTTAACGAGGTAACTGTTGAATAATTAGAAAATAAGTTGTTAGCTGATAAATGATGTAAATTGTAAATCCTATAGTGATCTTTTCTACTTGCTGTCTCTATGAAGATTGACATGAAATATTTGTGATTTAAATATGCGAAAAAAAATTACTCTCTAAATTTATTCTGTAAATTCAAAGTTGAGCTTCTTTGTGTTAAAAATGTTTAAATTAAATATTTAAAGTATTTAAGTGCTAAAATGTTTATGCAAACATTGTAATAAATTGTAATGATTTTTATGAAAAGATTTAATTTTCCTTATAAAGGTAACATATATAAAGGAATGTCTAAGCGTGTGTCGCAAAATGAATTGGATGCACTAGACTTTACCATCGATAAAAAGTTCAAACTCATAATTAATTACAGTAATGTATATTTTAGACCAGACGGAATTTATTGCGGAATAAGATATCTGTTAATATAAAATGGAAAAATGTATAGAGTATCGCATATTGTTTTGATATTATGAATGATAATAAACCATTTAGAAGTTAAAATCAATAATACATTGTTGCTCAATTTGTATTAAAATATAGAATATGTACCTAATGAGAGTAAAATGCGTTTATAAAATTAAAAATATTATACACCTGTATAAGAATGATTGCACATATGATTGATTAATGACTTTGCTTTATTATTTGCTTGTTATATTTTTATGACGATTTTTCATATAGTATCGATATATCAATATCAGAAGCCCTTGATATCAACGTCAAAAAAGAGTTTTGCTCGAGAAACTAATTTCATGGTTATATATTTTTATGAAGACAAATTTTAGAATGATATTTTGAAATTCACTTTAGAAATTTAATAGTACTACTGATACGAGGAATTCAACCTTACTCTATCGGATGAAGATGTTAAATGATAATTTCAGAAAACGCATCCACATTTTATACAAAAGCTTCAAAAGGTTTTAACAAATTAAAGTTCTTCAGCCGTTATTTATCGGTAACGCAAAATTCAAATTCTTAATAAATATTTTATCAAAATAAAAGTTTGAAACACGCCATATTTTAGTGAATATTATGTACAAATTTGTACATAAATTTATAAAATCCAAACTTCAATTAAAACTTTAAAAAAAAACAGTTGTGAAGAGCATTATATTAGTAAAAAATATTTTTAATTTTTAATATGTATAGATATTCTGGATTTTCAAATAATTAAAATAAGTTTAATTTAAAAATTAAAATCAAATGAAGTGATAATAAGGAGAGTCGTCTAATTTTTTATATCTAAATTCAATTAGAAATAATAGTCCTGAATATTTCTAGTTGACTATTATCAGTAAATAATACTGATAATACTATTATCAATACATAAATAGTTGATTAACATTTATTGGGAAAACAATTTAACAGACAAAGAAAGAGGTAAAAATGTAGGCGAAAATCTTAGTAAACAGTCGTAAAATACTAAAAATGTTCACAATCTTTTGGACTTAGTTATTTTAAAAACAAAAAGAATGCAAGTTTTTAAAAATGACAAATAAAATTAGAAGAATAATTATTGCAAAAATATTTCGTAAATTTTCATTGATCTGTATGTACAACATATAATCTTTCTTCAAAGACGAAATCAATAAGAATTTTGAACAAACTTGCGTAAATCTGACTGATACAAATAATTTCTTATATAAATTTCGAAGCGTTTTTTTCCGTTGGCAAATTGTATGAATCCTAAATAATTTTATTTCAGTATGAATGCTAAAAGTTTCACATTCTATACATATTTGTATTTCGAGACAAATACTACTCATACTGAAAATTTTATGTATTTTTCTGATCACATTTCTAAATCAAATAATCTTAAAAATGAATGAATTGATTTACTCATCATTTGTATTTATGAGGCTTAACACATTGGTTTCTATGTGACCTACAAAAGAATAACTCAGAAAGTCTAATTGTTTTGGTTTCAAAATTCAAACTTAATACTGAAAAATTGAAGCATAAGCAAGTTTAACGCTAAGTATTTCCATGAAGAGCCATCTTTGATAGACCATGGAGAGAATCATTTTAAAGAGATTGAACTAGTTCCGTTAATACGAAGACATACTAGAAGAACAGGCTGGATGTTGAGAAGTTTATGTCTACTGACAGCAGGCTTCATTATTAGTCAAAATATAAAGGGAGCTTTGGACAAGAGGCAAAATCTCTCCACTCTTTCTATTGACTGAAGTTCTACATATGATCTTGTATGAAGAGAGAACGAATACTTGCCAAATTATGAAACATTGTCTTTTATTCCAACACGAAAATAATTTAAATGATATCTGAAAAGCTTATTTTGCAGAATTCAGTACAACAGTTGCTTTCCAAGATACAGAGCACTGAAGAGTAGTTTGCCACATGGGGCAGTCGCTAGTTGTATCTTTTTAATATTTATATTAATCATCTGGTCTGTGAGCTGAAAAAGATTGATAGCAATCGGTGCTTGCTGAATGCTCATATATTGCACTGTGGAAGAAAACTAATAAGATCAATGAAAGTTTTTTATGGGAGAAGTCTTGTTTTTTATTGAAAAAGGGACAATTGAATAATATGAAGGTCAATTGTGATAAAATTTCTGTAGTGTCTTTCTCTTCGTACTAATATTTTCATTCACAAATTTGTTACAAAATTTGTCAGATACCACCATCTTATGAATTGAGGCATTTAGGTGGGGCTTACGACAGAAAACTTTCATGCAGATCTCATGTGGAGGACACTATCCGACGTGTCAGAAAAGACTCAGTATCTTAAAAATATCTGCGTGTTCCAAATGGAGCTGTTTAATAATTATTTTGAATTTTACATACAAAACGTATATTTTAAGCTTACCTGTACTGCTGTTAACCACTGATCACAAGATAAGAGCAACTCCTCCACCACTTTGAGTTTCTTTCATATTTTCAAAACAAGGATCTGCGATTGATTACGGGGGCTATAAAGTATAGACCCATTATTTGTTTGCTGCTCAGTACAGGTAACAGACTTTTTGAGGAGAATACTCAAGAAGGAGCTCTTCTCATTTGAGAGAGAATACTTAGAACCCCTAGGTTTTGTCCTTGGGAAACCAAGATTTTCTAGACCATGAGAGAAAGATAAAAACACAAAATGATTTTCTCGAGACAGTTACAGATATTATTATAAATAGATTTGGATTTCAAGATTGAAGCTTTCTCACTTCCCATTAACACAATTGTCTATCCACTTTAATTTGATCAAAGATGTCTCGAAAAGGGGGATTAGTAAAGCAGTTTTAAGAATTTTTGCTCTTGAAACAGTAAAATACTTTTACCCTGAGGAGCTATGATTAATAATACATACTGTAGGTTTCAGGGTGAGTAGTTGGGTTGATGACGGTGCTGGTATTTATTGCGAATTTTTTTCGTTTTTATATTTCTTCGGCACTCATAAATCAGTTTTCAATGGGAAGATTGCGGCTATTTACACGACGCTGTCACAATTTCAGCCTCGTATTCAACCTGACTCAAAAGCCCCACTTCAAGAAATTAATGCACCCAGCTGCTCTCATACATTAGCTAGCAATAATTGTTTAAAATTCTTCAATTGGTTTGTCAATAATAAGTTCTCCAACTGAATCCAGCCTACTGTAGGATCCAATGGCCACCAGAGAAATGAGATGGTCAAAAGTTTTACCAAAAATGGGTGAGGGGGTTCTGTTCTCCAACAGAACACTCTAATTGCTGACTTCCTTTTTATAATGTCTAATAAAGAATGTCTTCAGAGGGTCTCTTTCCGTAAAAAACTCAAAAATTGAATCTTCAATAAATCATGGATTAAACAGATATTTAAAGACCCTTAGTGATCTATTTTGAAATCAGTTGTTGCAATGTTTGTTAGATATCTTGCCACGATTGCCTGAATTAGCATCAATGTCACATTAACTAGGTTTCTTATTTTTTTGTACTTTGTATGATGAGGAAATGTGTTTGTCTGAACTGTCCAGATGCCTTTTTTCTCCCTCGGACATCGGTCTGAGGACGCTTCTCGAATGCTCTAGTTTATAGATTTGTTACTTTTTGATTCTCATTTGCATTTTAATGTGCCATTGGAAATAAATAATGCTTAAGAACATATTTAAGGTTGTCCAAATGATTTTTTTCACATAAAAAGGTATAATTTCAAACACCAGTATTAAATTGATTTGATTATTGCACTGCAGTGAGATTTAATAAATTCATATAATCATCACATATTCTATGGCTAGAGACAATTTTTCTTTCTTTGTATCGAAAGTTTTCATTAAAGCATTTTCATAATTTCTGCAAGACATTTTTAATCATTGGAATGTAATAAGTAATGCAGTGAAATATTTTTAAGAATAAAAAATTAACTCATGGAAAGCATTTATTGAAAAAGGGAATCACTTTATTTAACTCAAGTTTAATATTTTCTTAAACCAAAGTTTTGTAATTATGGTGAATCTATTTTCTTCTGATTGAAACCAGTTAAGAAGCATTCATATATGTATTTATAAATTTTAAATTAAGTGCGTGCACATTAACAAATTTTCATACATATAATATCTGTAGATTATGATAAATTTTAATTTTCATCAAAATAATAAAACTTGTTAAAGTATGTCCTATATATTTATAATATCATTCGTTTTTTTATTGTAAAAAATGCTATTTGCTTAGTCTATTTTTCATAATCATCTTAAGAATTTTTTGTTTCACCGCTGCGTAAATATCAAGATTTTATTTTCCAATTTTTGTATGAATTCTTATAACTAAGCAATTGATAACGATCATATACGTCAATATAATTAATAAGATTCTTGATTTAGAGTGAGAAAATGAAACAGTAAAATGAACATAAGAATAAAACAACACAAGTCTTATTGTTGCAGTTTAAAATAATAGAAAAACCTAAAAGCAGTTAAGTCATTGTTAAGCAAGTGGAATAGTATTTTTAATGCTTAAAAATATTATCAGGGGATGTCTTTGATTTTATTCAACTCATCTAGGAGCGAAGTTTGTTTCCACAGATATGTATTACTTAATTAAATTTAACATAATATCAACATTTGATTAGGCAAAGAAGTAAAATGCGTGAAAATTTATACCCAGATAGCATATTTTCTGATGAAGAACGATGCATTTCATTTCAGCACCTGAATTGAAAATAAAATGCACTGGGCAGTTTATGTTATCTTACTTTGTAAATAGGAAAGACTTCTCATCAACGCCAAATCGCCAGTGGGACTATTTGTTTTCGTATTTTCATTCGGACAACGGTCAAGGAAAACACCAATCTGTGTGGAGATTCATTCTTTCGTTTCGTATATTTCAAATGTTTCTTTCTAAAAGAAATTGCACACTCTCTATTTGAACCTTGTAAACAAACGATAAAAGGAGTGATCTTGATGGGAGGCATCTTTATAGAGGCCGCCGCCAGCATCACATGTGCTTACAATAAGTAAACATTTTGAAATGATACTGCAAACATATTCAATAACAAATATTTGATTTTCAAACATATTCATGATATCAAACATATATATATTTTTACGAAATTTAAATTACTGAATTTTAAAAATTTGATTATTTTAATTACTATTATTCAATGGATTAAATTTTTGAACTGTTATTAAATAATTTCTTAAATTGTATATTTTTGCTCTAATTAGTTAAGAAAAACCTTTTAATGAAATATTTAATGTGATGGTTTTTTGTTATATTTTAAAAAATCAACTTAATTTTTTGTAACCAATATAAAATTCTTAACTTGTACAGAAAAAATTACTAATTACATTTAACATAAATGAAATAATAATGATAGCAAAAGTTAGCTCCTCTCTCTCTACTTTAAGAAATTCAATGAAACAATTTTTTAACTAAATTTAATTTAAAATTGAGATCAAATAGATTAATATATGGTAAAACATTTGGTCATTTTAATAATCATTGTTTAGTACACTTATTCACTTCCTAAGATTTTATATAATATATATTATTTTAAAAATATTTCACTTCCTAAGATTTTACAGTTAAAAAAGTTTACAGCTAATTTCATTAATGTGGTTTAGTATAAATTATAAAATATTATTTAATATTCTTATATCAGTTTTAATAGTTTCTAAAATAAATACATTTTCTAATAATTTTATGTCCATTAATATAAAGCAGTTTAATATGTCGATAATTTAACAATAAAAACATGCAAATTATTAATTTTAAAAACAAATATCAGAATCACTTCTGCGAAAACTAATCAATGGGTCTTATATTATCAAATATTTTTCTTTAAGAAGATTTTAAGAGATAGCTATTCAAGGAAAAACATCGAAAAAATCAACTCAATTAAAAGTACTTTGATTTATTTTCACATCTTACAGAAATACATCTAACAGTATTAAACACAGCAATGATACTAACTAATGTCTACTGAAATAGAATGTAGTTTTAAATCAGCGGGTTAAGAAAAATTGTTATTCCATGAACAATTTTTCTAATGTTCAATGAACGGTGTATTAAATGACTTTTAGATAGAGAAATCGCAAACGTTCAGGAGGCATTTACTGATAAATTAGATAGTTAGACTTTTTATAAAAGTGTGTCAATGGTAGTACTATAAATTTGGGGTTTCTGGAACAGGTGGAGCAGTGGAGCCGCGGATTAGGGGTGTGGTAGTAAGGTGGAGGAGGGTGGTTTCTTGGGATAAGAAGGGGCGATACCTAATCATGGTTAGCTCCAACTGATATAAAAGGTGATAATAGATTCCAGAATTATTGCCAATTGAAAATTTTTGAAATTTATTGAGACGATAAAGATTTCAATACTGTGCTATTATTTTTTTTCCACTTTAAGCAAATACGAGGGTCACTCTGAAATTTTTGAGATACAACTAGGTTTTTAAAGATATACTTAAAAAGTTTAAGGTGTGTTCAAAGTTGTCTCTTCCAGCATCAATGCACTTTGGTAGACGAATTTTCCACAGATTAAATGCCTCAAGCCATTCATTTCTTCGAATAGATGAAAAAAATGTATTTACAGCCACATCAATCTCTTCTTCTGAATGAAAACAACGTCCACGTAAGTTCTTTTTTAGGTGAAAGGATAACCAAAAGTCACACATAGCTAGATCAGGTGAATACGGCGGATGTTCGATCACTTTAATTTGTTTTTGTATAAGAAACTCAACTGTTAATCCGGCTGTATATGAAGATGCATTGTCATAGTGAAGCCTTAGTCCCGTAACATTCAGTTCTTGTAGAATTTCTGGAAGACATTTATTGGTATACCAGTTTGCTGTTACTGTCTTCTGTCCTTCCAACTTGATGGCTTTGACCAATCCTGTACTTCTGAAGAAAACGGCAAACATCACTTTTTTCAGTGCGCGTTGTTTTTTCACCATTGTCGGCGTGGGATCATCTTCAAAGACCCATACTTTGCTTTCTTGACGTGTTGGAACGTCAAAAAACGGTATGTACATTTCATCATCTGTTACAATTTTAGAAATGATGCGATGGCCACCATCTTTCAGCATATTAAGAGTTTCTTTACTGATTCTGACACGCTCCTCTTTTTGATGCTCAGTTAGATTATGAGGAACCCAACGCCAAACTACTTTTTTCATAAGTAATTCTTCATGAATGATTTTGTGTATGGCTGCGGATCCAATGTTAAGTTCTTTCTGTATCATTTGATAGGTACAGCGATTATCATCCATTAACATTTTTCGTATGGCAGACACATTATCCGGGATTCCTGCCGACGGCGGCCTTCCTGTGTGTTCTTCATCCTGAAGAAAATTGCGACCTCTTCTAAATTCTCTAAGCCATCTGAATACAGTAACACGAGCTGGAGATTCATCACCAAATGCTAATTACAACCGTTGAACGCATACTTCTTGATTTAATCCTGCTTTGAAATCGTAGAAAATCATAGCGCGAAGATGTTCTCACGTCAACTCCATTTTCTCTTGTGTTTAAAATTTATTCCACGCTAAACAAACTGAAGTAAGTCAGTAAAAAATCGTCTTCTGTGTTAAAATACTTTGTACTTTAAAATTAAACCGTTATTTTTATTTTGTCAATTCTCGTCTGCACGTATCTCAAAAATTTCAGAGTAACCCTCGTATTTAAAATGTTTAAACTCACAATTGCTTTGTTAAATGGAGGGTTTTGCATAAATATATATGAATTGTAAATAAAAATACCACTATACTGATTTTTAAAATTAAAAGTAGTTTTAAATTTATAATTTCTTATTCATACTAAAGAGAAAGAAGCATAATAAAGTAGACATACACGAATTATGCAGACAAAAAATTCCATCAAGTAAAGTTAGTCAATAAAACAAAAGGACAAAAGATTAAAAAAGAAAATCACTATTATTGAGTAGAATATTTAAAAATATAAACATATTTATTTTTTGGTTTACATAATTTTTTCAGATATTACAGTTTCCGTAAAATAAACTTCTAATTCCATCATCCAGAATATAGCGGTTATTATTGAAACCACACAAACCAATTTTCCTTTGTTTACCAGTATATAAGTTATGATTGAAATTTGTTATCTTTATTTGATCAATCCTATTATATTTACGCTGCATAAGGCAATTGAAATAATCCTCGTGATAGAAGTTTTTTTACAACAACTTTACTTATTCTCTTGGCAGCTTATTTATTTATTTTTGCCTCCATCACCAATTTGAATGCTGTACATATTTGATCTTAGACCAATAAATTGTTTTGCAACTATTCTATTTAACTAGTCTCTCATTTTATCTATTACCTTTCTATTTAAGTTTGAGTGAAGAAAGTGGTCCTTGGGATAATCTGAAAAATCAAATTTATCCTGATGTTATTCTAAATCTCGATACAAATCTTCATTCGCAATCTCATAGCATAATGAATCTGTATCTGTGAATAAAAGTTCAGTTTTATCAACTATATATTTCGCGAATTTTGTTGTAATGGAAATCGGGTATGAGTATTTAGCTCATATCTAAAATTGAGAAACCTGCATCTATCGGTATATTTAATTTTATTTTTGCTCTATGCATCTGCACAGCCACATAGTGTGAATTAAAGATTTGATATGAATAAAATGAAGGAGAAGATATTAATTTTTAAAATTTTTTTCTCAGATTAGATAAATATAATATTTACGCGCTTCCTCAAATTCTCCATCGTTTCACCAAAAATTGCATTATTCATTAAACATATCCTTCTCGAAAACCGTTTTACCAAGTTTTCTATTCTCTGTATTGAATTCAACATTCGGTTTCAACCATGGAGTTTTGAGAATTTCAGTATTCCGTGAAGTTAAGTGTTATCTTCAAACCAAGAGATTCAAATATAATGTAAGGCTACGATAATGAAGAATGTGTATTTCACTGTATTGCTCAGGTTCGGTTCTAATTTTGTTTGTTTTTCAATATGGAGTGCTAATTTTGTTTGATATTCAATTTAACAATATTGAGACAGCATTGAATGTGTAATTTCCAATTTTTCAGCTGCTAAAAGATAGTCATTTTGTTTGATATGGAGGACTTCTGGATAATCCAAATCTGCTTCAATGACATAACCAAACATATCGTCATCGCTTATTTCCATAGGCTTAAAATTTTTTTATTTCATCCTCACTTAACCATTCAAAGTTAGACATTGGAAGTGATTGACTTAACGTCCAACCACACATGTTACTGGCGTCAAGATATATGATAAATTTGCTAGGTTGTTCAGTGTCAAAATTTGGTAAATATTTGTTATTTGCCTCACTAAATCTTTTTGAAATAACACTGATGCCCCCTCTGATTCTCTCTTCAAAAAATGAATACTTATTGCACTTTTATTCGAGTTAGCAGTGTAAACCGACATGAACGTGTCGTTCACAATGACACCCCAAGACCAAACAAAAACCATCAATAGTAGACGATATGAATAAAAAGAAGAGTAAATCTTCCACCTCATATTGTGCGCAATCTTCAAATGATGTAAATCCTTGTCAACTTGCTTTAAATAATGCAGCAACGGTTTATAAAATCACTTGTGATGAAAAAGATTTACCTTCATTCTTCGTTGCCCATAGGAAAGAACTTAAAAATATTTTGAAAAGCGAAACTACTTTGAAGCATAGCATTAAATGGTACATGAGTCTCAAACGCGGTTTAAAGAGATATTTGTCAGAAACAGAAATCCAAACCTGTTCAAGTTATTTTAGAAGTTGCCTCACAAATCTCTCTGGGGAAAGATTTGGATTCAAATATTGATAAGGGATTAACAAAAATTTCATCTTCATTTGATTCTTTTGAAGAACGTCTAAGTGGTTTGATTCTTAATGAAATTAATGAATTAGATTTAAATATTGGAACATAGTCAACTTTATCAACCTCTAGCTATATTCCTCTGCCTTAAGAATTAGCTTTTAAGCATGCAGCTATAAATGTGAAAAATACTGATACTAAGTGATTTTTTATGATATATTTTAACAGCTTATTCTCCGTTAATGTGTGCGATAACCCTGATCAAGTAACTAAATATATCGAGCATGAAAATAAAATTATAATATCCAAGGTATTAAGTTTCCTACCCTAATAAATTAAGTAAAAATATTCGAAAAAAACAACAACAACATCAATGTTAATATAAATGTATGTGGTTACAAAGAAAATGAGATATTCTCCTTGTACATAGGAAAGTTTAATTTCGAAAGAGGCATTTATTTATTGTTACTGAGTAACGAAACTCAGAGCCATTATTGTTATATTAAAAGTATGAGTAGCCTTTTAAATAATTTGACTAAGCACAACGGTAAAAGTTATTATTTTAACTTTTGCTTACAATGATTTTCTTCTAATATTGTTTTAGAGAAACATGTTGAAATTTATCAAAAACATGATGTGCAAAGAGTTTATACCCTAATAATGATAACAAATGTTGTCGTTTTAAAAGTATTTTTATGCAAATGCATGTTCCTTTGTTATCTACGCAGATTTTGAATCATTCATAGTCAAGACTAATAATTGTGAATAATCCCCATCAGTATCCCATGTCTTAGCCCAATATCTTATCCCTTCACATTCCTTGCGGATATGCATACATAATAATTGACAATAATGTTAAGACTTTCAAAGGACCTGTTATGTACAGAGGACGTGATGTTGTCACTCATTTTCTACAATCCTTAATAAATGAACATGAAAAAAGAGATATACTAAAAATAAACAAAAAGATGATTTTTTCAAATGAAGAAAAAAATTTAATAATGCAATTTCTTGTTATATTTGTAGTGAGTTTTTATCGTTAGAGCGAGATAGAGATCATTTCCACATAACGGAGAAGTATATAGGGGGGAAGTGCATCCGAATTGAAACTTAAATTATAAAATTCGAAATAGGATACCTGTTATACTTCATAACTTGAAGGGGTATGATTCGCATCTAATAATACAAAATTTTGGGAAATTTAAAGATAAAAACATACACTCTATTCCTAATAATATGCAGAGACACATATCTTTTAGTATAGGGGATTTGCAATTTAAAGATTCTTTACAGTTTCTGCTGGCTTCTTTAGAAAAACTTGAATGTAATTTGGAAATATAAAAATTTTATATAATGAGAGAGAATATTTCGCGGATGATGAAATAAAGTTATTAGCTAGGAAAAGGAAATTATTATCCATACAGTTACATTAACTTTGAGGAGAAGTTTAAGGAAAATACTTTACCTTCTAAACAAGCATTTTATGACAACACAAAAAGTAAGGATATATCAAATTAGATTATGAACATGCTAAATGTGTATGGGAAAAATTAAATTTACTAAACTTAGGGGGGTTATTATGATTTATATAAAAAAACACTTATTTTATTACTAGTGGACATTTTTGAAAATTTTAGAAAGTTATATCTGGATTATTATGATTTAGATCCTCCTATTCAATTACATTGCCTTCATTTGCTTGGAATGACGCACTAAAGAAAACTTCCATCACTTTAGAACTTCTAACTGATCCAGATAAGTATTTATTTTTAAAGAGAGAATCAGAGTGGGCATCAGTGTTATTTCAAAAAGATTTAATGAGGCAAATAACAAATATTTACAAAATTTTGAAACTGAACAACCTAGCAAATTTATCATATATCTCGACGCCAGTAACTTGTGAGGTTGGGCGTTAAGTCAATCACTTCCAATGTCTAACTTTGAATGGTTAAGTGAGGATGAAATAAAAAATTTTAAGCCCATGGAAATAAATGATGACGATATGTTTGGTTATGTCATTGAAGCAGATTTGGTTTATCCAGAAGTCCTCCATATCGAACATAATGACTATCTTTTAGCAGCTGAAAAATTGGAAATTACACATTCAATGCTGTCTCAATATTGTTTGGATTTAGCCGTTTATATGAACATACCTATAAAGGAAAAGCAAACAAAATTAGCACCGAACCTGAGCAATAAAGTGAAATACATTCTTCATTATCGTAACCTTAAATTATATTTGAATAATGGTTTGAAGATAACTCTTAACTTCACAGATTACTGAAATTGGCCAAATCCCATGGTTAAAACCGTATGTTGAATTCAATACAGAGAATAGAAAACTTGCTAAAACGGTTTTCGAGAAGGATATGTTTAAGTTAATGAATAATGAAATTTTTGGTGAAACGAAGGAGAATTTGAGAAAGCGGGTAAATATTAAATTTATCCAATCTGGGAAAAATATTTTAAAGGATTAATATCTTCTCCTCTATTTTATTCATATCAAATCTTTAATTCAGACTTAGTGGCTCTGCAGATGCATAGAGCAAAAATAATATTAAATAGGGCGATATATGCAGATTTCTCAATTTTAGATACCAGGAAAATACTCATATACGATTTCAATTACAACAAAATTCGCAAAGTATATGGTGATAGAGCTGAACTTTTATTCACAGTTATAGATTCATTATGCTATGAGATTGAGACTGAAGATTTGTATCGAGATTTAGAATAACATGAGGATAAATTTGATTTTTCAAATTATCCCAAAGACCACTTTCTTCACTCAAACTTAAATAAAAAGGCAATAGATGAAATGAAAGACGAGTTAAATGGAATGGTTGCAAAAAAATTTTTTTGTCTATGATCAAATATGTACAGCATTCAAATTGGTGATGGAGGCAAAAATAAATAAATAAACTGCCAAGAGAATAAGTAAAGTTGTTGTAAAAAGAACTCATCACGAGGATCATTTCAATTGCCTTATGCAGCTTAAATATAATAGGATTCATCAATAAAAGATAACAAATTTCAAGCATAACTTATATACCGTTAAACAAAGGAAAATTGGTTTGTGTTGTTTCAATAATAACCGCTATATTCTGGATGATAGAGTTAGAAGTTTAGCTTACGGAAACTGTAATATCTGAAAAAATTATGTAAACCAAAAAATAAATATGTTTATATTTTTAAATATTCTACTCAATAAAAGTGATTTTCTTTTTTAATCTTTTGTCCTTATGTTTTATTCACTAACTTTACTTGTTGGAATTTTTTGTCTGCATAATTCGGGTATGTCTACTTTATTATGCTTCTTTCTCTTAAGTTTGAATAAGAAATTATTTATTTAAAATTACTTTTAATTTTAAAAGTCTGTATAGTAGTATTTTTATTTACAATTTATATAAATTTATGCAAAACCCTTCATTTAACTAAGCAATTGCGAGTTTAAAAATTTTCAATATTTATTTAAAGTGGAAAAAAAAATAATAGCGCAGTATGGAAATCGTTATCATCTCAATAAATTTCAAAAATTTTCAATTGGAAATAATTCTGGAATCTATTATAACCTTTTATATCAGATTGAGCTAACCATGATTAGGTATCGCCCCTTCTTACCCCGAGGAAACCACCCACCTCCACCTTACTACCAAACCCCTAATCCGCGGATCCACAGCTCCACCTGTTCCAGAAACCCCAAATTTATAGTACTACCATTGACACACTTTTATAAAAAGTCTAACTATCTAATTTATCAGTAAATGCATCCTGAACATTTGCGATTTCTCTATCTAAAAGTCATTTAATACACCGTTCATTGAACATAAGAAAAATTGTTCATGAAGGAATAACAATTTTTCTTAACCCGCTGATTTAAAACTACTTTCTATTTCAGTAGACATTAGTTAGTATCATTGCTGTGTTTAATACTGTTAAATGTATTTTATGTAAGATGTCAAAATAAATCAAAGTACTTTTAATTGAGTTGATTTTTTCGATATTTTTCCTTGAATAGCTATCTTTTAAAATCTTCTTAAAGAAAATATTTGAGAATATAAACCCCATTGATTAGTTTTCGCAGAAATAATTCTGATATTTGTTTTTAAAATTAATAATTTGCATGTTTTTATTGTTAAACTATTGACAAATTAAACTGCTTTATATTAATGGACATAAAATTATTAGAAAATGTATTTATTTTAGAAAGGATTAGAACTGATATAAGAATTTTAAACAATATTTTAAAATTTAATTTAAACCATATTAATGAAATTACTGTACTGTACTGTTTAACTGTAAAATCTTAGGAAGTGCAATACTTTTTACTAAACAATGATTATTAAAATGACCATATGTTTTACCACATATTAATCTATTTTATTTCAATTTTAAATTAATTTTAGTTAAAAAAATGTTTCATTGAATTTCTTAAAGTAGAGAGAGAGAGAGAGAGCTAACTTTTGCTATCGTTTTTATTTCATTTATGTTAAATGTAATTATTATTTTTTCTGTACAATTTAAAAATTTTATATTGATTACAAAAAAATTATGTTGATTGTTTAAAATATAACAAAAAAACATTACATTTAATATTTCATTAAAAGGTTTTTATTAACTAATCAGAGCAAAAATATACAGTTAAAGAAATATATTTAATAACAGTTCAAAAATTTATTCCATTGAATAATAGTTATTAAAATAATAAAATTTTTAAAATTCAATAATTTAAATTTCGTAGAAATATAGAAATATGTTTGATATCATGAATATGTTTGAAAATCAAATATTTGTTTTCAAATATGTTTGCAGTATCATTTCAAAATGTTTACTTATTGTGAGCACATGTTATGCTGGCGACGGCTTCTATAAAGATGCTTCCCATCAATATCACTTTTTTATCGTTTGGTTGCAAGGTTCAAATAGAAAATGTTCAACATCTTTTAGAAAGGAACTTTTGAAATATACGAAACGAAAGAAAGAATCTCCACACAGAAAGATTCTAGTAAAGTGTACAAATTAATTCTTGAATTATTTTGTAAACTTTACAGGAATTCGGAATTAGATTACGTAATCAAATGCATTGTCAATCATGAGACTCGTTGGAAAAAACAAACAACTCGAGTGACTGTTATTTGTATTAATGGTATTAAGCTGCTCATTATTTTGTTTTCAATTTGTCTATTCAAAGTTAAAGTTTGAAATCATAATATGTAAAAATTTTGAACCGTATTATTTTATCTATAACTTGTTATAAAATACATTACTAAAATCACCCAAACAGTTTACATGCTTTTTGAGGCATCTGTTTATTATTTAATTTACTACTCCAATCAATTTATGATTAATTTACATTTAATATCATTGGAATGATCAATATTTTAAAATTCTCATTAATTTCGAATTAAAAAGAGATTATTTAAGATATTCTGATTATTATAAATTATTTGATGATTAAAAGTTGCCAGAGAACTTATGATATGAATGGCCCGTATATAAAATAGTTCTTGAAGAATTTCCAAGTAAAAGAAAAATTACAAAACTTTAAATACTTAAGAACTTGCTGAAATATATTGTTCTTTTCTGAAATGTGTTGCCTCTAGATATTTTGAACATTTTAATTTAAATATTTACATTCAAAATCATTATTAATATATTTAAATTCATTATTACCACCACGTTTTAAATTTCTTCAAAGTTTAAACGCTCTAAATTTTTAATAAAATTTTCAAAATTTTATTGAAAATTCAGACTGCTTAAAAGAAGGTACCCTTAGATATATGTGATACAAGCCACTAGAGCATAGGAACAGTATCAGTCTTTGTTAAACTGAATTCTATTATTCAATCCCTTTCTAAGTTCGTGAGAAATATTTTAAGCCAATGAAGGGAATTTTCCTAAATATTCTTACTGTGAAGAAAAAGTTCTTCCCAAACGCTCATCATCCCTTCCTCCTGATTCTTAGAAAAAATTCCTTCATCTTTGCATCAGTTAGGAAATGCACGCATTACTCAACGCTAAATATTCACCTACAAATGAAAAACAAAAGCAAAGATTTTAAACAACAATTATTCTCTTATTTATTTGCAAAAAATATCTGATAATAAAGAGAATTAATTTAAAGCCGAGAAATTAAATCCAAGAATTTAAATCCGAGGGAAATTTTATAGGGTCAGGTGTATCACACTTTATTAATCTTGTCTGAAATCATATAGAAACAATTATTTTCAAGTTACAATCTCTGAGGCCTCTTATTTTAAAATTTTCCGAGAAAAGCTCATAGAATTCCATTATATTTGTTAAAAAAAAAAACTTTATACTATTTTTTCGCAGTAAATGATTTAAATTTTAAGATGGATCATAGTTCTTTGTTGTTTTGGCTTCTAGCTTTTATTTCTCTGACTTATAATAAGTATATAAATTTCAATAAAATTGACATTTATTTTTACTCATTGGTACTCATTCTTATCAATGTTATTAAACTTGCGTAATTTTTATTATCTCATGCATAACAAATTCCATACTATAATGATAACGAGTGTATGTTTTTTATCACTAGCATTTATATTATTTCTCTTTCTCTTTACGCGCGTATTCTTATACATATAAAATTCACTTAATTCGCATGTATAAACGAGCATTTGTTTTTCCTCATGGAAAATGAAAGAAAAAGTATATATATATATATATATATATATATATATATATATATATATATATATATATATATATATATATATATATATATATATATATATATATATATATATATATATACAAACACATCCCTGCTTAGGTGGGATTTGAACCCACGAACTGTTGAATTGAAAGTAAGAACGCTTACCATGGATGTAAAACTGGGGGGGGAAAATTGGACGTTCCGCCTGTAATGGATACCCACCTCGAAAAAGAAATCATTACACCTACCAGTTCTGATCTGAAATCATCGTCTTCCCAAATAAATATTCTCTCTCTCTGCTTGTTTTTCCTTTTTAAAGCACGCCAGATATTGATACACGAGAAAAATAAAAAATAATTTAAATTTTACATTTCAAGGAGAATTGCGATATAAATATCTACATTGCTTTACAACAGCAAGCCCAGTCGACTCTCTTTTGTTGGACCTTGTTTTCCATTGAATGCGTGAGCCTTAGTTTAAAAGAAATAGGGTTCCATTGAATATTTTCACAACTTCGTTCGAAATTCTATTTTTCAAAGTGAAATGTAGCAGCCTTTAGAAAAGCGAAAAACAAATTGAATGACGTGTAGAACACTTAGCTAGTTCATTTTCATTTAAAAGTTTTTAAATAATGAAAAGGAGAGTTTTCTTTCAAATTCCAATCGCGATTCTCGAAACAAGAAAAATAGCTTTCCTTGCAGTGGGCAAATTGAGCAAAGGTGTTAGTTCCCCGCATACTTCCCTGTTTCTACCAGTTAGATGTAAGTGGCTGGAAGGATTCTTCAATAAAATGTAGGAATAAAGCAGAAGTATCCAGTACTTGACCTACTACCCCAGAAGCGTTCATTTTACTTGGAGAATATTGGGACCATAACCTATTTAACGTGTCCAGCCGCCTTGAGTGAACACGACAGTTCCTTGGTTAAGTCGGGTTTCAAACTTACTTACTTCTGATAATGAGAATGAGGATCTTGTCAAGTAGTCATCAAGGCCTCAAATCTTTTTTGAAATGTAGAAAAATGAAGAATTTAGGAAGACTACTTCCTGATGCCTCGCCGTGAGTATTTTTTTCTCGAATTCTTATAGTTACACATGGATGCAATTCTCAGAAGCAAAACTAGTTCAGAATTTCATAACGTTTAAACTAATTACTTTCTCGTCATTTAAACTAATTACTCGTTGCTGAAAATAATATTTGTAATGATTTTAAACAAGCGTTAATTACGAGTTAAATTAATTAAAAAAAGATGTAATCTAAATATCGAATTAAACCATAGTTACTGATTTAATTCAGATAGAAACTAACTTTTTTATATTACTATTTTTCTACTTTGTGTAAGCATTTACAATGGAACCCAGCTCAAAAATTTGGCCATCTATCAGGATTTCATTTATGTAGATAACCTAGTACTATTTTTTAAAACTGATATAATTTTTATTGGTGAAACGCACTCTTTCAGCAGTGAGTTATGTTTAAGCTTAGAAAATAATCGAGGAATGAGAAACTCTGATTCACACATTAGAAATTATGACCAGTATCAAGTGATTCTTCAATAGATTAATGGGTAATATCGGTTGACTATGTTTAATGGCCCCGTTCAACAGAAATTCACTGTTCATTCAGCAGAAATGCATGTTCACTCGTTCTTTTAGAAACTTGCACCTTACATGCAGATTCGATTTCGCGTAGCCAGGCGTTCCATTACTCTCCTGTAAGAAAATCTGAAAAAGTTTTGACATTTGTATTCATTCGGTTTGAATCCGTTATCTTTATGTTGGTGCAATCAATAATTCTTTCCAAACTAGAGTTGTGCTTATATTTGCTTGCAGCTCACGTTTCTTCTTAATGAAATTACGTATAACAAACGGAGAAAAGACTTTAATAATTTCTTTCTTCATAAGAAAGACAACCTATCCGGCTCATTCAGATAAGACTATGTATTTATTTAAAATATACATAAAATATTACATGTTATAAATATGCGTCCTAACCAAAAATTTCCATAATTCCATTTTTTTACAGATTAAAATAAAATAATGACTATTTTGAAATGGCACATTAAAAAATATAAAATATAATAAACAATTTAAAAAATTGACGGACGCTCTGTGGCTGAGTGGTCAAAGCATCACTCCGCTAATCGCTTGAGAGCATAGGAGTGTGGGTTCGATTCCCACCGTGGCCCTGGGTGTTTTCTTCGTTATCTTCTGTGGTTGTACACCTGTCATTGTGCTATTTGTCCTATTATCGACGAAGACTTACAAGTGGATCTCAGGAATCAAGCATACAAGTCTGAATATATGTAATGTAATAAATAAATAAAATAAAAAATTGATAGGAAATGTTTGAACTAAGTTTAGAAAAACAAAAGAGGTTAAGCCACAAAATGTTTTTATTGCAATAATAAAGTAGTATATATTATTGGATATGTGTAGTCGAGTATTCTCATCAGTGTGCTTGGGTGTGCGATTCACCTAAAACCTATATATTTCAGTAAAAACAAATCTCTATAATACAAATACTTAAAAACTGAAACTGTTGGCACATTTAAATTATATAATTCAAATAATATTAAATCAATGCTAAGGATATTCATAGCATCCATAGTTTAAGCTTCTGGAATCAGTTCTAAGCAAGAAGTCACAGGGTCTTAAAAGACACGATTGATTGGTCACGGTCACAGAAACGATTTTCTAATGACATTGTTCCCCAATAAACCTTGCACAGTTGCCTCCAAAGTAAGGAGAAATGACCACTGTGTGTGCGTGAGGCAGACTGTTTTTTTTTTTAATCTTGGAATTGTTTACAACGTATTTAAAAAAATGACAATTTTAATAAGAACGCATAAATTAATGAAAAACTTTAAAAAATCCTATTGAACGATTTGATGTCAATCATATCAATTTTTAATATGTTATGGGACATTTGTTAAATTTGGAGATTTATAGCCAGATTTAGCATTTCCATATGTGTATAATGCCAATCTCAGAAACTGAAGACTCCTTACACAAGATGAACAGGAAAGGCCATATGAACCCCAGAACATTCTACAAATACTAACGCAAATATTTCTCTACATATTTTTCAGTATTCTTGAGCGTGAGATATCTCAACATCTAAACAGTGCATCTCTTCAAGATATTACACAATTTCTTAAGCACTTAAATATAGCATGTTTACTTCCTTACGGGCTTATTGTAACGCTTTCCTTTTCTGCAGTATAGATTTCATTCATTCTTTGCCTCTCAATTTATATGCAGTCTTTTAAAAGTATGGTAAGAATTGTTTCCCTGAAATCACAAAGATTATTTCTTGCAACTCCGTAAGTCTCGGAAACTTCTTCGATTCCGACTTTTTGTCTTAAATTCAGAAAAATCTGCAGAAACATTTTAACTGACAAAAAATAACGTGTGATTCTGGAAGGATTATTTCTTATTATTAGAATAAAATAACTAATTATTCCTTACTAATTCTGCACATTAATAATGAATAAATACCCGATACAGATACCGGATAGTCTTTGATTGAAATTTTTGACAGTAAAGGCAGATTATCAAAAAAAATAAAAAAAAAAGAAAAGAATAAGAAATAAGGAAATATAAGTAAATTTTTTCCGTTTTGTAATTTTTCTGAAAATATATAATTCACTTTTTAAACTAGAGATTTCAACAGTCATAAATGAAAGGAACAAATATGTTGAATTTAATCTGATTTTTTGAATCTGACGTCAAAGGACTCAATTTTCTTCATCCGTATCTTGATTAATAGATTTATAATAGTAATATTTGTCATTGTTTCTTCTATATAATTTACGAAAAATAAGATTGAAAATTGACAGGTGTTCAGTGTCTCATCATTCCGTTCACCGTAGCTTTTTCTAAGATAAATTTCTTTTACTTCACAATTTACTCTGAGTTTTGTAACTATTGATTCTTCAAATCGTGTTTCGATTTTTCTCAACGATATCAAATTCTTTCGGTTTGAGAATCGATAATTAAAAAATTTCCGGAAAGGTTATTAGTGCAATAAATTATTCCATTTCCATTTGTCAAAAGAAAAAAAAGTCTGGTAAAATAAATTTAGAAAATTTTTATCTTCAGAAAGAAATATTTTGCAAGAATGTCTCATGAATTATTTTATATATAATAGCTGAACGCTCTTCTATAGATTCTATCTTCCACAATACATGCTTTTTCATCTTTAGATAGGACCTCCATTTATTGAAGTTAACTAAATACAAAATTTATATTTCACATTTCTAATTAAATTCATAATTCATTGGTGTATTCTTTTTAAAGAATTTATCTTTGAAATCGTCGAAAGATATTTTATTTTTAACTACACTTTGTTTAATTCCTTTCGATTTTTTACCTGAATAATTTTAAGGTTTACAAGCAACCATTGCTTAAATCTTTTGTCAACAAATTATTCCGTTATTTTAATCTTTAAATTTTCTCAATATTTGTATATTTATTTGTGAAATATCATATCTATAGTTTTCTAGATATTTGGAGTTATCAGAATGATAACTCATCCATTTAATGTTATCTACAAGTTTTAATGTCTTACTGAAAGCTTTTTAAAACTCATTATTTCTTTTTTCAACTTATTATTTTTTTTATTTCTAACTTCAGATTAAAAGACAACTGTAGTCAAGTTAATAAACATTAAAAATAGAACCAAAGGTAACACGAACACAAATAACAAAACTGAAGTAAGTCTTATAAATCGTCCATCCAGTGCCGAGCTCTCCAGTATCTCTCCTACCAAGTGTCCGGAGTTCAATGCAGGAGAATGACTCAAATTGTTCACGAGTCCATTTCCTCTCGTATGTTGAACAGTTGGTAAAGATGGAATTGACAATATTTTCATGCGATATAGATGTTTAGAGAGACACTCGTGGCCAGTAGTGAGGTGGAAAATGGCAACAGATCCGTCCCTTTGCCAAAGAGGAATATTTGTGATTTTTTAAGCCCATTTCTTGTTTTAGTTTGCGTCTTATGTGTTTCCAAAAATCTTTTCAAATCGATTTTTAATTAACCATTTGGCAGTAGAAAAAATTAATAGTTTATCTGCTATTTGCACGATTTTATTTGTTTTCTTTTATAATTAAATATTATTCCTATATTTCGGTTTTATATGTAGAATTAAAATGAAAGCCACGTTTGTAATTTTAGTAGTGATGAAACACAATGAATTGTTTTGATGAATCTATACTCATACCAACGTAAATTGTTTTCTTATATTTTATTTTATGTATATGTAATTAAAAATGAAAATGATGGGACTAAATCCTTGTCCAATATACAACTGATTCGGTTTTGCAAACAATTTTTTAAAGTCATAATTACATTTAACATGCCTACAATAATTACATACAACAATGCTTAATCATAAAAATATAAATAATTAAAAATATATCTAGATACAAAATAATATTTATGAATTTATAAGAATAGTTTTCAAACATTTTGCAGAATTTTTACATTAATATTTAAATTTATGTTTTCATCTATGATATAGAGTTTAAATTATAACGTACATAAAGATTGACTAAATTATCATCAACTTTAAAATTATTTTCATTTAATTAATTTTTTTGTTTTAAATTTCTATAAAAAAACGCGTTTTTTCCCAATCGTATAGAGTAGTTGATAATTTTCTTTCCTTAGAACCATCCTTAAAGTAAGGTATGTCTAAATGCTGGTTTTGTACTCATTTTGGGAAATTTTAAGTCAATTTCCATTAACCAATCACAGAAACTCAACTGGTTTAGTTTGCAGACAATCTTTTTTGAAGTCGACAACCCAGGTTCAGGTTCATTATTAAGTAACTTTTAACATTTCTCTTATAAATAATTAAGTTTTATAAATTTTCAAATATTTATACTTAGCTTTTCCTTTAATTATTTGTTTCTCTGACATCATTGTAAAAGGACTATAAACATATCTTATTTATTGATTCTCAGTTTAAATATCTGACTTCTGTAATTGTTCAACCTGAATGTGTAGCCATGAAATCATTTAATTCTTAAACATGATTTTAAAATACTTAAATGATTTTAAAATAACTTTGTTGAATGTTTTATAGGAAAAATGTTTTAAATTCTCTTCTATATTTACAACAAACTACATCCCAGAACATCTTAGACAACTGACCTTGGAAAACCTAAGCCACATTCCTAACAATGCCATCAAAATCTTCACTGACGGTAGTAAAATTGATATTCTAGCAGGTAGTAGCATATATATTGAAACCCCTCACACCAATTTGACTCTTTCTCATCGTAATCCCAATCACTGCTCTGTCTTCAGAAGTGAATTGATTGCAATAGACCTGGGACTAGAAGCTATTCTTTCTGAAGAGGATTATGGTGACCTATGGATCTTGTCTGACAGCCGTAGTTCTCTCCACCATCTTAGTAATTGGCTTCTTGTAGGCGACAAGATCAGCAACTCTATCCTGCTTAAATTAAAACTCATTTCACTTAATCATGATGTTCACTTGCAATGGATACCTTCACATGTGAATCTCCACGGGAATGAAATGGCCGATAATCTTGCTAAGGAGGGTTGCAGGATTTCAAATACTCCCTCTTCCACACTTACTTTTCTGGAGTTATACTCCCGGGAAAAATCAAAAATCTCGGAGGAGTGGAAAACACCCCCACCCATAATTGGTACAAGGGATCAAAACTGGGTTTGTCCCTTGACCTCCCGTGTGACAGACGTACCCGTACTGTTCTCTCAAGACTTGCTAGCGGTCATATTAAGTGCCTCACTTTCAACGAGGGCAGGAAAACTTTCGTCACCTGCACCAAGTGCCAAAATCATCAGGCTTCTCCTGAGCATCTTTTGGATTGCATGGGTCTCTCTAGGGAGGATCTCTTTAGCAATCCTCTTTTAGTCTTCGACTTCCTTACAGTCAACGAACTCGTGGATCTAGTCTGACTCCGTCAGACATGGAGGATAAGCAACAACAACAATCTATATTTCCATACAAATTACATAATTGTATATTGAGTTTTATTTCATTTATTCCATTTTTAAAAACTTTTCTATTACAATATTTTGCACTATTAAGTAATCTGTAAGAGTCATAATTTTATGAATATATTTAATTTGCTTCCAAACAAGATAATAAAACAAGTTCAAGAATTTTATGTAATTTCTTTTTATTTATATATAGGATTTCTATGAACAGAAAATTTTCAATGTTAATCATTTTATTTTGTATCATAATAATTTAACTACATATTTACTTTCCACATTCATTCTAGATATTTAAAATTGTAAAGTAAGTATTTTTCAATGTTAAAATTTTAACAAAAATGTTTTTTAATTTCATTTGTGTGTTTAACTTAACAAGATATTTTTAAAGTTTTAACACCTAGATAATTTATTTTTATACACTATTCGAACAAATCTTTCACAGAATTTGAATTAAACTTTTGTTAAAATAATTACTTCTTTCATTAAATACAGACTTATTCAGCCTATACTGTTTCATTTGTATGATATCAGCACAGCTTGTGTTATTTTATCATAACTTAATGAATATGAAAAAACAACACAAGCTGTGCTGAAAACCGTAAGTTCTTAAAAATTTCCCCATCATTTATAGGATAAAAATATGGGAATATTTTTTCTCGAACATTTCCTTGATTCAATCTTTTGATCTAAAATATTTTAGATGATGTACTTTTGTATAATATTTTCTATAATCTCATTACATTATACCACACATTTCATTTTTGAAAAATAAATTTTTCAAAGCGTATATTATTTTTAAAAAAGAGTCAAATATTTTCAGTACATTACAAGACTTTCTATATTGCATTGTCTCCATTAATAAATATAGTTTTAATACCATGAATATAGGAATTTGAAATTCATGCTATAATAATAATAAAAAATAATAGTAATAAAACAGCAAATGTATTCAATGAATAATATTTTCAGAAATGATGTTATTAAAAATATCATCATTATTTTTTAATATTTATTTGATTAAGTATATCAATATTGAAGCATATTTCTCGTAAAATATAAATAACTGATTTTTCAGAAAACATGGAATTATTATAATTTTCAAGCCTCTTATTTTTTCACAAAAACACGAGTTCTGCTTCTTGTTTAATTTCTTAAAAAATCTAATTCTATTATAATTATGTTTTTTAAATACAGATAAATAGCCTCAAAGGAGAATTATTTTCCCGGGTCAAAATTTTGCGGTTCGCTTTCATAAGAATAAATTGTTTTTTTTTAATTCATCGTGTAATTATATTTCCTCCTTTTTGTCAGCAGTCGCTGCTATTTCGAGCCAGATAACAAATACTTAACAAGTTAGAATTTTTTTGAAATTTATTTGAAAATAAAATTATTTGCAGCTCATTTGGTAAGCAAAATGTAATCTCTCACAAAAATGAAAAGAAACTAAAATTCACTTTCTTATATCCTTCTTAATAACCCATTATTAAAATTCTTTGAATAATCACACCAAAGTACTGGAATTTTTTCCTTTGTTTGTAATAGTTTTTCATTTTTATACGCATCAATTTCACAGTAAATAACCAATTTATTCTCTTAAAAATTTTGCATAATTTTTTTCATTATTTAATGTCTTTAAATAAAGAGTGTGTTCGCTATCTGAAAAATTATGAACATTTCTCAAGTAAAGGTTAGCTTATAATCTCTGTGAAAAACTCTAAAATTCAAATTTATTCAAGCTAAAAATTTGGTTTTCTTATTTCTTTTGTTTTAAATAAATTTGAAAAACTGATGACTAATTTCCCTCTTGCTTGCTTACACAGATGTCGTCTTTATATATATATATTATATACAAATGAAAATATTTGTAACTAGTTTTTTAAAGCTTTCTGAGTATTGATCTATATTTTTGTTTTATCACCTAGAGATCTGGTGAAGCTTTTAACCACAGCAGGCTTTATTTCAACATCTTCAATTATAAGTTAATGAATAATTTATTTTAAACAATTTTTGGATTGCTTTATATGCAAACTCCAAACATTTGTTACTTGGAATTTTGTGAGATTTCTTCATATTCAAAATCTTTTTAAATGTTTTAGTCGCATTTTTTAAATTTCATTTTTATAAGGAACAGCTTATACATTCATACTAAAAAACCGATCACAGTTAATAACTATTTAGAACCATTATTTACACATGAAATATATAATATTATGTATACATTTATTGATGGATTGTAAATCAATCAGTTTGGCAAATGGTTATCTTCTTCTTTTTCTTCTTCGAATTGGGTTTGTATGTCATTGGGCACCTTTGCTTTTATCAGCATTTTGTACCATTAACTCCAAACCAAATGTTTCCTAGTTCCAGTTGCTCGGGTCAACCACTTTATTAATAAAGTCCGATAACCCTTTAATGGAGTCTAGGTGTAACTCTCTAGTATGGATGATGCCTAAAGAAGTTAATCTAGGGAGGGCAAGAGCCTTGCATTCATTAATGATATGCTCTGCCGTTTCCTCTTGCGTATGACATTTCAAGCAGATAGGGTCTTGCTGAAACAGTCCCATCTGGTCAGAAAGTCAGTCATGCTAGGGATAGCTTCCTGACTTTCACCAGAAGAAGATGGTTTGGAGGTCATTTCTACCTCAAGTGAAGGATTCATTACTGCCCCTTTACAAGATTGCCTCTGAGTTCCCTTGTCATTTTCAGCAAGGTCTACTACAGAGGCTTCACCTGCAATTGCAGAAAGGTTTGTTATTTCTTGTGTCTTTTCAGCCACAAGATAACAATTAATAAGCTCAGGTAATATTAGTCCACCCAGCATTGCCTGAGTTACTGGGCAAGGCAAATTACTCTAGAAGTTTGCCAGGCAACTAGAGGCTCCGTTAAGACACCAATACTGTGGTGCCAATTAGCCCAAATGGTTATCAGTGTGTGAAACAAAAATGTTTATCGAATTTTATTATATAATGATTTATAACGTGCATATTGTTTCTATTCTCCCATCTGCTCTGACGGAGTCAAAGCAGATCAGTGAAATCGTTGACATCAATGAAGTCCTTATATGAAAAGTGGACGATTGGGGATATGCTTCGGGTTTAGTCTAAGGCAGTCCAAAGTATGCTGAAGTATTTCTGCCTTCATTTATGGCATTGGGAAAAGTTCTTGCTGCCAACAGGATTTGTGAGACTGTTCCCTTACCCACTGGCAAGTCGGGGCAAATATGTGCTGGTCTGCCTATCACGAGTGCAAGATATAGAAAGTCCTGGTCTTTTGCCTTCGTACCAGGTATGAGGTGGAGGCATTAATTCTTTTTCTTTATTTTAGGTGTTTTTCCTTAATTCTAAATATGTGAGCTCTGAAATGAAAGCGACAGGATGGTCTAGTCCTTCCTTTGCAAGGTTGTCGGCCAAGCGATTTCCGTAGATATTAACATAGATTGGAATCCAGTGGCATACATGTTGAGTATGTAAGTAAACATTACAAAACTGATATAATCGTAATAGTAATATATAATACTATTTTCTTATGTTTTGAAAAAAAGATTTCATGGCTTTAATCCTAGCCCATGTAGAACAACAGGTGATGAGTACTGAGCTTCTGCATTCTGCATGGACAGTTTATCAGGGTGGGTGCTTGGGATTTTTCCAAGCACCCACCCTGATAGGATGGGTGCTTGGAAAATTCCAAGCACCCACCCAAGCACCACATAATAAAATCCCAAGCACCACATAAGGAGTCCTCCCTTGCCACATGTGAATGCGGCCCATTATCTATGTAAAGGTCTTCCAAGTGGTAATTATGCAATGGATTAAAATAATTAACAGCCTTTGGTGATAGCTCGGCGTCAAAATGTTAACTTAGAAGTCTATTGTTGCGTAAGCTGCAGATTTTTTATAAATTGATCAATTCATATAAAAGAGAAAAAGGCCTTTCAGAATAAGATAATCAATTTCAGTGCCTTGTTATAGAAATAGTTAAGTGCTAGTTCTAATTAAGCCTTTTTTTGATAATCATATCAGGATTTGGATAACAAGTTCAGTCTCTTTTGCAAAGATAAATCAACCATAAATATATTTTTAGTAGAAAATTAAAAGTTATATATTCATTTGGAATGTAAGAATTCCTAGATGTTTATATAAATTAGTAATTTTGCATACGTATGTTGCTGTATTCTCTGTACGGGAAGTGATGAAGAGCTCTCCATGTCAAATGGAACGAGCTTCTGTTATGTCATCTAAACTTTGACATAAATTAAGAATTGATCTTTAAACTCCACGCGTACGCTTCCTTTATAGAGGTATTTTTTCTTGTATATCTACAAATAATAAGAAATGTTTTGTAACATTTTTGCGTATAAATTTTAATTAATTAATTTTTTTATCTGATGCTGTCTTCATGTTGCAATAATTAGTACCAATAGATTCCTGGTGTGACAGGATATCGTTGACATTATCGGAAGGAAGTGTCCATCATGCTCACTGACGGTGGATGAGGCACATATCATATGTCGTGGTCGCAATGCGCTCCATGCGAAAGAGGAGAACCAAGTCTGGAAAGTTTCTGTTTGGTCTCTGCTTCTAAATTGCGAAGAACTTGTCATTTTTGAGATCATTGCACACCCACTGTACCCATTACTCATGTAATGATGCCATCTACCACTTGTAATGAGAGGAAAGTCCTGTCAACCTGACATTGGAAGAAAAGCTCTAAAAATATCAATTCAACTGCACCATCATTATCATTTGGATTTGTGCCTGAATACATGTTTGCTTAAACAATATATAATGCCCTTCGTTGGTTATTAATGAAAAAAATAATCTCCAAATAGAATAGAAAAGTAAATTCACTTATCAAAGCTGACGGTCTAAGAATATAAAGCATACATGAAAGAGATCACCTGGAGTATTTTTCCTTTCGCCGTAGCGGACCATGGCCTTCATCAGTTTAAAATGATTATTAAAAATATTATTTATGCTGTCTACGCATCTTTTCATAATATAAAATTATGAATATTTATATTAAAAGTAACATTTTTTTCCAATTCCACACACATTGTTCTCTTGTAATAACCTCTGCGAAAGAAAGAAACATGTGAAAGATAAAGAGATTTTTTCACATATATTTCAATAAATCATTGGAAGATTTTCAAAAACCATTAGAAAACTTAAATAAAACTCCAATCAGAAGCTAAGGTTTCTTAAAACACCTATCATAAATGTTCCCTGGAACCAGGGGGTACACGTACCTTCCTGGGGGTTGAGCAGCCACCAGGCGCGTCGGCAGGTGGAGGATAGCCGAATGTCCTGTAGGAATGACAGGATAGCCTTGAATATAGAATCAGAGGCCGTGAACCAGCTCCCGAAAACCCTGGTATTATGCGACCCGTGCCTCGGGTAATTTGGCACCGCGGTAATGGTGTCTTAACGGAGCCTCTAGTTGCCTGGCAAACTTCTGGAGTAATTTGCCTTGCCCAGTAACTCAGGCAATGCTGGGTGGACTTATATTACCTCAGCTTATTAATTGTTATCTTGTGGCTGAAAAGACTCAAGAAATAATAAACCTTTCTGCATTGCAGGTGAAGCCTCTGAATTAGACCTTGCTGAAAAAGACAAGAGATCTCAGAGGCAATCTAGTAAAGGGGCAGCAATGAATCCTTCACTTGAGGTAGAAATGACCTCCAAACCATCTTCTTCTGGTGAAAATCAGGAAGCTATCACTAGCATGACTGACTTTCTGACCAGATGGTACTGTTTCAGCAAGACTCTATCTGCTGGAAATGTTATACGCAAGAGGAAACGGCAAAGCATATCATTTACGAATACGAGGCTCTTGCCCTCCCTATATTAACTTCTTTAGGCATCATCCATACTAGAGAGTTACACCTAGACTCCGTTAAAGGGTTATCGGACTTTATTAATAAAATGGGTGACCCGAGTAACTGGAACTAGGAAACATTGGGTTTGGAGTTAATGGTACAAAATGCTGATAAAAGCAGAGGTGCCCAATGACATACAAACCCAACTCTAAGAAGAAGAACAAGAAGATCATAAATGTTTATAATTTGGCACATTAGAATTTTCGAAACAAAAGGATAATACAACTGACATTATTTGTCAAATGTAATTCATTCTCTCAAAAACTCCCGAGCATTCTAGTTCAGTTTATATTTCTATCTGTTCTCTTGTAGAGCTAATTATTAAATGTAAATACAGTAGAGATTTTTAATCAGAAAAAAAAACACTTTACATTTAGATGATTTGAAATGCTTGTAATTATTTAAAAATAATTTAAGTTGATTTATAAAAAATATATATTTATCAAAGAAATATAATTATATTTTTATAATTTGTAACAAAGATGGTTTATAACAATCCATTTAAATTCTAAAAATAAATTCGTATTTTTAAGAAAATGCTTCATAAATTAAGCCAATTTTATTTAAAAACTAATAGTAATGATCATAAGTGCTAAAATTGAAATCTTATTTGTAATGTGTATTGCTTAGATATCTATATAAATAAATAACTTTCATTTCTAATACATACATATGTTTTGCTTTATTTTGAAGTTTATCTTAACTAATAAGTTGAGTAAGATTAAAATAATTTATAATTTTTTTCTTATTTCTGCTTTTTTCTGTTTTTTAATATGCAAAATTCACTGAATATTTAGAAAAATGCAAGTTAATAATGAAAATAATGCAAACAACCATCCTCTATACAACTTGAGTATAAATTATTTAAATGTTGAATATTTTTAAAATTCCACGAGGGAGTCGGGAAAGAAAATTAAGGACACATTTATTTAAGATTTAACAATTGATTAAAAATGTTTTGCAAGCACAAACTTGACCCCAGATTCAGACGATTGCTTAAAATAAAACGCACAAAAGTGATCTAAATATATTTGCCACGAATATATTATCTTTATTAATTAATCGAATGAAATTTAATTAAGAATTCCTTCATGATAACTTATAAGGTTAAATAGTATAGGAATTACTTTTAATCATTAAAAGCTTTTTGTTGATATTAAAAGAGTTCTTGACAAAAGAAGTGTTGCAAATGTGATCTCATTTTCATTTAATTAACTTAATTTGTGATGCAATGAGCGAGAGTTTTGTTTTGTAATTTATTATACTTTGCGCTAGTTAATTGGTGAATAACAGGAATTACGTTAACTTAAATTACAAACAAGTCAGGAATCATTAGTGCGAATTAAAACAAAACAATAAACTCACAAGTATACGCGACATGGTAAATAAATTAACTGTTTTATTTCTTCTTTCTTTGGTGGGGGTGTTTGAAATTAGTTCTGTCTTTGAAACCATTTACTTTACCATTTAGGTAACTTTTCGAAAAATCACCCGTTGACTTTTATATCTACAATAGGGGAAAAGAAAAGATTTTACATATTTGTTTTAATTATTTTTATTTATTATTTACTCTAATGCATGAACAAAAGTAATCTGAATTATTTTCAGTACCAAATCCAGTTTTTCCTGATAGAAATCCAAAATAACATTCAAACTTTCATAATAATAAAAAGCATAACATTTTTTTGTAAGTTGATTCAATAATCAGCATAACAAGATAAAAACTTTTGGAAATAGAGCGCACATTTTTTGTTATAAAATGTTTAAACTGAAAGCCATTAACCGATATTTTTTAAATGAAATTTTAATCTCACTTTGAGACAAATTCAAGTTTTAAATTTACGGAAAAATAAATATGTTACTCGTTTCTCGAACAAAAAATTACCCAAAGTATATTTTTAAAGTAAGTAATTATATATGTAACGTATTTTCTTATAGAATCTTAAGATTTTCGAATATTTTGAGTATCAAGAAAATGTTTCAACAATCAATAACCACAGGTATTTGAAGGGAGAAAAACATTGTCTTAGTGTCCAGAAGGCTGCCCAACCGTAAACGCCATTCTGAAAAAACTTATGGATTAAAATCTTCGTAAGATAAAATGCTCATCTGCTTACCAATACAAGTATTGCAAAAGTCTCCAATTCTTATATTGATCTCGTCACTTAACAGTTTGTTGAGCTTACGGTTGCCTATTTTTACCAACTGAAAAACTGCTAAACACATTCAGTTACTTCCCAATTTTGAACCACGGGAAATTAACGAGGTTGACAAACGAACTCTCAATTTAATCTTAGTTTAAATTTAAGAGATGTTTAATTTATTTAGATTTCTCAAATTCTTTTTGTCTGCAAAAAGGGCAACTAAAAAATTCGCAACAATTTCTCATAAAATTTTGGTAATTTAATATTCAATCCTTTTTTCATTCAAAAATATTCTTGAATATATATTTGAAGAACCAAGATATAGCTCAATTAAAATATAATTTTAACCTCATTATTAATATATAGTTTTTTCATAGCCTTATATACTCAATTAATTTGAAATATGATGTGTTAAAAAGTGCAAATTAACACTCTCGATTTTATTTTTATGCTTTCAATTTGCATTAAAATAAAATAAATGGAACATATAACGAGAAAAAAGCATATTCTAAATTTTCAAATTTTTGTATCTCTTAAGGCTTTATATATATATCAGAATAATTTTAATCAATTTAATGTTGATCATATGTGTTTTGGAAAAAATGGTGATTACAATAGTAGGAAACCTTAAACATAAAAAATATACCATCATTTATTAATAAATATAGACTTAGCAGATATTTAAACTCCTGCAGAAATAACACTATTATTGAATTACTAATCTAATTTAAAAATAAGTTGATCTAAATTATATCAAGAATTACAATGTTCATTTTTAAAAAACTTAAAATAGATACCGTATAATTGAATTTGCATGTCCTTTTGAGCATAATCTTATAAACTGTGAATATTTAGATAAATTTTATGCATTACATTCTAAAATTAAATTCAACTGAATTTAAATGTATAGTTAAAAATATTAATCCTTATATGTTATTTACATAAAATTTTAAATTTATTAAAAATGATTTTACTCTTTCTAAAAAGGTATCATAATGTAGGAGAAAATATTTTTTCATTTAAAAAAAGGGCAAACACTGTCATGTCTAATTTGATGCACTATAATACACACCCAAGACTAATTTGATAGACCTCTAGAACACTAGCTTCAAATATTTTAAATTCTGAAAAAATTCTATCATATAAATAATTGAAATTAAACTTTAGAAAAAAATTTGTCTTAAAAGTGTATTTCATAGTTTACTAAGCGCTTTAGAGAACAGTCTTAAATATTTTAATCACATATAAGCATACTCTGATAAATAAAAAAATTGTCAAAATTTGTTGCCAAGAATAAAATGTCATTTAACTCTTTTTAATAAGATAAAAAGTATCTGTGCAAACATATGGAGTTTCTAAATTCATTTTTAAGTTAGAAAATCTATACTAAAGTTTATTGCTTTATTTAATAATATATTAATATTTTTTGATCATAAATTCCCAAACACTACTTATAGATTTTATTAATTATATATATTTATATGTAATTACGCACACACATAAATATTAGACACACTTGTTCCATGTTCTGATTTTCAACAATGGCTCGAATTTATTCCAAATCTTTCTAAATTATGAAAAGCAGGACTTTACTGTTATGTCACGTAATATCATTTGGCATATTAATGGGAAATTCTTGTGGAATAATGAAGCCCTTTGGAGTTGAAAATGAGAAGTTTGATCCAAGTCGCAATTCTAAAAGGAAGATTGCGGTACTTTCTTTCTGACGAGTGCGTTCTGCATAAATTAATTTTTGCATCAAAACAGGATTGCAAGCAATTTTACATGAAAACTTCCTCTTTTGAGGTATAATGGAAGGTATTATACTTTAGTGTTAGTGAAGATGTCGAAAGGACCCCAAGAAAGGTTTTGTGTTTCCCTCTCCGCGAATTGTAAATCCATGACCATTATTCAGCAATGATGATTCAAGAAATTCCTGATGTCAACCTTTTTTCCAATTTTATATTTTAAACAATCGCAAAACCTACCGATGGATCAGTCGTACGGTAATGATGATTCAGATGAATATGGCTAGCTTCCGAGACAGAGGTACCTCAATAAGTGCAAATTTTTTTTCAAAGATTTTTATGAAAGAACGGCAAATAAACGCATCTTCATCCATCTATCTATCGTTTAAATATATGTCATCCATCCAAAAGTGGATATATGGAGCAACTTCTATTTAGTTTGAAAAAAATAATACTTCCATTATCCACGAAATTCTGAATTTATTTGAAGAAACCATGCTCTACATTTTTTATAAAACTCATTTCCAAATGGGTTATTTCTCGGAACACCTTTCATTTTAAACTGGTGACATGCAAGATAAATTTCGCAAACTTTCACAAATTCTGAATGTACAATGACTTTTGAACTTTGTTTTAAGCAACCAACAAAAGGAAGTATTCTGATGATGTATACTATTTTTCAAATCATAACGCTCATTATTATTTTAACCAGGGAAATGCAAACTAATACTGCATTTGCGAGGACCTGTGGTGGGTGATTCAAGCCAGATCAGCAACACTTTTGTTAAATAATAATACCAAGATTGCATTTTACTTCTTCAAATGCATTTTCTAGTAAAAGAAAGATACTGTGAATACATTAGAAACGAATAACTTCAAAAATATTTATAATTTGTTCTCATTATTTTGTAAATATATATGTGGTGTCTGAGTTCAATTCATAGTGATGTATCATTTTTTTATCATTAGTGTAATTGAAGATTTTTCGCTTTTTATTGGGGCAAGTTTGACACAGATGTTTTAAATTTGTTTTGGTGAAAATCATATTTCACTTGAAAAATGTTTTATTAGTTATTAAATCAATTTTTAGAGGAAGTGGTTTTAATTCATGCATTTATTATTATTATTTTATGAATTTCAAAATGAATACCTTAAAAAATTTTCACTGACTTTATTGTGTTCAACTTTTAAATTGATGAAAAATATCAAGAGATGTTCTACTTGTTGCATAGTAATTTTTCACACATTTACATGTGACATATTTATGTTTTTAAAGTATATAAGAGTCAAATCAACGTTTTAATTTCTATTATCAAGGTTTATTTTACACTACAGTCTCATATGACAATATCAAGTTCTATTTTATATACATTTATGTGTACAGAACAGAATAAATAATAGAATCTATCGACAATCAACAATTCCACGTATCATCAATTGAGCTATCATTTTTTATTCTACTAGTATCATTTTTTATGCTACCTAGAAAATATAAAATGTGAGAAGAAATCTGATATATCATCAAATTTTAATTCTACCGTATGCTGTATTTCTAAATAAAGGAATTTTGCAGCAAAATTCTTGTATTTTATCCTGAATTTCAATCATTACTCTCAAGTCATTATCTTACTTAGAAAAAATTTTATGTTCACTTAAAAAACCCTTAATCACATATTTCTTTTATTCTTTTTATTTATCATTTCCTTTATTAGTTGATGCACCTTAAACATAGTTTTAGGCCATATAGTTTACAATATGGTATATGTAACTTCACTTTACATCAAATCTTAAAATATTTTAACTAAAATCTGAGTACACGAACACACGCGCCGTGCTTGATATATACTAACAACAAAGTTATAAATAAATGAGAAATACAATGATCTTGAAATTATAACCATATGAAAATACTTGACTATGATACAGTTACTGAAAATCTTCTATTATGAACATACTCTTTTATGAGTCATACATATTATTTCCAAGAATAGGGGATGTTTCTGCATTGTATTTAAGAATGACCGGCAGCTGTAAGATCTTACCCGAGCCATATTAAAAGGGTAAAGCAAAAAAGGGGAAATTAGCATAATTAACAAAGATAAATCAAATTATTCTTCAATAAAATTGCAAGGTGGTTCTTTTCAGTTATCTCAATAACATCTAAAATCTATTAAGTATTTTTGATTATATATATATATATATATATATATATATATATATATATATATATATATATATATATATATATATATATATATATATATATATATATATATATATATGTATATATATATATATGTATATATATATATATATATATATATATATATATATATATATATATATATATATATATATATATATATATATATATATATATATATATATATATATATATATATATATATATATATATATATATATATATATATATATATATATATATATATGTATATATATATATATATATATATATATATATATATATATATATATATATATATATATATATATATATATATATATATATATATATATATATATATATATATATATATATATATATATATATATATATATATATATATATATATATATATATATATATATATATACATATATATATATATATATATATATATATATATATATATATATATATATATATATATATATATATATATATATATATATATATATATATATATATATATATATATATATATATACATATATATATATATATATATATATATATATATATATATATATATATATATATATATATATATATATATATATATATATATATATATATATATATATATATATATATATATATATATATATATATATATATATATATATATATATATATATATATATATATGTATATATATATATATATATATATAATGTACTCAGAAAATTTAAGCGAAAATTGCTTAGAGACAATGTTAACTCTGCTTAGAATATCCATGAAACATATGCAAAGATTGTGGTGTACAAAGTCTTCAGTAAAGAAAACTTATCTATGATTAGAATAAGAAAATTATATTTACTAAAATTTTATATTAAGGAGGAAATTTGGAGTAACATTAATCTCATATTTTAAACTGTGCATTTAGTATTTTTTCAAAATTATTACCTTTTCCCACTGCAATATCCTGAAATTGTTCATTATATAAAATACAAAAGGGATGGTTTCAGACATCTTGACACTGTTTAACATGCTAAAGACTAAATATCACATTTCTATTCTTTTTGTCTTTTTCATCATTCTGAGTGATCCAAATTACAGTGTTATATAAGACACGATGTTATTTTTTTGAATGATTAAAAAAAGATTTTTAACCATGAAGTCATCAGTCTGAAAGAAATCAATTCTAGTCCAAGAGAATCTGAGTGAGGGTGTTTTACATGAGAGAGGGAGTAATTCTCTTCAATAAAATACCTTTTTTTCAAAGGATATTTTTAAAAAGAAGTCTCCTGACGCTATGAAAAATATTTTGGTACATAAACTACAAAAACACTGCTTATTTGCTGGGAACATTTAACCTGCATTTAACTTTAATGCACCAAATATTATGAATCAGGGAAAGAAATAATTTCCATCATAATTCGGAAAATACCATGTTTTCATGTATGGACTAGTTGGCGAATTTCTTACGTGGAGTAGGTATAAACTCTGACAACTCGAAACAATGAATCTTCACAATTGGTACGTTAATTACGTGGAGGCTTATTGTTTTCATGTACAAGTCCTTTGCTTTGCCTCTAGTATAAATTATTTCTTCTCACAATGCTCATGATTTTAACTTTGTTAGCTATTTAATCTGTTCTAGTCGTGCAGAATGAAAGTTTAAATTAAACTATAAGCAGGGTGTGAAAGCAATAAAAACCAAAATCACGTTATCAGATACTTGTAAAAACGGAAATCCTGACATGTACTCAGGTAAAAACTTGCAAATTGCTTGAATTATAAAAGAGTAGAATTTCTCTAATTGAAATTTTTAACTCAAAACACATTTTTATTGATTTTCTGCTGAATAAACATTATCAGAGTGATGGTATATTGACGAAGAAAAAGTTAATAATAACGGATTCATATTGGAAATGACTAATAACTGTTGTGCTATGAAGACATAGTGTTGAAATTTTATTGGATCCAGTGCTGTACTAGTGCCTTGTGATATGGAATGGAAGGTATCATTTGTGCCCCAGTGACTGGCGTCTACTTCAGTATTCATTTTTACTCATTTTCACGCTATTTTCACTTAGTTTTCGTGACTTGGTCTCCACCATGTAAAGACGTGTCCAGCCATGGTCCTCACAAATCCTGTTATCGAGCTGCTTACAGTAGCGAATCTTCCTACGGCAAAACAAAGAGCAGTCTTCACTGCTATCAAACGGTTGTAAGGATAACAATTTAAATTTTGATTCGGATATGGAAATGGAGTCTCCCAAATTCAAACCGGAGATGATGAGATATCACATTCAGAGATTACATGCGGTGAAGGAACAGGCAATGCTAAAACATAAATACTCTCCAGATAACGAAGAATACTTGGATACTATCGAGGCTATAGATGGTATAATTCTGATCACTAAAAAAAGCAATTAGAAGCTGCAATTGCCGACTCCAGAGAAACCTAGTAAAGGTAACTATACTGTGTCTGATCTGGCATTTCCACCTTACTAGATAGTGAACTTAGTGTCTCTAATGCTAATATTAATTCAGCTAACGTTGCTGAACTATCTAAAACTACGAAACAGAAATGGACCCAGAAAAAGCATCCAGATGATTTTGTATAAAAAAAAAAAAAAAAAACCGCCAAAGTTACTTTGGAGTAACCATCGGTCCCCGTAACTACGAGAAACCCAGACTTAATTGTTCTAATTAATGAAATAAAAGCTAATTTTAAGGGCATCCCCATTTAATTAATAGAAAATGAACTAGAAATTAATAAATTAACTGAAAGAAATTAAGTCCCCTATATGGACAAACTATTCAAACTAACCCAATACTTTCAGGATATAGAAAAATAAATTTAACCTATGTAATTATATCTAATCAATAAATTTACATTCTTCCTTACTTAATATTAAAATGAATCAAAATTTTGCTCGTTTTAAATGAATATTTTACTTAAAATCAAGCAATTCACAATTTCAATTTTAACTAAGCTCCTCCCACTTAAGTTTTTAATCAATGATATGTCAGTTACAGCTATAGCTTACCATTTCATTTCCAGCTCCAGTAGAGGATGAGGTCCCATGGACCTCCAGAAAACAGGCGCTCCCAGTCGAAGTTTGTACTTTGGTATTCTAACAGAGTTCAAATTTATTAGTTTTATTTAATGGTTTCGAAAATCAAGAAAAAAGTCAAAAGAACATTATCATGCTAACTAAACAATTCAATAATACTTCATCTAGTTGAAAAAAGTATAAATAGTATATACATATATATATGTGTGTGTGTGTGTGTGTGTGTGTGTGTGCACTGAAAATTGAAACTATATCTGTGCTGCTTGTTTTAAATGGTAGATCTGAATTAGATCCTTTAATATGAAAATGAAACCCCGAATACTCTGAACATTTAGATATTCTAGCGAAGGTTAGATACTCTAAAATCTAGATATTTTCATAAACAGGTTAAACAGTTCTCAATAATAATTAGAACTGAAAGTATTTTCAAAATTCTTATTAAAGCAATTTTCAAAATACTTAAAAATTATTATTATGTAAAATATCTTAAATGTTTTTCAATTGCTTTAAATTTAATTCTCATTTATAAATCATTCAGAATCTTGTTTTTAATTCTGCGGTGAAGACTTGGCTGCAACTCAAACGCACTAAAATCAGTCATTTTGTGATTGATTGCATTCATTTAAATTCAAAAGCATTTTATGTATTCACTAATTACGCTTCAGGCTCTATCTTTAATGAAAAGTACTCATTGATTTTGATGAATGAGTTAAGTTCGAGTTTTGAAATATCTATCAACAGCTGAGTAAAATGTTGCTTATAATAAATTTATAATTGATACTTCAAATATTCTGAAGGCTTAATTAAATTATAAGTTTTCAGATAATGTAAGTAAATGTTTTTGTGAAAAAAATTATTCATAGAAAAAGCTGTTGCTTTGTAAAATATAGTCTAATATCACGTTTTTCGTTTCTGATTAAAATTTGGATATTTCTACGAAATAAATGAATAGTTTTGTAACTCAATAACTCATTAAAAAGCATGTTTTTCTTATTGATATTTTAACTTTAATATTACATATGAATCTTAAGTATATAATTGTTCTAATAACTTACATATTTCAATATATATATATATATATATATATATATATACATATATATATATATATACATATATATATATATATATATATATATATATATATATATATGTATATATATCTGAATGTAACTCATTATTTTTATACTATTCCTCACGTCTATGAATTGAAGAATTTTTAAGTTATTATTTAATTTAAAATTTGTTTGGTTATTTTGATTTAAGTCATATTTATTTTTGTTCACCATGTTTGAATCTCTAAGGCTTAATTAATTGCTTAAAGTCTTTGCAACCTTTAAAACCAAAAACGTCTTTTGGATTATTAAAATGTTTATTTTTGGAGGACGTGACAAGTTATTAAAAGGAGAAGGTTTTATGTTATTTTTCTAGAATTCCTCTTCCAAATAGCTTCAATTAATCAAGTTTATATTTTATCTAAATAATTGGTAATGTTGCTTAATGTTATATTTATCACAATTGTCGTCGTACTAAATTATTGTCATCACCATTGTTAACAAATTCGTAACTTTGACATGTAATTGAAAAAGCACCTGATAGACTTACTCAAATCCCCTGATAGAACAAATGTATAGAACACAACAATATATTAGTAGAGTTTCAACAGTAGAAATGATTTCAGAGTGATGAAATGCTTTACGGGATTTGTGGAGAATGGTTTGGTTTGTTTGTCACTTATAGTCATTTTTTGCACATGAGGGTGTATGAGACTTAGAGTTACCAATGACTTACAGTGGATTCCAAATCACTACAGTCATCCGAAACTAAGTTGGGATTCTAAACAACGAATTGTTGAACCGAATGCTAACCATTGGCTATCATCATGTGAGAAGGATAGTTTTCTTGAAGTTTCTGTAAAAATAATCCTCAATCACAAATAAAAATGAAATATTTTCATCTAGAATATATATGATTTATCAAAATCTTTTTTTTATATTTAATTAATTGTATATAAAACACTTGTTTAAAATTATGCTTATTTTTTTCGTTGCTAAGTAGAAAATAGTGTCTTATATCATTAAAAAATTTAATGGTAGACTCATGTACCAGGAATATTTTTTGTGCTAAAAAAATATCAGTCAATAATTTATAAGTGAGTCTGTTTTTCGTAATGTCTTTACTTTATGTTTGATTTACCAAAGTGCATATTTTTTATACTATTCTGAAGGCAAATATCTGACTTTTTTCACAAACGAAGAAATTTAATTCGGTACATAAATTAATCATCATGTTGAATCGTTCCTGCAATGCTTGACCATTTCAAATATGACTAATTTCTTAAAAAAGAATTTTCTAAATTTTTAGTTTATTTCAAACAAAATCTTAACAAGCCTAAACTATTTCTAACATTTACTGAGTCAAAGAGTCTCAGATTATGAATTTTCAACATGTCTGAACGAGATAAGATATTCTCTTATTTTCATTTATATTTTCAGTCAAAAGTCAAATTATTAAATAGTATTCCAAAATTTCGTATTTTGGGGACTAAGTCATTCACATAAGTTTACAATTTAAGCAATTTGAGAAAACTCTTTTGTAATTTGGCAGATTGCACTTAATATTTTTATTCTATTGTCCCAAACTTTCAAAACACTCACATCTGAAAAATTCATATTTATTGCAACATGTTTTCAAAAAAATTTTCATATATCTGTTCTTTTATGGAATAAATTTTAAGCACGTAGGTAGTATATTTGAATATATTCTATTTAGTTTCAGCTGACAGTACTGTTTGCTATTTTATCAAACTGTAATTAAAAAACGGAAAATTAATCTTTAAGCCCGGAATTCAAGTAGTAACTTAAAAAAAAAATTCTTCTTGGTCATTTTTTTACCTAAAGCTATAAGTAGTAATGTAACTCAGTTTCAACGAAGTTCTTATTTTAACCAGTTCTTGAAACTAGTCCAATCGTAAATGCTTAAGGCTATCCCTTAAAAGAGATTCTGTAAAAATTGATCTCTGATATCGATAATACTCACTTACATTTGTTTCTATTAATATCTGTTGTTGTTGTTGCTTATCCTCCATGTCTGACGGAGTCAGACTAGATCCACAAATTCGTTGACTGTAAGGAAGTCGAAGACTAAAAGAGGATTGCTAAAGAGATCCTCCCTAGAGAGACCCATGCAATCCAAAAGATGCTCAGGAGAAGCCTGATGATTTTGGCACTTGGTGCAGGTGATGAAAGTTTTCCTGCCCTCGTTGAAAAGTGAGGCACTTAATATGACCGCTAGCAAGTCTTGAGAGAACAGTCCGGGTACGTCTGTCACATCATGGGAGGTCAAGGGACAAACCCGGTTTATGAGCCCTTGTACCAACTTATGGGTGGGGGAATGTGTTTCCACTCCTCCGAGATTTTTGATGTTTTCCCGGGAGTATAACTCCAGAAAAGTAAGTGTGGAAGAGTGAGTATTTGAAATCCTGCAACCCTCCTTAGCAATGATTATCGGTACCATTTCATTCCCGTGGAGATTCACATGTGAAGGTATCCATTGCAAAGTGAACATCATGATTAAGTGAAATGAGTTTTAATTTAAGCAGGATAAGGAGTTGCTGATCTTGTCGCCTACAAGAAGCCAATTACTAAGATGGTGGAGAGAACTACGGCTGCTCAGACAAGATCCATAGGTCACCATAATCCTCTTCAGAAAGAATAGCTCTTCAGAATTAATATCTTGATCACCCATTGCAATATTTATAATATTTAAATTGTTTTAGGAAGCAATTTTTATTTCCTTTATCCCCAATCGTATTGTAATTTGGATTCCCGTTTAAACTATGAGCTTGACATATAAGCAAATAGCCTAAGCTCCAAATAACGGAAACGTTAGACACTACAGAATTTTTAACCAGCGTATAAATCTTCTGAATTCTGTAATGAATCGTCTGAATCTCTTTCGAAGCCCGGTGGTTCAGTAATAGCGCTTCGCTCACCAAAGGCAATATTCCGAGGTTCAATCCTAGGATTGGGCAAGATCAATTTATACTTTCATCTTTCTTTAGGCAGATAAACTGAGTACCAAACCTGCTTGGAAACTATACACTGGGGATTTCACGTTATTCTGACCACCTACGTTATTCTAACCGGGACATATGCTTCGTAAAATAAGGCTCTTGGACGGGTCAACTGCTATAGCACTGTAGAGCTTGATCCCTATATGGGCTGTCGTTCCAAAAGTTTAGTTTATGAATCTTCTGATCATGATCTTCTCTCTCTACCAAAAATAACAGTCCATCAATAAAAAAATCAAGGAGAAATAAATAAGTTATGTGCTCTAATATTTTTGTTACGACAGCCAACGTAGCTAAAATAACGAAACAATAATTTCAGAAAAAAAGTTAATGAAGCGAGTAATATGATAGAAAATATTTTAAGAATACTAACGCTATAAAGTTTTAGACATTCATGATAAAATTGATTTATTTCAAAAGAAAATATCTTTTCTCCTTTGAGTTATTCCCAGCCACAGAGTTATTTCATTATAAGTCTTATAAAACAGCTTTTAAAGAATGAAAATTGAATAGTTTTTGGTGAAAAAACATTTAATGGGGTAATATGCTTCATTTAGTGAGACAATGTTTCGAATTCTCTTTCAAAAATATTTCAAATTACAGAAAACATCTGTTATTAACTCAGACAAAATGTAATTAATTTCAGAATTATTTTTTTATAATTATCTTCTTTTATTTATAGTTATTTTCTAAAGACTGTTTATTAATTATAAAGAATATTTCCAAACAATTCTGAGGATAGTTTCTGCAAAAATTTGATAATTAGCATCACCGCAACCGTATTTAGTAATCACGGTACTAATTGTGAATAAATATTTTTCAAATAAATCATGTAAGGTTTGATTTGATTTGTCGCTCTACGGTCATCTGCTTGCACACAGAAGCTAATTAGACCGGGGACCTATGATTTAAAAAGTGGATTCTGAACCACACTACAAACAATCATGCCAAGATGGGATTCTAGCCCACGAGCTGTAGAACCGAGTACCAGAATGCTAACCAGACCTGCTAAAACACATTAGAAGAATATTTTTCCTTATTGCTTTCTTTTTTGTTAGGATGTCTAGGTGGGAATTTATTTCGCTTTTCGGCTCGGTGCAGAACTAGCTGCACTGACGTTAATACGTAAATATCGATTTTATAATTATTCATCTCAATAAGGATTGTATTTACAAATAAAGTATGGATACGAACATAGCACTTAAGGAGAATTTTAAAATGCTATAACATATCTGTCAATAATTATAAGGCACTGGTTTATCGAAGTCTCCAGCATTCAGTGTCAGGGATATTTTTGTGGAAACCGTGGGCCTAGCTTTGAAGATTTGAAATAATATCTATAAATGACTGTAAAAAAAAAACCTACATGTTAATGCAGGTTTTGTGCGATTCCCCCTAGTTTTCTTATCAATCTAAGTTTTTCCAATTTTTCAAAATTTTCGACTTTGAATAACGCAAATTTAAATATTTCCCTTAATTTATTTATCACAGGACATTTCTAATACTATAAATACTAGAAATTTAATTTCACATGTATTATAGAAATTATAGAAAACAAAAAATAAAATCAGATGCTTCTGTTCATCAATTAAATGATCGTACATGAATGGATTGTTAAATATTATTTCTTATACTATTTCTTATTCTATTGATCAAATAACAACATACGTTTTAAAGCACATTTAATATAATTCTGAGCAGCAAGGATAGAGGTTTATGTCATTGTTCAACTGCTCATGAATCAATCACGATATTCACATTCGATAAACGGGTAACAGTCGCCAATCAAGAGACAGGTTTGTTGTTGGGGCTTCACAAATATCCATCTATCAAAAAGCTATAAATCTTGACAATAAAGAGAGCATAGCGCAAAATTCGTTATTGGACAATAATCCCTAAACGTGCTCTTGCGATGACGTCATGAACTATTCTGAAGATGATTTGAATAGCTTTAATTAATTTCAAGAGAGCCTCATGTGACACTCAGAAAGCTGCTTAGTCTGACTGTGGGGCAAGAATACTGAAATTTATAAAAATTGCAGTTTGAAAAGAAAAAGAAGCAAATTGAGGAAATTTTAAAGTCTATATGTCTTCATTTTTAGAACCTGAGTTCCAAACATTAGTAACAAAATTTTTTTGTAATATTGAAAACCATTAGAAACGGAGTAAAATGATATGGTCATTAAGATACGAGAGAAATAAAGATATTTCATTAAGAAAAATTAAATATTCATTTTTTCTACCTCTCACTCAAAACGCACAAATGCTGTAAGTGTAGTACGAACTTACAGCATAATTTTTAACGTTACAATACAAATCCTCTTAAAATATTATATTTTCTCAAAATATTGATTTAAACTTCAATCAACCTTCAAACATAAATCAAACGCGAGAGATTTAAGTGCAACTCACATTTCCAATTGAAACGATAACTTTTACAAGAAGCTTCAATGTATCTTCGAATTATAATACCCCGTAATACTTTAGTAACCATAATTAAAATCAAATTCCGTTATAATGAATACAGAACAGAGTATGTAACCAAAGCATACAGAGCAGTATGTAACCTTGTTCAGAATGCTATTTTGCAAATAGAAATGTTAGATTTCTTATATCTATATAAACTAAAAATAAAACCATAGTGAGTTGAGGAACTTTAAAAAGTTGGAAGTAAATGAAGAAAAGTCCCCGCCACTCACCTTAGTATTAAATATTGAAGACGGGACTCTCATTTGGTTTAATATATTTAGGATGCCTGACGCATTGGGAAAATCGAAAACATCTTTCTTGAAATGGGTAAAATAATGATTTGAAATTAAAGAAAGAAACTGCTAACTACTGTTATTTTTAAGCTACCTTATAATAATCAAGAAAGAAAAGGAATATCCAATACTGTATATATTTTACTCTTTCTCTAGTATTAATCATATATGATAATTTTCAAAGAAAGGAAAAGAATCAGCCTTTATATTCTTGGAGTGGGCTGATTACCGGAACAACATGCATCGCAGCATTAACAACATTAAATTCAAATCAGCGTCAATAATGGTTTTGAATTAGTTATAAATGCATTTTGAAATGAATAATAAACTGCATTTTAATTTACCTGAGGCTAAATGCTGGTGTAACTTTCATTTCAGTGCCTACAGAGTCTTCTCAATTCAACAATATATAATTCGGTTGAAAAATAATAAGTATTTTATTGAAATAGATTTTAAAACACTGAAATGTGGACAGTGCGTATTAGCACAAATCGAAAGAAAATCATAAATAAAATATTATTTCTTACTTGCTTAAATAGTGAAATAAGTTTATCATATTATTTAAATACAAAATTTTTTAAATTCTACTTAGAGACAAAATGTGTCTCCCTACTTTTCATGCTGCTGAAGGACAGTCTTCTGACTCCCAAACCTCAGAAAAAGCCCTATTCTCATTTCCAAGGAACTTGCTTGTAATAAATATGGAAATTGTCAGCTTAATTCGGGATTCTCTGAGTTTGAACCAGCAAAAAGAGATCCTACCGAAATTGAAGGATCCTATTTGAATATTTATTCGAAAGATAAGTTTGGATCTCCAATATAATGCGTAAAATGATATTCAGTTAAGAGCACATATTTTTATTGGTAAAAGTGATTTACATTGAAAAATATTTTAAAGTCAATTTTTCAAATAAAAAATTACTCACTTCATTCAAATTGATCTAATTTTGTATCATTCTATACTTTATTTGTAAAATTCAATTCATTTAAATAAAATAAAAAATAGAATATAATTTTTTGTGTTTTTATGAGTTTGTCATGATTTTTAATTTAAGATTATTCCATCCTAACCAATGAACAGCAGCCTAAATTTAAGTCAAATATTAATAACCTTTTCATTAGTTTTTTTCATGCCACATAATATGACATCATTATGATGGCACGCAGCTAGGATCCATTTAACATTTTTATCAGCCTTAAAAGGAACGGAAATGAAGGCACTCTGTCTTGTGAAGCACTCAGTAAGTATATCATCCTTGACCTGGAAAAATGGTTGAGCTTCATAATTTAAAAACAAGGATAAAGAAAAAATTACAGAAACTTCCCCTGCTAACCCCAGAGGCATCATTTCACATGGAAGACATTGCTACCATGACCTATTTGATGTGCCTCAGCCACCATGAGCGAATACAACGGATCTTCAGTTGCATCAGGATTCAAATCCTCAACCTTTCGATAAAGAGAATGAATGCCCTGACCAATTAGGCAATTATATGATATCACAAAATAAGGTAAAAATTCACGACTCGTGAATTCCAAAAATCCAAACTAATGAAAATGTATCATGAGTTATGAGCCCCACTGCTTGTTTTTGCAAAATATTCAGTAATCTCTTAGTGCATTAAAGAAGCACTTTTACCTTATATTAAAAACGCTTTCACCCTTTCAAGATTCATTTTATTTACAATTTCTAAAATAATCAAGATATAATATGCAAGTTAATAAAATCTCATAATTAATCTCTGCACGCGTGTTTATATTTTCAATTTTTTAAATAATACTATTTTGAATAAGAACTAAGTTGCCATAAAAAGAATTTGCATTCTCAAGAAAAAATTAATTTTTTTCGATTGGATGCTCTGAAATACCATATTTTTTAATGTAGTTTTTTCAAATTCTACATATCCTGCGCATAAAATAAAATTATTATCAAAGTATTAGTATTTTCTTATATAAAGAAATGCTTAGTTACAAAGAAATAGAAAGAAATCCATGAGAAGGTATTGAAACATGCTATCTAATCATTTCCATACATGAAGGAAATTATTTTGTAAGGAAGAGTTTCAGGAAAAATGCTTATCCTGACTACGAAAAAGTTAAAACATATTACAGTTTATTTTTCGCTTCATCCTGCACATGTAAGGGGGGGGGGACGTCGTCATGTTTTTATTGGTTTTAACGCATTTGAGAAAACTTTATATCACTTTGATGTTACTGTAAGAGAACAACAAAACTCTCCAGGGAGAAATTTTTCTGTAACAGCGATCCTCACAAGAAAAGAATTTTTTAAAAAAAGAACACACGCGGCCTTACTCTTTTCTTCCGAAAACTTTCTCCGAAGTGACAAATTATCGATTTAACCCGGAAGCTGTTCCGGGCGCAGAGGAAATAAGTTCCGCTCCTCACTCGTTCAAAAGTGTAAAAATATGTATTCTTCAGCCAAAAGGAAAAGTGAGCAATTCAAAATTAAATTTCTCCCAAACCGTCTCCTCTGAAGCTTAAATTCAAAGAAGATCATAACAGAAGTGAAAATTTCGATGCAGGATTTTAAAAATAAAGTTCTGACAGTGCAAGGTATGGATTAGAAGTAAAACAAAGCGAAATGCGCAAAGCATACGAAGAATCGAAAATACACTTCCCCTCTTGTTTTATGCGAAAGATACCATCGAGGGACATGAAACAGGCTCCTCTTCTCCTCTAAAATATAGACCTTATTTCAAAGAAAAATACTGAAAAGCGAAAAATTTCTGTCTCTTATTTAAATGCTTACATCTGATTTTTGAGTTACATTCTTTATAAAAAGTTTCAGTGGAGAGTTAAATTTTTTTTGAAAATAAAACTTTCTTCCTCACAAGCCTTATGTGTTTTAGTTTATTATTCTTCACATATTTTATATATATATATATACATATATATATATATATATATATATACATATATGTATATGTATATATATATATATATATATATATATATATATATATATATATATATATATATATATATATATATATATATATATATATATATATATATATATTAATATATATATATATATATATATATATATATATATATATATATATATATATATATATATGCATATATATATATATGCAAATATATATATATATATATATATATATATATATATTTGTGTGTGTGAGTGTGTGTATGTGTGTTTGTATTTTTAATGTTACGTTCAAGTATACTGTAATTAAATACTCATTAAAATAATTGCTATATTGTGCTTCGTAATTAATCGAACACACTCCTCGATCACATTTGCATTAATAAACTAATATATATATAATAACATATACACAGTCCAGTCACATTAATGTGACCACCACGTACTTTCTACGTCAGAATTAAATAACCAATCTCAGAAGGCAGGTGGCAGCACAGTGCAGTTGAGCGTATATAAAAGGTGTTTGAGGGCTTCGGAAAACATTTCAATTGTTGGCGTAATGCAGAAACGAAGCGATTTATTCGACGTCCAAAAGGGCATGATCATTGGCTTTCGGGCCAAGGGTGGAAGCATTTCCGAAACGGCTGAATTTGTGAACTGTTCGCGTGCCGCCGTGGTAAAAGTGTACCGTGCATGGCAAAATGGGACTGTCCAAAATCAGCGACGTAGCAAATATGGTGCACCACGGGCCATAGATGACAGAGGCGAACGACGGTTGCGGATGTGCGTTCGGGCAGATAGACGGGCTACCGTTGAGCAACTGACCACCAAAATGAACCAAGGGGCTACCAAAAGTGTCTCCCAAACTACTATTCAGCGAAAATTGCTGCGTCTGGGCCTCCGAAGCAGACGCCTGGTTCGTGCACCTATGCTGACTGCTGTTCATCGACGGCGAAGGCTAGAATTTGCACGCCAGTACAGCAGCTGGACGTCCACTGAGTGGCGACAGGTTGCGTTTTCAGATGAACCGCGTTTTATGCTCCATCGGACAGATGGACGTTGGCGTATAAGGCGTGAAACCTCTGAAAGGAACCACCCTGCAACCTTTGCCGGAACGGTCCAAGCTGGAGGCGGGAGCATTATGGTCTGGGGAATGTTTTCCTGGCATTCTCTGGGTTCACTGATCATTGTGGAAGGCACGATGGATCAATACAAGTACGCATCTGTCCTTGCGGACCATATTCACCCCTACATGCGCATTGTTTTTCCTCAGGATGATGGCATCTTCCAGCAGGACAAAGCGAGGAGCCATACAGCTGCCAGTGTACGCGCGTGGTTCGAAGAGCACCAGGATGAGTTTACCATCCTCCCCTGGTCAGCAAACTCACCTGACTTAAGCCCAATCGAACATCTGTGGGACCATCTCGATCGAGTTGTTCGCGCCATGGATCCTCAACCGCGTAATCTAGCACAGCTGGCCACGGCATTAGAGTCGGCATGGCTCAACATCCCAGAGAACACCTTCAGGAACCTAAGTGACTCTCTTCCTGCACGTCTCGCAGCAGTCCGCTCTGCGAAAGGTGGTTATTCTGGCTTTTGTCAGATGGTCACATTAATGTGACTGGACTGTGTATATATATAATAATATATATATAAACTAATATATTTTAAGAGAAACTACAAAACAACAATGGCCATCAATACCAACAAATAAAAATGTATTAATAAATATATATTATACAATAACTTTTTCCAAAAATGCTAGCAAAATAATTTCGTGATAAATACATCATGAAAAATGCTTCTTAGTTACAAAAATGTCCATTTTCTTCTGTAATTAAGTTTCAGTTCGCCTTGATTTCTATCTAAATCAAAAACACCTTTAAAGTAATGTAACATTTAGAAAAACTACATTCCATATTTATTTCGATAGATTTAAAATGCATTACGATCAATCCAGTATTACAACTTTGAAAATAAAAGTTTGTTACTTTAATAAAATGTAAAACATTGGTATAGGACCGTATTTAAAAGTAAATAAGTACATTAGAAATGAGAAAAAACTGAAAATATTAAAATAATTCTGTACTGAGTCAATGAAAATTTTATGTATTTTTATGATAAAGTCAGAAAGTCGAAAATGCTTTTTACGTAATTAAAAAAGCTAGATCTTTAGTATGAAGAATATGTATTTCAGAGTTACAAAAATGATCTTTATATGTTTAAATTTATTAGTAACACTTTATATATATATACATATATATATATATATATATATATGTATATACATATATATATATATATATATATATATATATATATATATATATATATATATATATATATATATACTGAGAGAGAGAGAGAGAGCAAAGGATAAATGGGATGAGTCTATAGTACAATTTTCCTACTTAACTTCAGGAAATTTAAGGTATTTCAAAATACCTTATTTTTTATAATGCAATTTCCACTTATAGTGAAGTGTAACGATACATATTCATTTCAATTTTTTCGATAAGGCTCTTGCGAATAATTTATTAATTATAAAGTAACCAATTTCGGTTAATCTGAAATAAAACCTTGTACATTTTAATAATGATTCCAAAATATGTGTACATTTGTGGTATAGAAAACTTGTATATAAGTATTAATAGTGACCTTTCGACTCTACCAATTGAACCAAAATTTCAAATTTGGTTGTTTGAGGACAGACATGTACCGAAGATTGTAAAGAAATCACTATTGCAGAGTAACCGAATTCCTAAATTTAAGACAGCATAATTTTTTTCTTCTCAAAAAGTGTGATTAAATGCACTTAAAATCTGAAAGGGTATTTGAATGTCATTTGCTGTTTTGCCATTGCGCCGATTAATTAATGTATGAGAATGTTTTCAGGTGTCAGATGTATCTGATGAAAATTGCCTATAAAATATTTTCAATGATCATTGCATAGGATTAACAAGCGCAATAAACAGAAAAAGAAAAATATTTTATTCGAATTGCATCTTCTTAATGCGTCAGTTTTTGCAGGCGACAGTACCTTCCATATTCAATATTGGGAAAAACAATACCAAATGTAACATCACATGAAAAATATGAGTAGCTTCAAATTTTATGGCTTCTTTTATTTCTGATAAATCTCGCGGATCAGGCATGCATACCTTTTATCTCAGAGAAGTGTAAGAAATCCAAATGAATGAGATAGGAAGGTCATGGTGACCACGAAACTGCAAAGTGACTCTAGCACCAACAAAGATTTGTTACAGAACTGGTGGAGCACAATTTGTGTCATATGAAACAAAAGCAACTAGGCGAACTCTATTTTGTATCAATGCAATGACAATAATAGCGTTTTCTTGCAGCAATTCAGGAATAACGAAATTTTGCAATAATAATTTATATCGTGAACTTTTAACAGACAAGTGTTTCACTCTTGTGGTTGTGACTTCTTTAAGAAATTAGTTCAAGAGCAAATGTGTTGTGCCTGTACTGCATAACACAATTACTTTCGCTTCCTGTAAAGTCATCGTGAAAATATCTGTCAGTCATATGAACATCAATCTTTGTTATAGCTGTTTTCAGTTAAAGACAAGCTGCCGTATTCGTAAATATGACAATCTAACATCTTTATCTTATCTGATAAAGTAAAAATTGAGAATCCCAATCATAATATTTCACATTAAAACAATAACATCTGGACTTGCTGTAGTCAATGTTGAATCAGCAACTTTCGTCGCACCCTAATCATTTCACATTATTTGAGAAATTTCAATTTGCGATTTAAATCTTACGAAGAAAAGTTGATATTACTTTTAAAGACTACAAAATTCTCTCACTGTAATCATAATTTAGGAACTCTTCGTTTTTTGTGTGTTTAATATCATCATAATCTCAAGTGTTACCTTTCAAACAATTGTGTCTGTAATTTTGATTTGATTGCTGTAATGGATAAGTGGTATGGGGTTTACATGTAGGGAATCTTTATTTTATCGTACGGAGAATATATCCGTGTTAATGAATATACACGTACGTCTACAGAAGCATACAACATAATTTTCCTGAACAAACGTAGATATGACATCAAAGGTGTATTCTTTAATGAAATGGATCTCTTTATTTTGCCAATTTTGTATAGAATGGATGACAGAATTCCATCCATTTTGTGTCACATACGTTCACTTGATATGAGAGTGATTATTGGCTGTCAAAATTTTTGACGTGTTCATGGGTGCTACAATATTTCACAGACACATTTCATGTCACTTAACTACAGAAATAGTTACTTATTCACTTCCAATGGCTCAATCTATCCATTGAATATGTTGAAAATATTAATTGTAATTATTTTTTTCTGACATTGCTGTTGAATCAGAATTTTCTTAGTTCCCATTAAATAGCTTAAATATTTGACCATTACATATTTTTTCTGTTGCTTAAAAGTTTATAAATGTAATTTAATTTTTTATAACTAAAAATCTAGTTTTACTCTTACATGGGTATATATACCTACCTACCTACATTATATTATATTACTACATTATATAATATTATACACACACACACACACACACACACACACACACACACACACACACACACACACACACACATATATATATATATATATATATATATATATATATATATATATATATATATATATAAAACCAAAACTCAATTCAAAATGCAGAATATATTCAAATGAACGTGATATTTTTAAAAAAGTATAAAAATACTATTCTCATATTCTCTATTGATTTAGTAGCATAACAGTTTAAGATAAATATCACAATTTGTTGTAAATATCAGTTCCTGCATTGAAATGAATGAAATGTGACATCCATTCTATCGTGAAAGAATACAATGCGAATAAAAACTTGTCCACAAATCAGAGCCAACACAAGAGAAGCATGCTTTGGAGATTCTGTGAAATATTTGCTCAGCATTAAACAATAAAACAAAGCAAAAACTTTCATCCATTTATGGGTGACCACTAGAGCCCACAAAAAGTTACGGTTGGAAATAAAATCCAAGTCGATGACTTTAGTGAGTGATTTCCCTGTGTTTTCTCAGAAAAGTTACAAGAAAAGAAAAGTGCGCTCGCTGCAGAACAGTGAGTGAGAGACGGATCGTTTTCTTGCCTCCGTTTGTCTTCTGCCGCAACTGAGCAGAACTGCACCATAAATAACAATAAAATTCAGATACTGTTTTCCCTCCACCTCTGCAGCAGAAGTGCCGGGCATCAACTATTTATTTCATGAATCAATTCCTCTGCAGAGATGTGTATTTGTACCAATCCACTAAATCAGATTGAGCATTTTTTATTTGCGTTTCTGCGCGTGTTAGCATCTTTTCTCTTGTCGGTGGCTGTAAATATGATTGCTGCTGAATTGTTCTTTGCAGTATCTTAAAGAAAGAATCTACTAAAAGTCAGAGACTAAATATCTGTATAAACATAAATCATTTACAATCCTTTTCGAGCCATATACGAAATTGATGTTTTAGTAAGAAAGGATGCAATAGAAATTCAATCTCCATCGGCTAAAATACATTTCTAAAATACTAAAAAGGCATCCTTAACAATCCAACATTTAATTCGTAAATCAAAAATTATTCCTTTTCAAATTTATGAAACATTAAACTTAAAAAAATTGCTATTGCTATATGTTTTCACATAAATTTGGTTTTTAGCCATATTAAGTTGTGATTAGCATAGAAGGATACTAAAATAATCATGGTATTGTAAAAGAGTTTTATTGGTAGTTTAAATTCTTTTACTTTTAAATGATATACATTTTACAGTATTTTTAAGCAACATTCTTTTCATGATAAAATGTACGTATAGAAACATATAATGTATATATACTGTATACGAAGAATTATTTGGTGAAGTTATTGCAAGACGTTTCATTCCACTTATTTCTTTCAATCATGGCTGATAAACGCAACCAATGGCATCGTAATTTTGAGCGATGAAAAAATGATCATATCGAAACTTGAGAAGCACCCCTTCCTCCCAAGCGGGGTGAATTAAACTTTTAAATATTCTATGTCCTCTTTGCAAATTGGTTATCGTATTAGTCAAGTATAAAGTATAATTGGGAAAAATATATTTTAGCCTGCCCATTGGCGAAAATTGGCGACATTTTGTGGCCATACTTTTTTCGAGCGTGTTTCAAAAAATAAATGGCGCCAAAAATACTTTATAAAGATACACAATTAAAAAATGACACAACTTTTACAAATGAATGCTTATTACCACTTTCAACATTACTCAACTTGATGCCAAATTGGTGAGAAACAAAAGGGCATCTAAAGTATAGGCCAATCGCATAGTTACCATTTCAAATGTTAAAAAACTTAAACATTTGGCTGCGTTTGCTTTGACGCCATTGTTTTCGAATAAAATTTCATTTTTCAAATTCGTTAGCAGAAAAGAGGATCTTTACTTCAAAGACATAAGCATTTTTTCTATCAAATGAAATGATTTTCAAATTAGGCAAATGATAACTTTATTTTTTATGTATAATTTATTTGAACTCGAAAATACATTACTTAACATCGATAATAAAGAATTAAAACTTTTACAGTGAAAGCAAAATTTTTAGAATCATTAAATACCATTTCTTTTTATAAATTCCTTTGCAGACATTTTTTTCATCAGTCTCTCAATATTTAAATATATGTAAAATGTCTCCCCATTCATAAGTCCTTAATTTTCTAAATTTATAAAATATTGAATTGCTTACATAGGTAAATTCATTTCACATTTTGTAAATGCAAAACAAATTTTTAAAGCATTTTACTTTATGTATTCTCAAACTGTCTTTGAGCTAAAACAAATTTTTATGTAGTTCTAAAATGCACAATCTTTAGAGAAAAGAAACTATTGATATATAATTTCACATTATAATATAAATGCATTCATTCTAAGGAACGATTTTAAGAATTTGATTTTTCTTTGATAGATTTCATAAATAGTTCTTACAGAGATCTTAAGATCGAATGAGACACAAAGAAGTTATATCTACGAACACTGCGATTATTTTGTTATATGAAATTTATATTTAAGTTATTTTATTTTCTACAAATAATCCATACTTCTTTAGTGACATGGCTAATATTTATGCAAATATTTTCTACACTTAATACGGAATATAGTTTGTTGATTTTTTATTCATTTCAATTATTTGCTGCTTCAATCTTAAAACTCTGGGTAAATGATAACACAATCACTTAGAGTGTTTAACAAAGCCTATTCGAAAAAAAATCATTAAAGGTGATTTTGGGGCAAAATAATGCGACATCACATCATTTGATCTAATAGCTTAAACAATCTGACAATGGAATAAACTATTATTCTAGTACTGATATGTATTAAGGCAATGACGTGGTCCACACTATTGTTGCTTAATGAAGTCGGAAATTGTTTCGCTTACAAATTGACCATTCTGGCATAACACCTTATAAAAGAATTGGAGAACAGAAAAAAAGTTGGCATATGTTATTTTATATCATTTACTTTCAGTTGTTTGAGTCAGATTTTTCCTATTAATTTGTTAAAAAAAAGTACCAGTAAATAATACTTTAAGAAAAATGCTTCTTTTCCACGGAATTATGTTATTTATAAGCCACTTTTGAAAATGAAAGCATTCGATAAAACTGCCTGAATAAAAAATCTTTAATCTTAATTATTATAATTAACTTTTAAATTAATAATTTTTAAATATATTTAAATATAGAAAAATCCATAACTTAATTAAGAATAGATTCAACGGAAAGGAAAAGTTACTGCTAAATTATGCATAGAAAATAATCTAATAAAGATTTTCAGAAAGTAAAGCTAAGCATTTCTCTATTCATTATCTTATGTTTATAGTAACTAATCAGATTTATTTCAAAGATTTAATAATTCTTTTTAAAAATATCTAAAAAATCATGCCTGTAGCTCTCAATAAAGTTAATGAGATCGACTTTATTTATAAAAAAAAATCTTAAAAATTCTGACTGCTTCTCGTTCCACGGAAAATAAAATGTATATCCTAAGAAAATCTTTAAATAAAATTTTTTGAACTTTCTTTCATGGTTAAGAATTACATTTCCTTTTATTCAAATTTTTGAATTGCTTTTCCTGTTTCTAGATTTTTGTTTCAAAAGAGAAACCAAATTTCTCAAATGTCAATCGTTATTGAAATTGATTAAAATTATACATAATAGTCATGTACATGATAGAAAAAATTATATAGTGGGGATTTATATAGCTGACCTATAAATCTAAATCAATAAAATAAATAACATTTTTAGAAAAAAACTTGGATTTTAATTAGCTGGGTAGAGGTGGCTGTTTTAAAATAACTTCCGTACAAACGCAATCTCATTAAAGAAACAACCGAGCAATAAAGCTAAATCAATAAAGTAAATGCAAACATTTTTACGAAAACTCGATTTTATGTTTAACAAAGATTGTAATTCACAATAAACATAAATTTATATATGTCAACTATTTATACCCATTCTTTATAAATTTTAACATACAACAGAAATTTTATATAACATTATCACATAAATTAAAAATACTCACCTAATCGACACTTGTGCAAGTATCTTTGGCATAAGTATGGCAATGATCTTTTTCCATATTATAAACAAATGTTCATCAAGGTATATATATGTATATATTTAGGCTTATTGCCTTCAATTTCACAATTATTTGAATTTTACTCATTTCAAAAATAAAATTTCATTTTCTGTATCACAACTTCAAACAAATAACTAAAACATATATGGAGAAAAAAAAAACACGTAACAAAAGCTGTAAAGCATCAAGGGTTACTAGAATTCCTAACAAATTTCACGAATGCAAGCATCAAGTTAAATCATAATATCTCAATAACGCTTTCTGGCGCAGTAATATACAGGTTTGGCGCATTTGGCATCTATACCCGCTCGCAGGATTTAGACCCGATTTCCCAGTAGTAGTATTTGATTGATATTTTGGGGCTGCTGTGTGTGGTTTTTGTTTAGGTAAATAACTCTAACTTTTCTTTGGTTTCATTTATTATACACAAAGAGGAAGGCTTATAAATTGCCTGTTGAATGGCATTTGTTTGTAAAACAAAGTGCATACGAATTGTAATTTTAATGTAGAATTACTCATTTTCCAAAACAATAACAATTTCATATTATTTTACTAGTATTCCTATTTTTTACAGATACATTTATTCTAGGACAGAAAAAAATTGAATAAAACTATTTAGAATTTTATATGACACAAAAATTCACAATTAATCCATAACAAGTGTTATAATATTATAATCATTGTCTTATGACTTAATGTATGGCATAACTAGAACTGAATCTGTATGTCCAGATAAATGTTGGGTCATATAAATTTAATATGAGTTAATAGCTTTATGTGATTAACGTCGTTATATCCATCTAATTAAATTGCTTGACCAAGAACAGATTCAGTCTCTGTGTCTCATGGTCGCCAAAGCGACGATTTATCCAATGAGATACTTTTTTTTTTCCTTAATACCCATAGTTTTGTTTAACTTTTATTTAGAATCACTTTTCATTCTTATTGCAAACAAACATTTTATAGAAATTATGAAAGAAACTTCAGGAAAGAAAAACCGATAATAGTTCAATGCTAGGTTCACTCAAAGTGGATTTGTGCGATGGATAGGAAACACATAAAATAAAACGCATAAAAAATTGTGCCAAACCATGAAATTAATTTTCGCAACACAATTAAAAAGTATATTTTGTGTGGCCAGTAGGGACTGCATAAAATGTTTCACATAAAAAATAAGTCAAAACCTTATGAAATAACTAGGAATTGCTCTTTTAAACGCAATCAAGACATGAAGATGTTACATTCAAGGTTGCGTTATACCGGTGAATCTAAGTTTCCGAAAATAACGCAAAAATTTTGAAGGAAAAATAAATGCAAGGGCAGAAAATATTATAGACAAGTTGCAAAGAAGGAACTTTAAAGCATTGGATTATCTGTACAGGAGAACAATGCAATTGTCATATGATTGAATGTTACAGTATTTATATAATGTTATGAGAGAAATACATAAGAAAAATTGAAAAAAAATTTGTGACTTATCATATTATTTAATTTCTTATTGTTAATTTCGTCAATTGTATTGCAATTTTGGAAAATCTTCATATACTTCTCAAAAAATCACACAAAAATATTCGCAGAAAAAATGATCACACAAAAACAGGCATAGGAATATTCTAGAAGTTAGTCATTCGATGCCAATTCTGTTCAGCAAATGAGAACATATAAGTCTTTCCAAACCAAGTGACAATCTTATATGTTCAACTTTCCATGTCTAATTTGAATAAAATTTTTTCTAATACCTGGCTAGGACATATCTCTGCAGTTTCATAATGGGTAAAGTGATGGCATCTCATATAGTGGGGCTCTCAGTGGGTGTGCCGTCTTTGCACCGAAAGTAAGGGATAAAGAAAGACAAACACAGAGAGAGAAAGGAACATCCATGCTTGAACCAGGATTCGTAACCAGGACTTATTTCTTCGAAGTTATGAACGCTAACCTCTCCGCCATCAGTCGGCTTATTTTGAAACATTTCTTTAAATTCAGTCATTCTGTTATAAAATTAAATATGATTAAATTGATTATTTGAAGTTGTAGAAAGTGTACATTATAGTACAACAGTGCTTGTAAGCGGGTTTTTAAAATGTTTGGAATTTGTGTTCACACAATGCCGACCAATGGCTGAGTGGTTAGCGTTCCTGACTTTTGAGCTGTGGGTCCCGGGTTCGAATCCCGGTTCGGGCTTGGATGTTACTATCTCTCTGTGTTTCTCTGTCCTTTCTTGTGTGTTGATGTATGAATGTGGCCTGCCCTATAAATGGGTCTGTGGTGGTATGACGCGGGTAATGCTACTCGCCTCCGTGACTTGGTTCACAGGTGCCCGCTGGGTAACGATATATGAGTAGCAGTTTCCAACCTTGTTGTGGCGAAGGGTTAGTCGCCCAAGTGCCCGCCGTTATTAAAAAAAATGTTCACACAATAGGATATTCTATTTAAAAATACTTTTGATTATTTTCTGTTTATGACTGTTTTATTAAATTGTTTTACTAATTCCTTTTTAAGAATTGCTAAAATATTTTAATATTCTTAAAACGGTGGGATATTTTAAAAATGTAAACTTTAATTACGAGAGAGTAATGATTTTTTTCAAACATACATTTTTCTTAAATTGAACCATTTTATTGAAACAGGAAATCATCTTCTACAACCTAAAGGATTTGATAAATTAATCACAATCGAATAAAGTAAAATATTAACTCCATATACTGCATGAAAATAAAAATAATCAACCTGTGATAAGTCTTTGATCAACATTTTTTTACTTTACTAAATGATCAGAAATTTTAAGTAATGTCAAAATCAAAGTGAGGAAAATTTAAGATAAATTACAAAATGAAATGTAATCTGAAAATTACATTTAATTTATTAGAAAATCAATTGCGGAAATCTAGTTTACCAGGAAAAATATTAATTTTTCTAAGCTAATAAGTGAATTTTTAAGCGGAAAACTTAAATACAAATACATTTCGATCAGCCATATTGTTTCGTTTACCTTGTTACAATATGTTTACAGAGGAATGTATGCTTATAACTGCTTAAGAGTGTCTGGAATTAGTGAATTTTGTAATTATATAAATATTCTCCATCTTAAAATTCGATATTTTAATAATTATCGATTAATATTTATAAGTAAATCGAATAATATTTAAATAGATTAATATATGTAATCAATTAATATTTATAAATAAAACGGATCTCTAAATTTATATAATCGATTTAAATCATTGTCATTTATCTAATCGATCATTTATATATCGATTAATATTTATTAAAAATCGATAACTATTTCTCACAAAAAAAAATTGAACTATATTTAAAAATAATACGAAATGTGTCTTAGAGTTCTGAAATATATTGTTTCTTATGATTTGGAATTCAATATTTCAAAATTTATTATTGCATAGTTTATACTTGTAAGGGGAAAGAAAATACTTTCGCTTTGAAGAAAATGCCTCACCAGCTAATGGCAGCTTCAGGAATGGAAGCTCGTTTCGAGTGACATTTTTTCTTTAAAGGAACCGATTTTATATAAGTGTTTTGATTTATTTTCTCATTTTATACACTTCAAAGAACTTATTTTGTCACCAAAAGAACAAATAGTCTAAGGCAAGGAAAACAGCGGGAAATCGATCTATAGCTATGTTTTGCTATTGGAGAGATATTGCATTAAGTAAACAAAAAAGGCACTCGCATTTGATTCAGCCTATACATATATAGCTGACAGTTTTTAAAAAAATTCGATTTCCAAACTATGAAGAACAAGTGTGTTTTAAAATAGATATTTTGTTTTCTCACACATATTGCTCTATAAATAAAATATTCTCTTTTAAATTTATAAATTGATATTTTGTTTTTAAATAAAATATAAATGACAACTATGAATTGAGAACATTCGATAAATTTTCGAATAAAAAGAAATATAATGTTTAGGCATTACAACATGTATAAAAGTATCTATATTTAATAGTGTGCTCTCTTAAAATCTCTATATATTTAATATTTAAAGTGAATTATGTGAATTTTATTTAGTTCAGCTCTTTAGAAGTTGCTGTAAATACACAAACACATTACATTTTTTACCATAAAATATAAAACTATGTATGCAAGGTATTAATTTTTAAGTAAAATAATAAATGAACTCTATTACGTATATAATTTTAATTTGTACAAGCCTTATGTTCTTTGATTAAGATATAATCCAATAAAAACAGAAGAATCTTAATACAATCTGTAAATGTCGTGAAAATGATTCACCGATATATTTATTTTTTATTTTAGTGTTAAACTGTGTTAATATTTCGGAAATCAAAAATCCATAATATCTTACATGCTTTTCCTCGGTTAAAAATATAAATCAGCAGGTCTTATCTCCCTCTATTTGAAAGATACGTGTACATTTTTAGCGGTTATTTTCCACACAACTTTTAACATCGAGCTTTTTTATTTTTTAAATAAAACGTGAAAATAATTATTCTTTGTTGATTTTGATGGCTTTTTAACAACCCTTCATTGTTGTTTTGGCACTTAAACGAATCTATTAAATTATTTTCTTAATAATGTTCAAAGTTGTAATTTTTTTAAAATTCAAAAAAAAAAAAAAAAAAAAAATCAGTTTTTGAAAGGAAATTGAGAGTATAGAAAATCTGGTAATCGTGCCATTTCTTTATAATTAGCATTATAGTCTATAAAATGGGAATAAAATAGAATACAAAATAATAAAAATCAAAATAGAAAGGAAAAACACCTTACAAATAAGAACAAATGGGGAACACATTTTGAATAATTTCCATTTTTTGTTATTGGAAGGAAAAAAATTAAAAAGGAATGTCATGGGGTTTACTGCATCATAATTACTTTTAAAATCAGAAATAATTTAACTTTCTTGAAAATTCTGAGCTTGCTTATTAAATAAGAGAGTATCTTGCTTAACGAAAAATGCATACCATATTTGGTTTTGCGACACTTGGTTTTGATTGACAGTTATATGTTATTGCTTACATTAATTATATGTTATTAACAGTTATGTGTTATTGGGAGTATTATAATGATTCTATTCTGCCTAGAATAAATTTAAATCTTTTAAATTCAAAATATCAAAAATATAGGAAAAAAAAATTCTATCTCTGAAAAACTGCTCTTTACAGAATATCTATAATTTAACGTAAAAATATTTCTCTTTCCTTGTAAATAAATTAAAACATTGTAACAATACTGCATTAAAATAAAATCGTACAATTTATTAAATGATTCACAAAAATTCAGTTGTTTTGCTTATATTAAATACTTCTGAAAGTCAACGTTAATTCCTTTTTATAACATAATAGAATACAGTATTATTTTAATGTGATTGATAATTTAACACAACCAGATGTCAATTATTTTATATAATTTATTGAGGAAAGCTAAAAAATTTCACGAATTTTTGTAGTATTTAAGTCACACACATCTGATTTAAATAAAACTGTATAGCAGCATGTAAATATTTATTTTCTTATTTCCTATGAATATAATTTAAGAGATTAGCAGCAACTGCTACATTATAAGTAAACACATAAAGTTTTATTGTAAACACATAAAGTTTAAATGTGCTTACAATTTTGAGCAAACTTATTCAAAAAAATAATCCAATATAAAAAAGAATTCCAATATTCTTAAAGAAATCATCAGTTGACTTTTATATTAATAATTTACACTTAGGAGATATATTTTAAACTGAATTTAAACTTATTGTGACAAAACTAGGAAGTTTTAAGCAAAGTGATTGCAATACGGAATACTCAACTCATTATAATTTCTTTTTTTCAAACTGTATGGCTTCGTATTTCGCATTTCTAATTTTTAAGCAAAAAATGCAAATCAAAATATTTATTATGTCCGAGAATAATTTCTATCATTTGATATTTTCTGATGCCTTCTTACAATTCAGAAAAGAGACTAGATTTATAAAATATTTAACTCTCAGAGAAATTACTTATTCGCAAAAAGAATAATGCATAATTCATTAGAATTAATGATATATTTATGTAAGCAAACTTTCCTATTTATTAGTTATATTGTCACCCACAAATATGTTAACGGTTTTGCTAAATTCAGCCAAACATTTTTCTTTCATATACATTTACGATTAAAGTCCTAAATGAACTATAATTATTATAAATGAACTTCAGATTTTATACAATTGGATTGGTCTTATAAAATGATTAATCAAGCTTCTAATACAATTTGTAAATCCGATATAGAAATTATTATAAGCAAATATGTGAATATGAATAAGACACGTGAATAAATGTATAATTATTTCGTTAAGGAATTAGATTGGTTTGTTTGTCACTTAATGTCAATAAATAAGCTTTTGCACAAGAGGGTTAATTGTGCGGCACCTTTGATTTAAAATGGATTGCGAACCAATACTAACATCCATCCAAGACCAAAGGGGATTTTAACCTTCGAACTGTTGAACTGAAGGCAGGAACATGAATCCTTCAGCTATCAGCTTGACTAAAGAAGCAGAAACCCAATAGTAAATTTTCATTTATATAATAAACTTACGATTCGAGTATGAACTTAAGCTTTGATTAATCGAGAGAATAAACTTTTTACTATTTCATTTATACAGGGTGTCCAGAAAAGGACTCCCTGATTTCAAAATTAAATATCTCGAAAACAAAGATCGATAGAGGAATGCAGTAAGCAATATGTTTATTGTGAAAGCTGTAAGAATTTTATACAGCAGTTTGAAATAATAGTTACAAAATCTGCTAACAGATGGCGCTGTACGGTGTACAACTCATATCAACATACATAAATGAAATAATCGTATGAAAATATTCTTTGCAAAAAATCACATCACAATGTTTTCAAAATTTTCACCATTGACACTACAGAGGTGGCGCAAACGAAAAATGAAATTTGCCAACACATTTCGTAGTGTCTCAACAGAAATGGATTCACATGCCACACAGATCACAGATTCAAGCTCGTCCAGCGTGGCTGGATGCTTCAGGTAGACAATATCTTTCAATGTGCCCCACAAAAAATAGTCACAGTGAGTCAAATCCGGCGAATATGGAGGCCAATCCATGTCTGCACCAGTAAATTTGGGATATTCCAAAGCAATAACACGATTCCCGATGTATTCATCAAGAAAGCGAAACACTTGTTCGGTACGATGTGGTCGGGCTCCATCTTGCATAAGCCATTCAGTACGTGGTCGATCCTCTAACACTTGCTGTGTGGCGATAAATTGTTCCAAAATTCCAACGTAACGTTCACTAGTGACCGTTTCTCAAATGAAAAAAGGGCCAATAATGCCTCTGCTGCATACTGCAGCCCACACAGTAACTTTAGGAGAATACAGGGGTTTCGCTTCACACCAATATGGATTTTTGGAACCCCAAAATAGCCAGTTCTGTTTATTCACGAATCCATTCAGGTGGAAGTGTGTTTCATCTGTAAGCCAGATGCAGCCAACATCAAATCCTTCACTATCAATCATTGTGAGCATCTGATTAGCAAAATCAACCCTTTGTTGCACAGTTCATATGGGTATGGCCTGGTGAGTTAGAATTTTGAATGGAAACATGTGTAGGCTCTTTCTCAGAATTTTCTGCGTGCTGGAACGCTTCAAACCAGTTTCAGATGCAATTTTACGGATGGATGACATTGGATTTTGCTGAATAATTCCAGAACCTGTGGCGACATTTTCAGGCGTAACTGCAGTTTGCTTGTGGCCAACATTCCCCACTAGATCATCAGTTACGCTGCCTGTTCGTTGAAATTTGGCGAAGAGCGTACGAATGGTTTTCCCATCGGGTCCTTTTGGAACATTAAATCGTGCTTGAAAACTGCGCCTTGTTGCCGTAGGACTCTCTTTTAACCTGTAGTACTCTAGCACCAGAAAAACGCGTTGTTCAATGGAGTACATGGTTTTAATCGCTTCCTTCGGTACGCTAACCTCCTTTCACGCTTCAATAGTGGAACTGATCGTTCTGGGCTTCGGATCACTATTTATACTAGGCATTACGTATGCCGATTACAGCGCCATCTATTTTCAGCTTTTGTAACTATTATTTCAAACTGCTGTATAAAATTCTTACAGCTTTCACTATAAACATACCCTTTACTGCATTCCTCTATCGATCTTTGTTTATGAGATATTTAATTTTGAAATCAGGGAGTCCTTTCCTGGACGACAAAAATTTGTTAATGTTAAATGTGCTTAGATTCTGCCGGCAAAACAGAATCTAATCGATTGAAAAATGTACAGATACTCGAATGAGAAAAATTTTTTTACCAATGAATTTAAAAGTTTTCAAATATCGAGTCAATTTTCAAATGGAGAATTTTCGTGAATCAGAAAAAAAAAGACTTAAATTCAGAAATAATTCTATATTTAGAAATGTAATGGAAAACAAACAAAAGAGAATTCATTTCAAATTGTGTTGTAATTATTAACAAGACTGGAAATTGACTGAAAAGTCAAATTTCAAAGGCTGATCTGCCTTTGAAGGGAATTTAGTCCCTATACATATGAGTAAAATTGAAGGGAAATTTGACAAGCCGATTTAATTATAGTGAACATATTAGAGAGACCAAAACATTTGATGCATGAAATTCATTATAATGCCGTGAAATCTGAATAAGGAAATAATATTAAGTAATTACAGGCAGCTTTGCGATATAAAGGCGGAAGATATGCATTAATACATGAAACCAGTGCTTGAGATTATTATGATGTCCCAAATAATCTGGAAAACAACCAAATAATAAAAAGTAGAAAAATTTAAGAATGAAATTAATGAAAGAAATTGTTAATTTAATATACAAAAAAAGGAATGCTTGAAGAAAATCTAAAAAGAACACAACTAAAAATAAAGATGATTTAAAAAATCTATTGTTAAAACCAGAATCTCTTTCGAAGATTATAAGCACTTTGTTTAACAAAAAGGATAATAAAACCATAAATTTAATTCGAAATATAAAACGTGGAATGTATTCAGTTTGATGAAACAGCATTATCATATGAAATGATAAAATATTTATTCTAGAAGGTGGATTTTACATAGAAAATTGTCAATCTATGAAAATATTTCAAAACATTCCTTTCCTCAAAAAGGACTTATTTAAATTTATTTACGAAAACAATTTGATGTAAAAATTTGAAATATAAATAGCCATCATAGAATTCAATGCACATGGAATAATTCTTGAAAATCTGAAGTAGAAATATGCTTAGCAAGGCCTGTAAGAATTAATATGATATTGAAAATTGATTGCGAAATGCACCTAAATTCAACATAGGGAATGCAACTGAAAAACTGTAAGTAATGGTAAAAGTAAAGGAGGATCTTATAGCAGAAAAATTATGGTAAACTGAGAAATGATATAATTCAAACCATCAATCCTGTACAATTTTTATATTTCAGTGTAAAATAATACGCTTATGAATTAACTAAATAGTCTAGATTCTGATAGATAACTAACTAAATAACTAAATAGATAGATTCTGAATAACCAAATTAGATTACTTTTTTGATTATATTGAATTTTGGCACTTTGCATTTTCGCTTTAAAAATTATTTTAAAAAAAACTTTAGAAATTTCTTTAAAAAAAACGTGTGTATTTCATTGCTTTTTATGTGTTTGATTTCTATTCTTAGTTCTTTATTAGTATTCTATTACTGTCAAACCTTTTAATCTAAAGAATAAAGGATACGTGTTTGTGTTGTTGTGTGTCTTGATTAACCTGTGCTCGTAAAAGTTTGGATGTAAATATCACTTGACATTCATACAGTTTTAACATTTCATTTCCATGTAAACTTTCAGTCCATGACGTTGTATTCTTGTTTAAATTGCTTGCAAACAAATTAAACTTCTATTTTTGCAATTTAGAGCCTAAAATTACTTATACATTTTGATGGAGTAACTAAGCATATTTTCATAGAATTCATCTCTCATCCTATAGTTAGCTATTTATATACATTACAAAGCACGTTAGTAAAAACATTTCTTTGAATATTTTAAATAAGACCTTTGGCAATTCTGTATATAAATATTAATGTTAAATATATTCTTATAGAGTTAGTAGGCAATGAGTTTCGTTGATTCAAACATTTATAATTATGTACATTTTTGCTTTGTTAAAATTTTAAATTTGAAATAGCATGTTCTTATATAAGGATAACACTAAATTGTAAACTTTTTTACTGGTTTTCATCGCTGTTATGCAAATCGGCATATTTGCCGCGTTTCCTGCATCTTTAATAAGTCAATTCTTACTGCTTTAGTGGAGTGAAAAGAAAGGCTGAATTAAGCAACCCACGCCAGCGCGTCATTAGGCATCTCTTCATGAAAACACATTTCCAGAAATTTCCTGAGTTTTGAATCCTCCCAAATGAGTCCGAGCATCTGCTTGCATTTCAAAGTGAGCACTTGATGGATTGAGGGAGCGGACTCGAACGGAATGCGAAATTTCTGCTATCGTTCTACAGTCCTCTGCATGCGCATTCTAGGCTTAACAACGGAGAAAAAGAAACGTTTTCTGTAAGACTGGAAATTTTATTTCTGGAGTTACCATTTGTCTTTATTATATAATATTCTTGATTTGAAAGGTTGGTTTCCTGCATAATGTATTCCGCAATGAGTACCATTCATTTTATTTCCCTTCTGTGTAAATGATGGACTGAATTGCAAAACGAATAAAGTTTGAATACTTTTTGAACTTTTTGAATAAATTAACTTATTTAAATGTTGTTGCATGTGTGTATAAGAGAACATTAGTACAAATATGAAAATGATTTAACTGCAAGGCTTTATTAATTTGGTTTTGTAAATAATTATTTCTAATGGAATTTATTTTGCACCAAACACCAGCAAAATATAATTTAATCCCATTTAAATAAGAAATATTTCATGAAATACTATTGCATGGCTCTTGAAAAATCATTATCAAGTATTCAATAAATTGTACGAAATGTGATTTCTTCATTTACTTTTTTTAAACTGTAAAGCTAAGATGTTGACGTGCTTTACTGCTGCAATGCATTTTGATAGCTTTTGTCAAATTCGAATATAAAGCATACAAGACTTATATCAATTTCTAAAAAAATTGTTTTGATATAAAATTTTTATTTTTTAATTAATTTCTTCTTTTAAAATTGGAAATAAATTGTATTTAAACACATTTAAAGGCTTATTCTTAGTAAGGGAAAACAATCTTATTTCTTAGAGATAGTTTTGTTTATGCATACCTTATTATCGGATTTTGTGTCACTATTTTAATTGGCTTCATTGTAACACATTTTAATATTATCGTATAAATTTATTTTTCTTTAATATGTTACTTCATATGTGTTGCTATAATATTTGGGAATGAAGTTGGCCAATCAACGGCTTCTATTCTTTTGATGATAAGCCAAAAACTATTGATTCTTATTCCGCAGAATAATTCCATGGTAAAAAATGTATTCGAATTTTGATTTTTAGGAAAGCAAAATTTAAAAAAAAAATGGATTATTATATTACTTGGTATAAAAAAAGGTTTTAAAATCTTCAATGAAAGTAAAATCACTTTAATTGCTAGACTATTTTATTTTACAGTTAAATGTTTTACTAACAGAATAGCAAAGCATTTTCTATTTTGAATTTTGAATACTATTTTCTTATGTGATTATCATATTTGTTAAATTTTGTAAAAGTATACACTTTATGTTTATACGCAACTGTTTAAAACTACTGAAGTCCAAGATATTTTTAAAACATATTTTAGAGTCTATACGGTGTATTTTTGGTTTTGAATTAAAATACCAATGGAATAATGTAAATATTTTCACAGACATATCAATAGAAGTTATATTTTTGACTTCAAAATCAATGTGATATTAAACTATAATTTGATTACTTGTACTCTAATTTTTGATAAATTTGTAAAATAAGGAGCAAATATTATTTCTCTCGAATAATATCACGATTTAGTGCCAATAAATTGCAACATGCGTGCGTTTGTACAATGTGAGAAGAATGAGAAATGTATATAACATATTGAGACTTTTGATTATTGTTCATTATTAGTAATGAATGCTAGTATATAAAGTTTTTTTCATAATTTTGTGTATTTCAGAAAAGAAAGTGGTTGAAAATAAGCAGAAACACTAAATGTATCGTGTCAAAGTTGATCATGGTTCATCTTGGACTATTACTCTATGAAATGAACGTAGAATGAAAAATGTAGATCTAAGTTCAGAAATACCGATGCATCGCCCTTCTTTGGCGGTGAAAACTCCATTTTCCTAGCAACCCTGTTACTCTAGGACGAGGAAGCCCTGTCACATCCTGCTTTAGTCTAGAAAGAGATGGGAGTGAGAGAAAACTTCTAATCTCAGGGAGAGAAGGTGGAAACGAGGAAATCCCTTTTAAGGAAAAAAAAAGACTTTTTAATTTGTTTTTCATCGAGATGATAAAAGCAACATCGTCGCACAAAAGTGATATGGCTTAGAACAATAAACACTTGGGTGCTTTTCACATCTGAACAGTTTTTTATCCCTCTCTCTTGTCAGTTACATGAGAATTTCAATATGATACATTTATTCATTTTTATAGCAATTAGCATCAATTACAGTACATTGGCTTATGAAGTAGCGACAGAAGAGGAAGATTCGTTGTCTACAGATTTGGGTGAGATGTAGTTTTTTATACTTATACGTGTGTGTTTTAATTGAAACTGATTCACACGAATGAAGTTGTTCACATATTACGCAATATTTTGTAGCAACAATTATTGTAAACGGTAGATCAGTTGAATATTATAAATGTTTACGTATTTATACGAAAAATTGTGGCAACGCTGAGAAATTCATTTTCCCTGGAAATGTTTCACTCGAATTTATTCTCGGGCAGAAGTTTATATTATGGGATATTTTTACTTAAACTTATCTCCCAAGAAATTGCCTATTCCTCACCGTAAATTACGAAAAAAGATTTATCGTTAGGAAATATTTTACAGAAAATTTGTTCAATGGAAAAACATTATTTATAAATTTAATATTATGCACTCAAAAGACTTGCTTTTTACTTGTTTTAAATTAATCTGTATTATGTATTTATTTAAAATATCACAGATGAGATAAAATATAAAAACTAATTTATTTTTAGCTTAGAAATATAAAATTAAGTGTTTATACTTATACAAGAAAAGCAATAAGAACCCTTTTTTAAAGATAGAAAAAAATATCTTTGTCAGATATGAAATTTGAATAATTAAACTGTTGTTAGCTAGTTACGATTTTTAAGCTAGTTACTATTTTTAAACGTACTTAAAAATTAGAAATTTATTTTAAATGAAAAATTTTTTCGTAGATGAAAACATAAATGTTTTATTTTGGAATCTTTGTAGCTTTGAGATATTTATATATATGATATGTTGATATGTGATAGATGATTAGTATTATGATTTTACAACAATGTTTTAAAAGTATTTTTAAGCATTTTTATTTATGCATTTAGCTCCTTTTATAAAAATATATAGAACTAAATGTACTTGAAAATTCTTTAAAAATTTTCTTAATAAAGAAAATAAGAACAAAAAGTGTGAAGAAGCATGAAGAAGAAAATTAAAATTTTAAAATTAATAATGACTTTTATTAAGCAGTATACAATGAATTATAAACTATCGAAGAATATATGTTGTTTGCTTTTATATAAATAAATTATTTTGGAATTACTTTGGAACTTCGTAATTTTGATAAATGAGCTGTCTAACTTTTTCTAACAAACTAAATGAACTGCCTATAAATATATTCTTTCTGTTTCATTAAGTTTAATTGAATATTTATTGCTATTTCTATAGAAAAAAATTAAAAATAAATAACTACGTAATCTTATACCATTGTTGAGAACACTGTTGAGAAAACTATTAAACTATAATCATTTTAAGAAATTCATTAACATAATTAAAATTTTGCAAACGCATTTATTTAACCAACGTCCTTTAAAATATTTGTTACTTAAAATTACATGTTTTTGTATTTTTGTTACATTGCTAAGAAAAAAAAGTTAAATTTTCAGTTTATATATTTATTATAATTCTTAAAATAAATTATCTATGAAAATATTTTATACAACATTTAAATATAAATGAATTTGAATGTTAGTAATATAACTTAATTTTTTGATTAAAATATTTTCAGTAGTAAATCAATGAAAGTATTATATTTAATTACATAAATCAAGTATAATAGTGCCTTTGATTTTCTTAAATTGTAATTGTACAAGTATATATATATATATATATATATATATATATATATATATATATATATATATATATATATATATATATATATATATATATATATATAAATATATGTATAGAGGTTTTATTGTTTTATTGCTTAAGTTATGTTCGTCGATGCATGTATGTTAACTTTAGAATCAAGGTTATTTACAAAATCATGGTGTAAAATGTAGATCCAATGTACTTAAGAGCTTTAACAAATGAAAAATATTAATTAGATTTCGTAATAAATTTTATTATATATATATATATTTATAATATATATATATATATATATATATATATATATATATATATATATATATATATATATATATATATATATATATATATATATATATATATATATATATATATATATATATATATATAAAGTGCAATAATAATATAAGGGTTAATTTTTTCTGTAAATGTATGGATAGGATGAAAAGATTCCTTTCTTCTCAAATGGTAACTGTTTTAAATCATTCCTCGCTCATTTACTGTGGTAAACATAGTGTTTGAAAATATAGTCAATATTTTTGAAGAAAAAAACCAAGTACGTGATAAAATTAAATATTTATATTAGAATTATTGATTTCTATCAATAACGTATTACAGAAATAATCAAATTATGTTTAAGCCTTTGTAATTAGTTTTCAAAAAGAAAGTTGCTAAGTTAATCTTTAAGCATTTGATGAATTTTAAATAAGTATTTGGTGTTGTTGCTATATTTTACATAAATCAGAAATTTTCTTCTCAGGCAAATCAAATGACAATCATTTTCCTTAAGTGAACATTTCAGGAATTCTTGATTTCCCAAATTAAAAGATAATGGTTGGTTGGCTAGGGTTTTATAGCGCAAGGTCCAAAAATGGACAAGCTGAGCCAAGAGAAAGATTTATACAGTACCATTAATTTTGTCCAAAACTCCAGCAACTTTGAAAAGTTAAGAAACAAAAATATTTATATATGGCACTACTAAAATCCAAATATATATAAGGAAACGGAAAATAATTGTATATACAATCACTCAAAAATAAAACAAAATCAAATAAAATTAAAATCTAAATAGTGAGACTGATAATAAATATTTCCTCTAATTTTTTTCAAATGACGTGTAAAATTAATTTTGGAAAAATAAATTAAGTGATATAGCAAAAATAAGCTATCAGTTGATTGAACACAAAATATTTTTCTCATCATACATTAAATATTATATCAATCATAAGCATATATCATGTACTGCACAAGGTATCATATTGTAAATATTGTTTTAGTTTTAAATTATTTTTCTAACAACTATTCCAATCAAAATAGGATTGACTTTTTTTAAAATATTTGTTATCCAATACATTTTAATATGTATATTTATTGGCTGTTAGACTGCATTTTACCAAAGAATATGACTCATGCTGTTAAAGTGCGTGAATCATTCAGGAATAAGGAATCGAAAGGATTAAGTTAGTAAATAGTAATTACCATTTTTTCACTGTTATATTTCAATTAGATTAGGCATCAAAATAAATTTCTATTAACAATCTAAAAATGTAATATTATTTTGATCCTCTAAACTTTAAAAAAAGTTCCTAAGCTTTTAGACTTTTTATCCCATAAAAATTTAAGAAAACATTTTCGGAATCTCACGTGTACATGAAATAGAAAATACCTCTAAAAAGTGTGGTTAGAGGAATTCTAAATAATGAACTTTTCAGATTTATCTGTTCGAAAATAAAATTCCATCATTTTCTGTTGTTTGACGATCGAAGAATCGAAATGCAGCTCTAGAATTCAACAAATATGATTATTACTTGAGATTTACAATATTTGAATGTTGTACTTTCTAGTTAAAAACATAGTTTTAAATATGACGCTAATTTTAAGTGATTTTAAGTTTTCTTTCTTTATGACAAAATAATAAAACTAAAATTTACCTAAATTCATATTCATGAGTAAGAAATTAATTTTTGTTAGGTATTCATATATAAAATGCATATGAATAATTATCTTAGTGTCAATTTTTCAACGCATCAATTTTTTCTACGCTTCAAATATAAATTTTCTTAACATATTTATTATTTACTAAAAATTTAAATCAAATAATATTTTGATATGATGATTATTTAGCGTAAAATAAATTTCTCACCTTGAAATACAATCTCTGAAACTTGAGTCTTTTAAATAATTTGATGTTCCTCAAATATTCAAGTGTAAAATTGAATGAGACAATATATTTTACACATAAGAATAAACTAAGCTTATAAAAATGGTTTCTTTAATGGTGTCTCAATAAATTTGCCTAATGATCCTATACATTTATAAAGATAATAGATGGTTTGAAATAAAATAATGAAAATTCTACTTCTGTTACAAGAAATTTAAAAGTACGATGCTCAGATTTTACAGGTGCTTCAGAAAGAGAGTTAGATAAATCATCTGATTTTTTACTAATACAGAAAACTATATCGTAATAAATAAACAAACTCATGCAAAAATAATATTTTTTATAACTGATATTTCTTTTATACTAGCAAATATTTATTTTATAGCGTGATATATTTCATCAACGGTACCATTCCTCATTTAATATCATAAAGCTTTCAGTTTCGCTCTGAGCAAAAATTTCTATTTATCCATCATTCTCATAATCTGCTCAGGTTGGAGAAAATAGTATCAATATTTTGTTAAAACAACAAAACGTTTCATCTGGCTGCTTTAAGTGTAAATTGAGTTATCGGTTCTCTTCCTATTGGCAAGCGATGCGCTGAGCACACGTCTATAGGAAACTCTCTCTCCCCCCTCCTTCATCTGCTTCCAAAGTTTGCTTTTCATAACATCCTACAAGTTAGAAATCGAAACACTAATTATCGTGTTTTGTTAAACATTCTTCAATATATCTGAGCTGCAATGTGTTTGGCTGCAAGCTAGAAGTATTGACATATATAATTTACTGTTGAATAATTCGGATATTTTATAGGATATGAAATAAGATACTTTTCTGGTTCATTGTAAAATGCATTGATTTCGGAATAAATTCTATTCAACTCGTTAAACAAAGAGTTCTGAACAGGAGATCTAATTCAAATTACTTTTTTTAAATGTGTTAAACTTATGTAATATATATATATATATATATATATATATATATATATATATATATATATATATATATATATATATATATATATATATATATATATATATACACAAAAAATAATTGCATATAATAAATGTACGTCACAGCATTTTAGTTTAATTTAATTTTTTAGATAATATATTTTGCAACAAATAATTTAGAGAATAGTTTTCTTAAACTATGTGGTTTTAAGAGTATTAGATGATAAAGAAACAGTATTTTATTCATATATCTATTGATGAAAGTCTGCTTAGTGAGGTGAATTGTTAATCTTCAAGCAAAATAATAAATGAAAGCTGTCTAAAATATTGTACTTAAGATAAGACCAAACTTCAGAATTTTGTAGATCTCTTACATATACACATAAAAATTCATATTGAAGTAATTGTATTATATAGCTGGATAGGGAACTGATAAGCATCTACGATAACACCTAAGCAACCACTCCGATAGATATACATGCAGAAACACAACATTCGCATCCTTTTATTCAACAATAGTTGGTATCAAGCCAGTGAACTTCTGCTCTATAGAATGCCCTCTTACCACTAGGTCATGCCGAGTGCTCATTAAAGTTTGGAAGGAAAATTCTAATGAATGTAAATTTATGATGTAATACTTTGTTGAAGGAATATCTAATGAAAACGTCAAACTTTACAAATATGGCTGATTCTAATAAATGCAATAGAAATGATTAAACCCCTTTTGCTGTTGAAAAATTTAAAAATATTTGAATGCATTTTTCCCCTCCGGAGGAAATGTGTGTCAAAGTGGTGCGCGGAAAAGGGAAAAAAGCAATCGAGATTTTTCCTTGTGTCCCTCTTGTTTACTCTATTGACTTTTTTAATTTACTTTTTTATACTTTGCTCTCACTAAATTGGTTTCTTGAAAAATGACTTTTTCTCGACATTTATATTGAACTTTTGCTAATAACAAAGATTTTTCCCCAAAAAATGTTTCATTTATGATCAATGAAATGAAGACTGATGTAGTTTTTTCTTCTTAAATGTAATTAAAAATCAGAAATGAGACGAAAGAAACCAAATGAAATGTTTTTAAATTGTTCTATTTCTTCATTTTTCGTAAAATTTTAAACTTCATTTAATGTAAATACATCATAAATAATAATAATAAAAGAAGTTTCGAAAGAGAAAGAAATATGATGGATTTGGTAAAAGTAAAAATATCATTGAATTCAGATTTTTTTAATTATAAAGTATTAAAAAATGCTAGGAATTCAGAACTAAAAGAATTTTTATTTTATTTTAAAGATCTTCAGAATAAAATTTATTTTTCTTTCAGGTCAGGTCATTTCATTTGATTCTTTTGGTGAAAAGCATTTAAATTTATGCTTTTTATAAGTTTAGTGAAAAAAAAAAGAATTATGTTTAATTCGATGGATATTTTACATTTAATTGAGCTTTTAAAACATTTTCCCACTTGAATTAATGTTATCGTTTACAAACGTTTTTCTCAGTTATTCATCATTCAATTACCACACTAAGGGTAAATTTACAACAGCATATTCAGGGAATGGAAGAAAATTTACTTCAACGCAGCAACTTACAAACTGAAGTATCAAGTTAGAAAAGTATTTGTTCCACATTTTATTCGCGAGTTTTAAAGTTACATCATGTTTCTTGGGTTTCTAAGAAATAAATAAGGAAGGCATATTAACAAGTATTTGGATCAGTTTAATATAAACTACTATATTGATTCCAATTTACACTGAAACAATATTTTTTAATTTTAAAATTAAATAAAAAGTAAATCATAATTTACTTTTTTATTTCATGTACAAAATAATTTCAAATAAAATTAATTCGATTTATCATTGCCAACTTTGAATTGGCATATTTAACCTCTTTCTATAAAAATTTAATAAATTTAGTTAACTATACATATAACTTATTATTTTTAACTATTTATTTAATTGAGAATTGTTTTGGGGAAAACTTTAACTATTCTAAGCTTGTAACTTTAGCTTTCAAGAGGATATTGATATCCAAATAGGTGCACTGTACATTTATGTGAATTTGTCCTGAGCAAGTAATCAAACAGATTTTAAAAATGAAAATCAATTGAACACAAAGTGTATGAAATAATTATTTGAATGAAATTAGATTTAAGATCTTGTGGAAATGCACACATTTAAGTGTTGAGAATATTTCCTCAAATGAATAGTTCAAAATTCTTCGAAATGTTTTCTAATCAATGATTTTTAGATAATCAGGGTTTTCTAGTTTACCGTTTTTGAAGTAATAATAGCTAAAATTATGTTTGCAATTACTGCTATTATCATTGCTTTGAAAAATTTGCTATTTGAAAATAATTGAAATAAAAAAATCTTTCTTTGAAAATACATTTAAGATTCGGCCTTCCACTGAGATAAACACAAGATTTCAAATTTTGACCGATGTGATTCAACAAAATGAAGTGGTTGAATATAAATTTAACACTTAAAGCAGTTATTTGAAAATTAAAAATATTTATGATTTTATTAACTGCTCTTATATGATGATGCATTTTCGTATTCAGTTTATACTCTTTTACCTACTTATAATTTACTTTCTATAAATTAAGAAATTCTAGTTTTATTTAGAATTACAAATTCTTGGTGATTTTATGATAAAATCTCAGAACTTTTGGTCTTAAATTTACTTTATAAATAATTTTTTGGTCAAGAATTGAGGTCATATTTCCTAGAAAGCTTCCAAAACCATAATAGAGAATACTGCCATACGATTTATCAATATTCTAATTCATTCGATTTATCAATATAATTAAACAATTTCTACTTTAAAACATTTTTTAATGCCTAAAATAATTTATTATTTAAGTTTTCCCACAAAATATTTAGTTTGTATTTTTAACAATGAATCAGTATAAATTAATTAAGTGTAATGTGTCGATAAAATTTTTTCATTATTATTTCAAAAGATGAGAATTATGTATTAATTTACTTTCTTGTTGTCTCAAATACAAATATACACATTTATATAAAAAAATAATTTTGATGGTTTTGATCAGAATTAAAAAAATGCATAATTGCAAATTATTCGAGAAATTTTGAAAACATTATTTGACTGCTTTATATTTTTTAAATAAACAGATGAAAATGAATAAAATATTTGTACATTGAACGTAGCATTTCAAAAATGTATTCGTATTTTTCAAAATGAATTACAATAAAATATATTAGAAGCTAATATTTCGTGAAATAATTAGACTTGATTATATTCTTTAATTAAGGTATCATTGACTTTAATTATTATACAGTGTAAACTGTACTTATTTAACATCACTTTTTGATACCCAAAATTCTTTTAAAACAGAATTATTAGAAACATGTTTTCTGGCATTTTTCAATTCTATTTTTCTCAAAAATGTTCCTTTGGATTAATAACAGCTAAAATGAGTAATAAAGTGCAGTTGCAGTATGTTTGAAAATGCTTTTGTGCAAGAATGCACAATCATTCGTTAATTTCATAATTTTTGCAATGGACTGTCAATTCCTCTTTGTTGCCATTAATGAAATATAAAAATCCAGTATCTGCAAAAATCATGCTCACTCATGAAAATCATTGACTGCAGGACTTCCTCTTTTTCAATTCCTGTCCTGAAAATCTGTATACTTTATGATAAACCTTTTTACACCCCAGAAAACTTTCTATTTTTTCATACTAGAAAGATATGTTGTTCCAGAAGCCTTTAAAATGTTACAATTATTTTGCTTGTTGATAAGATCTTTCATTCTCTTCTGAAATACAGCAGTTTTTGAGAGTGAATCATCAATGATAACAGATTTTATTCACCACATTTATCACTTTTATGCTAATATAATTCTAATAAATTTTTAATGCCTGTAAAAAGTTGGAGAAAAGAATATTAAATCAGATATTAAAATAGCATTTGATTGATATCTATTAATTTTAAATACAAGTAAGAATTCAATAAAATTGAATTCTAAATATTTTATCATCAGAAACTATAGTATGAGCACATAGAATAAGTTTGAATAAAAATTGTAAGGCCAACATTAAAGGTTATACGTAAAAAAATGCATGTTTTTTAAATTTAAGTCGGATTTATTTCTTCGAAGTTCATCAACTATTCTTGCTCTCATGAACCATTCCGTAGAAGTGAAACCTCCGTCTGCTCAAGAGCTACAGAATGTCCACCAACTCCCTCTGACTAAAAGTAAACTAAACTATGCGATACGGCAGTCTATGTTGGCCAAGGCTCACAGTGTTCATCTCTGTTTTTCTGACCGAAAATCCCTGGAGTGCAAGGCTTACATCCCGATTAGGTATTCAGTCTAGTGCGAAACCCCCAGTGTTTAGTTCCCAAGCATGCTTGGTACTCAATTTATTGACCCACCGAAGGGATTAAAACTGAATCGACCTTGCCAAGTCCGACTATCGAACCTTGGATTTATGCCTTGGGAGCGTGAGATGCTACCACCAAGCCACCGGGCTTGTTCACCAATATACTACATCTTCGATTGCCCCATGACAGCCAACAAGCACATAAGACCTCCTCAGACATACCACCCATCCAACATCTTCAGTTGTGCATCAAACATAGACGTTGCATAACCAACATAAGAAAGACCCTCATGGAATTGGACTTGACGTAACTTTTACGTCATGGACGTAGATCAATCGAGAACAAATTGTCAATCACGATCTGACGTACTAACATATTTCATCTAACATTTTTTTTAATCATAAAGTGGTTGTTTCTTTTGTTACAGTTGAGATAATTACTACACCATTTTATTTCAATTCTCATTGATTTAAAATATCTATGAAGTCAGATAACGTTTCATCTACGTCAAATCGTATAGACACTGCGTCGTACATCTGACTTGTCGATGAATTTTCTGCCTGCCTTCCAGTCGTATTCTTCGAGCGGCAGCAAACCAGGTGAAGTTCAAAATCAAAAGTTTAAGAAAATTGTTGAAGTTCATTTTGTTGGTAAAACGATTTCTTATATAAGGAGTAAAACATCGGTTTGAAAAGTTGCCTTTAACATGACAATAGAACAGAAGGAAAAGCAAATTGAAAAATAAAAGACATAGACTTTATAGTTAATTTAAATCGGCAAGGAAGATTTAAATATTTTTATATTTTTTTCTAGCCAGTTGTGTGTGAATAGAAATGTCATATGCTTCTTAATCCTTAGTACATACTGAGCGCTTTCCTTCCTGGTCCACTGCTTTCATGTGAACAGATATATTTTTCCATTAACTTCCTGATCTATTTTACAAAATTCGTTTTCGAAGGTTAATTTCAGTTCCATTGATATTAGAAACGATATTTAGTTTGCACTGCCTACTCTTAAGTTCTTTGGTGGATTCTCTAAAAATTTTAGAACTGAAGACTTAATTACCTATTCCAAAGTTACATATTTCCAGTAGAAACAGGTTCAACGTTTTTTCGTAGTTAACCTGAAATCTATTTATTGTACTGCCATTTAAATAAATGAGTGCATTTGTTATTTTTAATAATATTTCAAATTTTTGACAGTAAGGAATTAAAGAATTTGTTTCAAAAATGATATCAGGGCACATTATTGTGCTTCTGAATCCATTTTTAATCGAATTTTATCATATTTCTAGGAAATAAAATTAAGTTAATAAGTAAATTTCGTAATTATTAAATCGTATTGTAATTAAAATAAAATTTAATTACGTGAAAAATCAATAAAAAATTTTCAAAAATGAATTTAATTTCTTCCTTTTTAAAAATATGGTTCGTGTGAAATATTTAAAAATCAATAAAAAATTTTCAAAAATGAAATTATATTCATTTTTGAAAATTTTTATTGATTTTTAAATTTTTCATCCGAAGCATATTTTTTTTTAATCATTGATTTATTTTTGGACTAGCAAATGTAATTTTGCATTAATAAATAATTTTTCTGTTTGGCTTCTCATTTGGAAAATTAATTACTTTTTACTTTCTATTTCTATATTTCAAAATGCTCTTTTTAATTCACCTTTCTACAACTGAAATTGGTTTCTAAATAATATTTGAAAAATAAATTGCTTGAGAAATATTTTACGAGAGTTGGGCACATTATTAAAAACTTTTATTCATCTCTTCTTGTTTCTAGACATACACACACAATATGGAGAGTTCTTTATTTTAATATATGCAAAAGTTTATAAAACTATGATTTTTAAATTCTATTTTCTTTCATAAAGCTACGAAATGCTTCTTAAATTTGAATAAAACATTTAGTTAGAATTGAGCCAATTTAGTAAGCAATTATGAGATAGAAAATGACGAATGCTTACTTGGCATCAAAATAAAAATATATAGTTGGTTCTTTTGTTATTATTTAGTTTCAAATACCGTTCTAGCTATTTTCTTTCTGCTTTTCTGTTATTAAAATATTTAATAACTTTGTTATAGTTTCCTGACTTGGCTACAAAAGAAGAAAAAAATGTAACCATATTTCAACATTTAATAATAACTTTTTTCAAAAATTAAATTTATTAAAACATAAAAAAGCGTATAAAATGTGAAGCCTTCACACAAACTGCTGGAAAAAACTCAAACGATGTGTCTGTAAAAGAATAAATCAGTGTCCGAGGAATATCGATGAGTGCAATTAGATACTTTCACTTCAAGAAGAAGACAATTGAGGACGGAAAATGTGGCAGTTGTTTACTATCTTTTCTTTACGTTCCAGCAGACATCTTAAACCCACGAAAATAGAATGCATAAATAGAACGTTTTTTTTTCACAACTCTATGTTCATGTGCAATTACAATTTTTTCTCTTCATTTCAATATACAATTGATTAAAACTGATTCTTTTATATTATTAAAGTATTACTGTTCACATTTCCCAAGATGAATCATAACTCATGCTTATTTTCAATTTTTCTCTCGAAAGTAAGTTGAAAATTTTGTCCACGAGAGTCCAATGAAATGTAGGTATCTAATAAGTTACTAGCATATGACGTCATCGGATACTCTCAGACTGTGTTCCTTGAATATAATTACACATAAATATGAACACACTGTTAAGTTCAAATAATTTAACAAAGCTTATATTGCAATTAGGCATACCGAACTGGAATTCTCTTCGCTATAATAATGGTTACGGGTGTATCTCTTCCATCATTGAAAATTTTTATGCGTTACTTATTTTCATCTATGTGTTACTGCTAGGTATAGAGAATATACATTTACCTCATCACATATTCCCTTTCTTTTTACACCCTTATTATGTAATTTTTTTAATAAATACTATTTACACTATGATTTATTTTTTTAAAATTATTAATGTGGCTAATAGCAACGAGCTTGTTTTCGATGTCACCAACAATCCTCCAATCAGAAATGCATTGGAATGTGAATGAATAGAGGCTTAATTTCAAATTATTATATTTTTAAATTAAGTAAAATTATTATATTTTTAAACTAAAAAATAATTAGATATTTAAAATTTTCCCACTACAGTAATTTTTCATAATTAAGGGAATGTTTTAGCACACCTCAGTCCATTTTATTTTAGTTGATTACCTAAAACCAAGTTTATTGGTCAAACAGTATACTTGGAATAAACCAAAATATCATCAAAAATATTAAATTTGATTACTTTTCCAAATAGCAATTTTTCGCTGAAATATGCCTACTTGATTCCCACTGGAATACAAAATATTCGAATTACATTGGGCTCTACCCGGTATTGTGGTTTTAAGTTTTATAAGAGGTTTGGAATATACAAAACTTTGTTTGGAAGTCCAAGAATAGTAGATAAAAATTGTGAAGTTTTATAATTATATGAAATAAAATCATTTCAATTTTGAAAATTTTCCCGAAAATGGTTTAAACTTTCATAACACTTATGATATGGTTACTATAGTGCCATTGACTAAACACAAACATGCGGTATACGCGCTCGTTTAATCTGTGGAATTGAAAGTCTTGTGGTTGGTTGTTGAGCAGTTGCCATGAGTGTCATGGTCTGTAGAAAATTTTCTCCCTCTTCCGATGAATGTCAAAAGAGAGGGAGTGGATCTTCTGGTGGTGCCATCTATTGGAGGAGCTTAGAGCAAACTCGTATTTTCACCTTTGTGGTGCTCTAGTTAAACGAAAGACGCACCCTGCTGACTTAAATTTGCATAGCCAACGGCATAGCTATATTGCCATGCACAAGTGTCATAAGTAACAACACTAAATAAAAAATAACTTATGATCATATATTCACCGATAATTATTTGAAATTATGATTATTTTTTGTCACTGATTAGGGAATGTGAGATCTAATTTGTTGTAAAACATTTTGCTAAATTTTGACTTTTGAATTATATTAAAGTAATTAATTTTAGAAAATTTTCATTCAAATTACTTACATACAAATATTATTTGCGCATTGTTTCAGCAATTAACTTTCATTTAGATCACGCTTTCTTAGTATAAATGTGCTTCAAAATATGATAATTCTCCTCTCATTGCAATGACAACAGTCATTAGATTCCAACTGCTGTTTGAAATTCGTGCAATTTTAGAAAGCGAACATCATTAAGAAAGCATCAACCATAAATATTCATAATTTGGGCAAATTTGTTCCAACACGCCATGGCGTTAATGACTGCTTTAAAAAAATAAACCCTTCTAAATAGGTTTTATGTAATGCGCTGATTAAATCTGAACACAGCAATGAGAATATTTTCAAAAATATTTTAGTTTTACCTTCCATAAAACGTCAGAAAAAACTTTTTTACAAAAAGGAATTAGATGATAAAAGTTTTAACTTTTGATGCAGTTCTTTATGCTTCAGCAAACTTAATAATTTTGAAATGTTATGCAATATCTTAACTTTCTTATGAACGAATATTGTAAAGGAATCTTGCTTGCGATAAATCCAAATAATAAGTTATGGTATTTCCTTAAACTCATACAGAATCATATAATTTGAAAATTAATAACTAATAATTTTAAATTGGTTTTAGTACTATTGAATCATTGTATTAATACACATGAAACAAACATAAAATGCGGTATTTTTTTGTACATGAAACGCGTATAATATATAATTTTTATGTCTAAGTAATTATCTTATAAGGAAAGGCATTTATTATTTTTTATTTAAAAAAATTTAGTTGATTGTATTTCTCCAATAACAATTTCCTGATTTCATAAATAGTATTTAAAAAAAACAAGATTCTGACACACACAATGCATTAATTTTACTATTTTTATAAAGACGGCAACACAAAAACATGCTGTCTTGGCTTGATAGATAAATTTCTTTATTTCTCGTCTGTAAAGTAAGAAATAAACTTTATAAGTGGGGGGAAACTCATGAAATTTTCATCTCATATTTAGCTAAAGAAAAGTTATTTTCAGTTTAATGTTTAGAACTATTTTCACTCGCAAGATTTATGCTGGCTTCCATAAATTTTTGGCAGATTATAAAATGCAATTTATGGCGTCGTAAGATTACGGCAGTGAGCACTAAAATATTGCATTTTAAAAGTTTGTGCACCTTATATTAAAAATACATAAATAATTCAAAACTCCAGCATCTCAAATAAGTTGTTGAATATTTTCAACGGATTAGTGTGAGGAGAAATCCAAGGATAAGAATATGATATTTTGTAAAATATATATATATATATATATATATATATATATATATATATATATATATATATATATATATATATATATATATATATATATATATATATATATATATATTTAAAAGTTGCTTTAAATGCACTTCAAATTTTCAACAACTAATCGAATGTATTTACGAATTCTTAAATTTTATGAGAAATTAGTTCATGGTTCTTTAAGTTTTAAAGAGTAAAAAATATTTTTACTTTAGTTTGCATCTTTTTAAAATAAACTTAAAATATGTTTCATCTAATAAACTTCTTAATAATATTATATAAAATAAAAATGCAGGAATCTCTGATGCTTGTAAATACAAGATTTTCATTTTATTGCATAATTAAATAATTGTTTCCAAATGCAAAACAATATTGGCTTATTTATCATTAAAATTGCGTTTTAATGTCCACAAAACCTAGTTATATAGAGTCCTACAGTTAGATGTGGATTATGAACTATTGCAAGCTCCTGCGCGTGAAGTGGGATTCAAACACACGAATTGAGGAACTGAAGATCCAAACGCTTGTCATTGGTTTGCCAGATTGGTTGCTGATATTGAGAGGTCTTATAGTTTAGCTAAACATTATATCAAATCAAATTATAATATAATTAATACAATCATTTAAAAAGTTCTTTCTACTTTAGATTAAATTAACAAATTCATTTTCACTTTTGTTCGTTGATAAAAATAAAAATAAATATCCATCCAAACCCTATGTATCCAATCATGTTTATTTTATTATATATATATATATATATATATATATATATATATATATATATATATATATATATATATATATATATATATATATATATATATATATATATATATATATATATATATATATATATATATATAAGCTGACCCAGCCACGCGTTGCAGTGGCTGAGTTTTTTTATACATTGAATCAATTTTTTACTAATTCTTGGGTATAATCAAATTAATATTTTCTAAAAAAATTTATAGGTTCATTCATATGAGATTAAAAATAAAACGTTTCGCAAAAATTTAAAAGTAATAGGCAAAGTATCGAAATTTTGAAATTAAGTACAAACCAACATATACTTTCTGAATTTACATTTTATTCATCTTATATTAAATTATAGTTTGTAATCAGTGACTTACTCTTATAAAATATACTATATAAATTAAAAACATCTAAAAATAAATTGTTATAAATGAGGTAGATAATATTGACATCGAACTATTATTTTTTCAGTTTTAAATTATTAAAATTAAAATTATCTAAGTACTACTTTGTGTACAACATTCCTGGTTAACCTGTCTTTCGCTAACACGAAGAGATTTGATGGTTTTCCTACACGTGAGCAGGCAACATATAGCTGTCCATGTGAGAAACATGTGTTTTCCAAATACAAACCACAAATAGACACTGTTTGGCCTCGAGATTTATTTATGGTCATCGCAAAAGCTAAACAAATCGAAAATAGGAGCCTTTTAAACGGTATTGGAGATTCTGACGCTATCAGTGGCATACGTGGAAACAGGACGATATCTCCTTTAAATTTTTCCGTCAAAATTGTTGCTTAGAGAATATTTTCGGTCATTTCTTTTATGACTAAGCGTGTACCGTTACATAATTGAGGTGGGTTTAAATTACGTAGAAGAATAATTGGTTAACCAATTTTCAATGGAAGATTATGTGGTGGCATTCCTGGCATATCCAGAGAATTCAAAAATTCAGTTGGAAAGCTTACGGCTTCGTTTTCATCAATAACTGTGTCGATTGATTTTAAAGACATCAAATCACCGGGCAACATCTGTTGTATATGGAAGTTAATTTCGTTCACATCAACGTTTCCTGCTGCCAAAATAGCACGATTACAGAACCAATTATGAAATTATAAAATAAAAATAAAAAAATAAAAAATAAAAGTCTATCAAGAAATACTTACATGTTTTCGAGTTGGTATGAAAATTACGTAGTAGAGAAAATCAGTAATAAATAAAATTTTATTTTACAATTTATAATATTAAAAATATTCAAATTGAACACTGCACAATAATAACACAATACAAAATATAATTATAAAAATTATTCACGAAAAATTGTTACAGTATGATTATACATCATAAAAAAATATATGTAAATTCTATATTCAACCATGCGCTTGCGCTCGCACGTTAATTTTCTCTGGGAGATAGTATAATCTAGAAAAATAAACACGTCGCCATCTGCCGAGTACCTGTGCAACTTCGATGCTAAATCGCCAACTATTTGGAAATTACAGAACAAACTGATAAATAATCACTAATATCGTATAATAAATATTGAGATCAATAATTAAGAGATAAAAACTGTTCTATCTTTTAAGTTGTACCATATTATAAATGGTTACAAAATTTTATCAAAATCGGTTCAGTAGTTTCGGAGTTTATCGCGAATATACATCGTGACACGAAATTTATATGTATATAGAATTGCTGACCCAGCCACGCTTTGCTGTGGCTGAGTAATTGTAATACATTGAATCATTTTTTTACTAATTCCTTGGTAAAATCAAATTAATATCTAAAAAAATTTAAAATAGGTTCATTCATATGAGATTAATAATAAAACGTTTCACCAAAATTTAAAAGTAATAGGTAAAGTATCGAAATTTTGAAATTAAGCGCAAATCAACATATACTTTCTGAATTTACATTTTATTCATATTATATTAAATTATAGTTTCTAATCAGTGACTTACTTATAAAATATACTATATAAATTAAAAACATCTAAAAATAAATTGTTATAAATGAGGTAGATAACATTGACATCGAACTATTATTATTTTCAATTTTAAATTATATTAAAACTAAAAATTTTTCCGCGGCATTATACTGAAGTAAAAAATGTTAAAAGAATTTATCATTTGAATAAATAAATTAGATCAAAATGTATCTGCTGAATAAATTAATAATTATCAAATTATAAAATAAAAATAAAAATAAATAAAAGGCTATCAAGAAATACTTACATGTTTTCGAGGTGTTATAAAAATTAGTAGAGAAAAACAGTAATAAATAAAATTTTACTTTACTATTTATAATATTAAAAACATTCAAACTGAACATTGCACAATAATACAAAAGAATAATTATGAAAATGATTCACAAAAAATTGTTACAGTATGATTATACATCATGAAAATGCATGTAAATTCTATATTTAACCACGCGCTTGCGCGCGGACGTTAGTTTTCTCTAAGATGGTATAATCTAGAAAAATAAATACGTCGCCATCTGCCGAATACTTGTGCAACTTAGATGCTAAACCGCCATCTATTAGGAACTTACAGAACTAACCAATAGATAAACACTAATGTCGTATAATAAATATTGAGATCAATAATTAAAAAATAAAAACTATTCTATTTTTTAAGTTGGACCCTATAATAAATGGTTACAAAATTTTATCAAAATCCGTTCAGTAGTTTCGGAGTTTATCGGGAACATACATCGTGACACGAAATTTATGTATATATATATATATATATATATATATATATATATATATATATATATATATATATATATATATATATATATATATATATATATATATATATATATAATATAATTCTTCTTGGAGCATTATGTGCTGCGAGACAGAAACACGTCATACAGAGTCTTCTGCATATTTGATCCATGTTCAAACATATTGCCAGGTTTTTTGTTTTCTGTCACAAAACCCAATATCAGACTATATCGAGGACTTTTCCATTTCTTTTTATCTGACATATTCTGTATAAATTGCATACGTGCCCGAGAATTCAGCTTTTTCGAATAAATATCATTGCGCCTCTTGAGGGGGTGACTGCATATTGAAATCCGTCGCAGAGGCCGTTCCTGCAGCTCAGAACAGGAGGAGCCTCGGGGACCGAAATTCCATTGATACCATTTTGGCACTCTTTAAAATGGAAACTAAATTTTTCGAAATGCTTCGTGGAAACATTCACAAATTTTCAATTCTAAAATGTGATTCATATTGTGAAATAAAAATAACTTTTGTCGAAGTTTCGATTGAATAGCTAAATTTGAATGATAAAATATCAGGTGCACTTGAATTTTGAAACATCTGAGAATCAATTTTGAATATTAAATGTTTCATCAAAGGCTTATGCTCTGGCATGATTCCCGGTAGGTTTTGTGGATTCAGGGAAAGATGTTGGGTGGCAGCGTCTGTTATTTAGAAGCAAGCACTCAGCAGAAGTCCCTGAATACTTGACAATCCTCTCCAGATGTATCGTTTTACTTGAAAGCCATGGTGATGCAGGCCCATTCAGCGGGCTCGAAATGCCTTAATGTATATGACTGATCTTTGACTTGAATGGCGGGTTTCGAATTCAGTACCTTCCGATAACGATAACAAAAATCCTAACCAATAAAGTCACTAATGCCTTCATAGTAAATTTATCAATGAAACCAAAGTCAAATATCAAAGGCTTTCGCCAGTTTTCATTAACACAAAGAAATTCATATGTTATAACAAATATACTGCTCCTCGTAAAACAAATTGCATTCAGTTCAGCAATTTGTGGGTTTGAATCTCACCTTCCTATGGGTATGGATTTTAATAGTCATTATAAGAATCTATTTTAAACCGTATGTCCCAGACTAATCAGTCCACATATGTAAAAAATGACTGTTTTGTGACAAACAAACCTACAGTACACGCACCAATATATTTTGGTTAAAATTGAATGCTTTTGATTTTAAAATTTGCATTTAACTCTGGGAAAAAAAACATCGAATATAACATGTAACTCTTTTGGGATAAGAGGATTTTAATTCACAAAACAAATTGCACCAAATTGTTGTTTTATAAAGAGCAATAGGAAATATTTTGAACACATCTCTCATTTACTTATATAAAAAACGATAACATTCATCACACATAGAAAACGTTCCAGCAAATTATTCGACAAAAGTTTATTCGCTAATTTATTTTAGAAAGATAATTAACATTAAAATTTGTATATCTTACGTTAATTATATTTGAATTTTTAAAGACTTCGCTAGTAAAACATTTTGTAAAAAACGAGTTTCTCCCACAAAAAAGGGAAGTATTTTATAGAAAAAAATAAAACTAAATATAAGGCTTTATTGAACATTTTATATAATCATTACCATCTGTAAACCATGAAAATGAAGAAACTATATTTCACAAGACATTTAGCTAAAAACATACTTATTTAATTAATTTTCAAAAGTGTCTTTCTTAAAACAAATGACATAGAAATATTTCTTCAAATGAAACTCATATTTTTTTAAACATTAATTAATTTTTTTCATCTAAGATGTCACATACCAAAATTATTTGCCCTTCATTTAAAATAAGTTATAATTATTTGTTTAGTAAATTATTTAAAGATCAAAATCAATATTTTTAAGTATAAGTATTATTAAATATTGCTATAAATATGTATCGTAAATATTTATGATGTAATTTTGTGTAAAAAAAGACTTAGCATGTGATGTCATCACTAAACTATGCATATAAAATTTTATACTTTGAAAGAATTTTCTGATTCTTATTAAGATGGGAATGTAATCTTGTTTTTAACAAATTTCACTACAAGTTGGATTAATATCATTCTGGATAAGGTTTATTATAAGAACTAATCGTGAAAACAAAGCACATTTTGTATATAAATTAATCACAGATTTTAAGCAAATTAAAAATGAAATGACGCAAATGATTAAGTAAAGAGGAAAATTAAAATTGGATTTTACCGAAATGCAACTATTACTCCAAATTTAAATACATGTAAATAATTTGAAAAATATTTTTTTCCTTGTAAATGAAAGAAATATTTTAAATAGAAAGTTAGCTATCTATTACAAATAATAACCGATTCTGCAAAGTAAAAATAATTAAGGCAGCTTCTGTACTCTGTTTCATTATCATTGCTTTAACTCAATTGCTTCAGAAGCTCAAAGAAAAACCCTATTAAATTAATATTTCATTTGAGGAATTACAAATTTTAAATGCGTGATTAAATTGTTTTGAGTATTGAAATTTTTTTCTTGAAAATGTAACAGTTTTGTTATTCTACTTATTAACTAAATATTTGTAATTAGTACATCTGATGAGGATCTTTGACATCCTGACGTCTGTCTTATTCCACGAAACTCCACGGCTGAATTTGCTGTCTCGTGATAGGCATCCATGTCATCATGCTATTGTGATTTAAGTTTTGTTTCCTCAGAGAGGAATGGCAGATATGTCTATGTTATAGATGTTTTAAGTAAAAAAAAAAAATATAAGTTGCTTTGAAAAAAAGCATAAGTTAAGTTTTAAAACAGTAATATTTTGAAATAATAAAAATACTAAATCTATATAAAAAATAATAAGCAATTCTTTGAGAAATACCTTTTATATTTTTAAATTCTTATTCTTATCTTAAAATTTTTAGCCAATACTTTATTTTCATAATTTTATGAACAATTGTAAAATTTGTAAATTTATCTCAAAGCAATTTTAATGAAGATACATTGCTGGCAGCTTCTAACAATTTGGTTTTCGTGTTGATTAAATATAATTTAATAATAAAACTAAATTATAAGAAGCAATTTATGAAATATATAAGTATTTACCATATGTTTCTATTAGTTTATTTTTCTAGTTAAAATGACACTCTAAAATTATGTGACTTAAGCTACATACATTTAGATAATTTACAAAAATTTGGTATGATATGATTTAACTATATATATGTATATAAAGCTAAATTATATCACATCTTATTTTGCGTGTATCTATATCTATCTATCTATCTATCTATCTATCTATCTATCTATATATATATATATATATATATATATATATATATATATATATATATATATATATATATATATATATATATATATATATATATATATATATATCTTTCAAGAAAATCTGATGACATGTTTATATATGTATATAAACACTCATGTCACATCTTAAATTTCTATAACTTGTAAAAATACAGAGATGTTCTATTTTCTCATATTTAAAATTATTCATGATCAATTCGAAAAAAATCAACAATGTTGACACATAATTGCTTAAATTTTTCCAAAGAAATTAATATACTTTTAAATTTGAAAATGAGATAATAGAACAACAATTTAAATGAAATGTTCAATTTAATAAAATTTGGAAATAGTTTATTTTCAAAACGATTATACGAACAATGTAAGTTTAATATTTTTCATGTTCGATATCATATTATTTATTTATTAATTATTGCTTACGTTATATTAATTATTATTAAACTATTACATATTAAAGTTCATGTGCATTATCATGAAATTCTGGTTTTAACTCAATATTTCTGTAACACAATATTCTTAAGAAAAATCGTAACCTTGCCAGTCATTTTGTGTAAGAACACACTGAAGAGAAATACGGAATCAGAATGTAAATTTGGAATAAAGGATACTAGGATTTCGTCTTCTGTTGAAACTCCTCGAGACATCTTCATTTTAGATTACAGTCTAACAACAAGATGATGGTATTGGCTGGATATGTTTTTTTGTGAAAAAAAATGTAATTTGGAAGCTATTTCAAAAAGTAAAAACTGCGCCTTACCCAGTGGGGAGGAAAAGCTATTTTGAAAACTTGAGTTTAGAAACGAACGTGACAAACACATGGAACTGGAAATATAGGGAGAATGCTCAGTCCATTAAATTGCGCCAAATATCCTCGCCACATTTGGAGGTGGAGGGTAGCTGGAAGTAGGTGGAGGAGAGGCATCTTTTATATCCAGCAGTGTAAAATATGATCATAACTGGATCTGCCGCCAGGCAACGGGCGATACTCCAGCCAGCTGAGGACTGGCTGCCAGTGTTGTGATTCGAGAGTGTCAATAGGGAGTTGGGAAAATAATGATGATCACTTTTACAATATTGGGAGAGAGATAAAAGATGGCTACTATATAAATATATAAAATTCACGAACCGTAAGATGGGAAGGCATTTATCATCATTAAAAGTTATTTCTGAAATGTATTATAAATGAATAAGATTATCTTCTCATTATTGTACCTGCAAATAAAATTTAATATAGACAAAAATGAAATTTAAATCAATTTGTTTGAAATATAAATTATTCTTTGAAATATTTAATATTTTTTATGAATATATATGAATCAAAAATACCAGATATTTCGATTATTGATAATTATCAATACATATTCTCTGCTGATCATTAAAATGCTAACACAAAGGCAACATGCTACACGTTAAATTAAAACCATAGGAAAAAGGTGCTGTGATTTACTTTTCTGGGCATTTAGACAAGTCTGGTCATATTAGTGACAACTACAATGTGTTTAGTTGAGGAAATTATTCAGCCCTTTTCTCATACACAAATTGCATTTGAATGTGGTTGCCTGGTGAAAAACTTGTGGCAATACATCACGTAACAAAGATAAATGCATACCAGAATGTTTCTGACTATCATAAAAGTCGAATTGTAACCTGAGTTATCGTATCGCAGTATTACTGCTTACGTCGGTTGAGATCCAATGACTGTTCGCTGAGTATGGAATCGATGGGTTCAGAGCAGCAATACGTATCGCTGTGATGGATATCAAAAGCCGTCTATCACAAGCAGGAAAGAAGCCAGGCATTGTACTTGTGTTGCCTTAATGGTTTCTGCAGCCACATCATGAGGCCTGATTCAAGAATTGTGATCGTTTGCAAAACAACAAGTGTCTGCATGAACAATTCCATGATTGCAGCAGCATGTACTCTCAAATCGGAAACTATTGCTGCGGTTTATGCACAAGAACTTTTTTTGCTAGACTGAAAATGAATGATTACCGTTTGATTTTAAATTCAATACAGAAGGCAAATTGTTCAAAATAATATTTGCAAATTTCACGAAGGTGTGTGTTGTCTCAAAAAATTATAAAACAAACACATAATAAAAGTGTTATCAGAGAAACATTTTTTTAACACGAAGATTTATCTGATTACTTATAAAAGGAGAGATAATAAAACTATGTGTAACTTATAAACTATAACTCTTATAAACTGTAACTTATAAAAGGAGAGATAGACATAGACATAGGCATACCCAATGGAACACCTGGTCTGTACCTTAGGTTATCAGGTATCTCCATCACGTAATACATCTGGTGTGACAAAATTGTCACGAAATTTGATAACAAAATTGAATTTCAATAGGTCTCTAATATTTGAAATTAATAATTTGACAGAAACATAACATCAACAACAAAACATTTACAAAATTTTCACTATGGGTGATGACATGAGTTAAATATTGCTATAAAATTGTGAAGATAGATTATTTTAACACTCCAAGTAACCTTGGTAAAGATACAAATTAATTATCTTCATGATGGTCATAGCAGACGATATAAATAGTTTATAACACAAATATGCAAGCAATATAATTAAGTAGAAGAGTATAAAAAGAGCAAATAACTGGGACAGAGAGAGATTTTCAATAAGTACTAGTAACTCTCTCATGCTTTAACTGGGTCCTTTAATGTAACATTGCATTTTTTGCAATACCAAAGGACTACATTGTCTACACGCAGATAGTTAAGATTACATATGCATGAATGGTATCCTATTGAACATTTAACATTTGCTGTAGGTGATAAACTGCAGAATATTTAAAGTATAACAGATTACAGCCTGCTGATTCAGTTAATATTTTGCAGCAGTTCAATCAGTGCACTGTAGTTACCACGATAAAGAAAATTATTGAGCAAAATATAATTACAATACAATAAATAATAAAAAGGGCTTAAAAAAGTGAATAAAATACACAGCAAAATATTTTATAGACATTCTAACAGTACTAGAAATAATAATGAAAATATATTGCACTAAAATTTCTAAATAGGGTATTTCTGAAGACTCAAAGCAAACTTGAATATCAACCCCTAGTTTTATATATAGTGGTTAGATAGAGGAAAGTGTTATATCACTTGACATACCATATGAAGATTGTATTAGAAAATGCGCAAATATATACAATACATTGATAGTATAATACTTTTATAAAACCATGTGTAATGGAGTTCATTTATTCTTATTCAGTGAGAGCATTTTTCCTTTGTATTTACTTTATATTATACTTTTAAACGATGCATGCAGAGAACAGGAGGGTCTTATACAGTGGAATCGCATGGCAGCAGCAAATATCAAAAGATATTTGGCATCTTGATTGTACCTAAAAATCGTTTTATATCACTGTAGCCTGTAAAAAGATATCCCTGCCGCCACTTTCAAAAATATTTGTAATAACTCATCAAATAAATTTTTCTGTAGTTGCTGTAATTTTGTTCTTTTAGCGTCATGCTAAAGCTTATACGCGTTATTTCATTATTTTAACTCCCTTAGAAAGATTAACAACTGCATGGTCAGTGGCAAGTTTTCATTTTCTTGATACTCTCAATGTATATTTCCCTAAATGTATATGTGCTATTAAACATTAAAATTGTAATGTTAAGAAAGAATGTTCTTAGGAACTTTAAAATCACATAAAAAGAAAGTAGAATGGAATATGCAAACAATTAGCTCTTAAGTTCCACTAACCAGTATTAAAAAATGACATTTGAGGCACTGCGTAAAAGAAAAATTATGTAGAGAGTATATTTATCAAAGATTGTTTTGTAAAGCAGTTGTTTCCTCAGACTATCATACCTCAAATAATAAGAAAGAATTATCAGCAAGTGTACCGATTCGGTAAATGTAGGATCGCTTCTTAGAGAAAAGGTTTATCATTCCTGATAATGACGACGGCACAAGCCACAATCAAACCAGCATCATAGGAACATGGAATGATGGGTTACTGATGATCATACTAAATAGCATGGAGGATTTCATCACTCTTCTTTAACTAATAGTTGAGGAGGAAAATATTTTAAGGTCAATCTGGGAAAATTGTACAATCAAATACCCGGCGACTAGTCTGGAAATGGGTTTGCTTGTAAAATATCCTGTATTCCTTCATACTTATGTAAAGATACTTGAAAAAAGATGGACCGCCAGCATGATGACTATCACTTACCCTTTCTTTAAAAACGCAGAAATGAAAATGGTGGTTACGCTGGTGGCCTCAATCTAAAAAGATGAATACAAAAGTGATTTTCAGTATCCCCTTTTCAGATCTCCAGATTCTCATAAATCAAAGTCATCTGATCAAACAATTGTTTCTTTTAGAAATCATTTAAAAAGAAGGAGCTTTTTCTAAATATAGGTTGCCACAGACACTAAACAGTTTTATACTAAAAATTTATAAATAATGATTCTCATTCTGGTTTGCTTGACAGCGATTTTTAAATGTTTTTATTTTTTCACGACTGAAAAGATCCTTTCCTTATCGGTTTTACTCTTAAAAAAGTTTAGGGAATATCTTGATATGTTTGGAAAATTAATGAATTAAACTTCTATCTCTGGATTAATTAACACAAACTAAACAGTATTTTCTTCAATCTTAATCTACCTGATGATTTTTTGAAAATTCATTCCTTAGCTATCTTTGATTTTTCAATTTAAAGTATTAAAATATGCTTTTAACTATCATTTAATCTGTACAGTGTTTTGTTGAACCTTTAAAAGATAACTTATTTACTTAGTGTAAAAGGAACTTCCATCAAGTGTCACAGGTATTTAGAGTAGACAAAATTCCTTGGGGTTACAGTCATAATACATCATGAACCGAAAAAAGATATAATTCTCTTTAATTAATAAAATAATCTTCTACCCAAAAAGAAAGACTAGTAAGTATTTTTAAAATAAATAATACGTTCGAAATTTTCTGACAACAAGATTCAAATTAGTTGGGGCAATCATTATCCTAACATATGATAAAAAAAGTGCTTATAAACTGATAATAAGAAGAATGTGAAAGAAATGACTGACCTATGCTCAAAGAATTTGTACTAAGTTTCCTCCTGCACTTGTCTCTCCTGGCCGTGTTTTATCTTGTTTGGGCTTATTGATAATGGACTTCTTCATGGTGAATGGGCTCATGGACTTGATCTGGCTCTGCTTCTCAAGGGGAAGGAACAATAACAAACAATAACATACGCATAAAATTTAGAATGTTGCTCATTCGTGATATCTTTTACATTCTCAAATCTCTCAAAGGATTAAAGTAGTTGTATCTGTAATTCTTCAACTATAAGTGTTTGACATTTCATAAATGGTGACTATTATATAGTTTTATCGTTTATATATTGTGAAATTTTATAATTTAAAGATATACACCAAAATGTTTATTAAATCTTTCTTATATATATTGTGGCGAAGAAATAATTTATAAAAGTGTGTATTGTAACTAATTATCTTATGATATTTAATTATTAACAAAATTTTCTTATCATACAAACAACATTCAATTTTGAAAACTGAAATTTTTAGTTTGTTAATGTTATTTTTTTCGCCTGAAAAAACAAAGAATCAACCAAAATTCAATATTATAAAAAAACAATGTTATATTATCAAATGAAAAATACTTTCTACCATTTTAATATCGCATTAATTTAGTTCTTAGATCAAGAATAATTCTTGCACTTTGTGTAAATGTAATATATACATAATTTGACAATTATTTAATTCATTTTATCATCGTGCACATTCCTCCATAGATTAGTAAAGAAATAATGATGATTAATCTTATTATAATCCCCATATAATGAAGAAACATTTTAGTGAGCAACACACTAAAATGTTTCTTCATTATATGGGGATAAAATATGACAAACTTAATTAAAACTTAAATTTATAAATATAATGCAATTAATTAACATTAAAATAATTTTATAAATATACGGAGCAGTATTTATTGAATCTACAAATGTGTATGCAAATAATAATGTATATTTTTAGCTAAATTTTGAAGAATATAACAAAATTACAAAATTATCAATATTAATATTACAAAAAATCAATATTACAAAAAGACATGTGGCATTAGCAAAGTAAATAACAATGTTCATGCCTTTTTTGATTGGCCACTGGATGAAAAGAAAATAGGTATGCAAATTAGTGAATCACGATCAGCAGCATTGGCACGACAACCCTTTGTGTGCCTTGACCTTCTCCAGATGTCTCTGCTATTCTGCCCTATTCCCAGAAATCTACCTCCAGTTTTTGACTTTAAGTATTCAAAGTTTTCCTCCAGGCCGTCCTTCCATCTTTTTTTTTGGTATTTCTTTTGATCTTTTACAGAAAGAAGTAGCATTGAAGACCTTAAGAAGTATTCTCTCTGCACTCATTCCCAGAAGGTGTCCTGCCCATCTCATTCAAAACAGATTGATTTGATGATGTCATCCTCTCTATAGATTTTGTAGAACCCAAAGTTATACCTTTTTTGCCAAGTGTCAGAACAGCACCAAATATAACTCTCAGGACCTTTCTCTCAAAAATTGTCAATGCCCTCTCTTCCTTCATCGTCAAGGTCCATGTCTTTGAGGCATAGGTTAAAACTGGTTTAATCAATGTCTTGTCTAACATAATCTTTGTCCTTCTCTTAATTAGATAGGATTTTAGAAGAGGCTTTAGGACAAAGAAACAATGATTTGCAGCCATGATCTTCTTTCTGATTTCTGGATTGATGTAATTTTGATATTCAATCTCTGAACCCAAATAACTTAAGTTTCTTATAGATTCAGATTTAAACGTGCTGATCTCAAAAGTTTTAAACTGGTATTCTTTTTTACAACAGAACTTTTGTTTTATTTTTTCCATTTTTACTCTATGCTTCATCTTCCTAGCTGCTTTTTCCAATGCAAAAAAAAGCTGCCGCGAGATCGGTTTCTGTTCTCGAAATAAGAAATTAGTGAATCACATGGATTAAAAGTCTTGATCACGAGCAAAAATACTAGTCGTTATGAAAGTGACTCAACATTAAACCTAATTTGTATAGAAACGATGGCAAATGAAAATATCCGAGGAGACCTTTCGGTGTTGTTTCTTTACTATTCCAAAGTTGGTTCATTAGAAGCACAGTCAAGTTACTGTATATGTCGAATTGTTAGAGATAATTCCATTAATAAATATAATACAATTCATCGGTTTTAAAAGATCACATCGAAAGATGCGTCTCTTTTTAATGAACCTCGCACTGGATGACCAATGATCTTGAATAATGAAGCACTATAAGCAGCCATTGAGGAAAAACGTCTAAAGTGTGATTAATTCATATGGCAGTTTTATGTTTCTTGTGAAATACTTTATTTTGATCGGCGTTGCATAGGTAAGACATATTGGTTAAGTAAATGATTTCCACTCATGTTGTTCAAAAATTTCACAAAATAACAAGTCGTCATATGAATGCGGCAAGACGAATAGACAGCGACGTCTGTTTGTCTGTGCTTTCCACCATCATACCACTTTTACATTCAATCGAATATTACAAGTGTGAAAAATAGTTCTTGCAAGATATTCCCAATCGTTCAAAAATTTCTTGTTAATCAAGAATAGTGCCCCTCACGCCAATGAATTCATGGAAGATAGTCATGTGTCACCTTGATAGCCTTCAAGTGGTTCACTATTAATTGATGCCAACGGGACATAACATCTATGCATAACTGCATTTGCAGCAATTGCCCAACAATTAGGCATTGCAACTAAAGATCGGCAATGGAAACTCAACGATATTCTTTCCTTGCATGGTAAGGCTCAAATACATGTAGTACTCATGGCCAGGGATACTATACATGGACTTGATAGACATAATTTGTACCTTTCTTTATGCCTACATGTACTTGAGCCATCAGATCACAATCGATATAACAGGAATATATGAAATATTTTATGAAATCAGATATTGCTAGCATATAATATGGATAGAAATATATAAAAATATAATTTTTTAATGAATATAATTTCTTGTTGATGAAATTTTAAATTAAGTGCTCCACAGAACTTTTAAATCTATTACCTATAATTAGAAAATATGAAAACTATTTAAATGAACTTGACGATAGTATAGAAGAAATTTAGTTATCACAACTGAATATATTTAAGTAATATCTAGTTATATATAAATCATAACTAGGTACTACTTAAAAATCTTAAATATCATAATTAAATATATTTCTTAAGATTTTTCATCATAATATTGATAAAATTTTAAATTAAGAGTTTCAAAGAAATTGTAAATTTATTCCACATTGTTGGAATCTATCTTTTTTTAAATGAAATAAACGGGTAAAAAAAGTTACCTTTTCATGTGTGCGTTATTGCAACATCATCTATTTTCATTAAGATATTTGTTACTGTTTGACGTCTGCGTGCTATCTCGTCAGGTCGGTATCTTTTACTAATGTGCCAATTGACACCTAGATAAAAGAAAGATCATAGTCAGATCGTGAATGATTTTCAGTAGTTGGGAACTTACTACCGAGAGTGCAGGGAAAAGAAACAAATTGTGATTAAAAAAATTGGGCGCTTTATTATTAAGATCACAGATTTACATATCACCATACGTCTTCAGTGTTTAATGGAAGTATTATTCCAAAACACAATATAATTACAGTTTTTATAGCGGTATCTAGAAAAATTAATTTTACAAATCTTAACGTTGGTGAGAATAAAGAAAGAAATGGTGGCTTCTTTTTAACCTGTCGGAGATTTACATAAAATTTCTCTATCCATTTAGTCTCAATAATTGAGAAAAACATTACGAAGATGTTCAGAGGTTTGCGGCTCTGTAAGAAATCTGTCTGTTGCTAAAATTGTATTTATATACTGTTGCTATTGCAGTAGAAAATGTAAAAAAATAATTTGAGCCTTATGTACCATCTACGTCTACACTACACAAATAATACCAATAAATTTACGAAATTTGGAAAGAAGTTCTGATTTACTTTACTTTGAATTTATTTATCTTATTAAGCCACACAAAATGCCTAATTGTTACGTCAGAAGGAATTCATTTCATTTTAAATGCTCATGCATGGATCATCAAAAAAGTAAAATATATTTTGTTTTTAAAGAATGAAAACATAGTTGTTGAAACAAGTTCTGATACACATTTATGAAGCTTCCTTCAATTCTCTACAAAACCAAAATTTCATTTAAGTATTTAGAGTATTTGTCATGAGAAGCAAAATTCTCCTTAGCAATCATTTTAATGGTTAGTGAGTTCGGTTCTATCTAAGGCATTAATGTTTTTAGTATTTCTGAGTCCTCTTTAAAATATAGTTCTCATTTCAATTAGCCTTCACGTGCAATAACCATAGAACGTCAAGAAAACCAACCTGCATCTAATTCATACATAATATGGGCACGGATGCCGTATAATCCAGGATAGAGAAGTTATTTTTTTAACAATTAATATACACTGGCCTCAAAAAGTTAAGGAACAACCGGTTTTTTGTGCCTAATTTGCAAATGAATGAATGTAGAAACACCGAATTTGGATGACGTGCAAAAAACAGGTATTTATTTACTGCAACATAGAAGTTTACATAAGAAAAAGCAAAAAGGATTTACAACAAAAAAATGCAATCTCGCTGGAAAAGTCCATTTTTGGAAAAAAGAATAAACACAGTTTTATGTGGTAAAAATAATATAGGCGTAACAAAAATGAGTTTTAATAAGGGATATGCCCACCCCTAGCTTGCATGCAATGGCGGCATCGACTTTCCATGCTGTCAATTAAGTTGTTGGTTACCGAAATGGGAAGCGAAGACCAGACACGGAGTAAGCTTTGTTCCAGCTCTTCTAAAGACCTTAGAGGAGGATTAAAAACAGCAACCTGTCTACCAAGATACTCCCACACATGTTCTATTGGATTCAGGTCTGGAGATCGATTTGGCCATTCTATTCGCTCCAAACCAAGATCCTCAAGATATTCCTCAACAATTACAACTCGGTGAACTCGTGCGTTATCATCTATTAGAATGAAATTATTGTCAATTGCACCGGCATATGGGCGGACATATGGATGAAGGATCTCATTCCAGTATCTCACGCCAGTCACAGTTCCCCCCTGGAACACATGCTGGTCAGTGAAACTACCGACTGAGATCCCTGCCCAAACCATTATTCCTTCGTCGCGGTAACTGTCTCTTTCCACAATGTTGGATTGATGGTATCTGGTGTTTTGTTCCCTTCAGACCCGAAGACGTCCTGAATCGCTCTCCAATGTGAATCTGGACTCGTCTGTGAAGAGTACAGAAGCCCATTGCTGTCTGGTCCAGTAAACGTATTCTCTTGCCCAAGATAAGCGAGCCATTCTTTGTCGTCCGGTGAGGGGGATACACACAATTTGTCGCCTTGCATAGAAATCTGCATGGTAAAGACGCCTTCGTACCGTACTAGCGGATATTCTTCTCCCCGATGCTACAAAGAGGTCTGCAACAAGTTGTGGAACAGAAATTCTTCTTCTCCTTCAGACAGAAAGAGCTATAAAAAGATCTTTTTCAAGTGTTGTGACTCGTGGTCGGCCTGGAACATGTCTTCTGGATACAGAAGCTTCAGCTTGATATTGAATCAGAGACGGTGGACCACACTGCGAGACACATTGAAGCGTCTAGCAGCATCAGCCTGTGATAACCCCATTTCCATCCATCCGACGACCCGCCACCTTAACGAATCGGTCAAACGGCTTCTCTCAGACATTGCGGGACCTCATTGCCTATTGTCAAAGAAACTGCTAACAAAAGTTGTAAATCAACAAAAGTTACATGCGTAATTACGAAAGGCTTATATTTGCATATTTTTCTCTCACTCATATATAGCTGTTCTTATCTATAAAAAAAGTGGCAACTACCGTTTTTGCATAAATTTGCATAAAAAGTTCGTTTTTATCATTTATATAAACTATAAATTGTTTTGTTAGTGTCACTTTTTTATGGTGAACTTCGAAAAACATGTTGTTCCTTAACTTTTGGAGGCCAGTGTATCTCAAGAATTGACTTGGATGCAATTTCTAATGTGTCTCATATTATTTAATCTTTGCTTATTTTTTAAAAGAGCAACAAATTTAGTTTTTGAAACGCAATAGACAAACTAAGCTAAAATTGATTTAAAGTTAATAATTTCATAGGAAAATATTCATTCAATACTTCAGTGTATATGTTAAGTTACACAAGATTAAAGATTTAAATGATAACTAAAATCCTCCTTTTCCGCGCGATAGTCATATACTTCCTACAGTTAACTTCATTTAAATGGATATTGATTTTGTTTAATGCAGTTTGTTTAGTTTATTAGATGTGATATCATTGAAAAAAGTTAACAAGCTTTATTTAACGTATTAAAAATCTATGCACCATATATTCCTAATACAGTAGACATTGCAGTTTTGTCTAATTACATTTTCTGAAACAAAATTTTAAAATGTTTATAGTTTTAAAATCGAAAATTATTTATAATTGAGTGATAACACAATTTATTTATTTAAAAATTTATTTGTTTCAAAGCAGCCTACTAAAGTCATTTTTAGTTAAAATGTATTACACGAAACGTAAAAAATATAAAAAAAATCATATCTTACTTACAATTGATATCAATACAATTTTTGAATGTAATATATTAAGCAGATCCAGGTTAATTTTTCGCATGTCAATGTTGTTAAGGTGTATTCATGTAAAAATGATTAAAACACGTCGCATTTTACATAAAATTATAAATTATTTTTTTAGATAAGATGTATTAACGTTTAAAAGGGGGATACATACACTAAAAATACTTTAAAATAACATTATACATTTCAGTGTGCTTAAAATTGGCAAAATTATGATACAAAAAATTAATTATATAGATATAAATTGTCACAAAATCTGAAAAAAATGTAGTAGTGTGCTCTGAAATCCATGTAGTAAATTAAAATATTTTGATTAATTATATTTTCATTTACTTCCCACATTTTGCTGAATATGTTAAGCCATTTTTTTCAATATTCATCTTTTTTATTTCTATTTTTCTTGATTTGTTATTAAAGATGCAGTACATTTCACTTGAATTTGTTAAAAATAGGAAATGTTATTATAAATACATATTTTAGCTCTTCTAATGTATTACCAAATTTTTCAAGTTTTTATTTATTTTATAGAAACGTTCACTTTATTAATATATATCTACATTAGTGTTATGCATTAATGTAGATCAGAAAATTTTCCTGTATTTAGTTTTACTAATGTACATACCAAAAATTCGTATTACTAACAATAATTTTATAAAGGTTTACAAATTTAATTTTACAAAGTCGCTTGTACAATAATTGTACAAGCGACTTTGAAAAACGTTTTAACATCATTCACCACATTCTTAAATTTTTTTAGATTTCCCATTAAAAATTATAAATTTAATGTATCACACAAAAGAAAAAGAAAATCTATATTCATCTAGAATCTATATTTATCTTTTTTGGAATCTTGCTTACATAGATATGAATCGATTTTGTTAATGTACACATAAAATAATTGTGCATTACTAAAAATAATTTTATATTAAGGTTGTACAAGTAATGCTGAAGCACATTTTATATCGTTTACCAATTCTAACCGTGTTTACTCTTTACCATTAAAAACTACAAGTTTTTAATGTAACAACACAAAAACTATATTTATATATAAAGTGATATAGAAGCACTTTTTCTTTTCTTCGAACTGATAGTGAATACATGCATTTATTTCCAAAAAATTTATGATTCACATAATCCAAGCTTTCATATTTGTATGTATTAACTGATAAATATGTATTATATATACTTTAATTCACTATGATATTTTTAATAATATGAATAATAAATATCAAACGAAAACGTATGCAACGAAATTCCTAAGTATAAAAATGAATTTTCACACATATAAGTACATTTCTTGGGCTAATATTTTTTATGGAATATTCTTGAAGTTTTAATATGCTGTGGAACTTTTAAATAGAGTAGAGTTAAAATGATAGTAAAGATTAAACAGTGATTGAAATGCCCTTTTATTACGTTCGTCACTATAAAATGGAAATATGATATTTTACAGAGAGTTAAAGAATAAAAAATGAAAGTCAAGTATCAACATGTCGAGTAAAAACCCACAAAGAAATCCCATTTAGTGAAAGTAATGGAGAGATTTTTGAGATATATCTTTTGACATTTACTTATAAAAATGAGCGCATTCCAGCGTGACTTAATCTCGGAGTTGGGCACTAATGTCTGGAGTGAACCGCTGCGGCCCATTCCTGAATTAATTCAGCTCCCTGGTCTTCAGAGCGGCCGTCTTCCTGGCGAACGTGATTCAGTGCTCAAGAGGTCGAATCCAGCGGATGGTGTTTGATGGATGCGTCTTATCGTCGCGGAGCAGTTACCGCCGATGGCTTTCTGTTATAAATGGTGATGATTTCTCAATAAATAAAGGAATTTTTCTTCCCGCACATTCTTTATTCCGCGGCGGTGGATGTTGTGGTCCCACTTTCCTATTTTTGGAAGGTAGCTGTCATTTGATATATTTTGCAGCTCGATTCATTGACTCTGCTCGCCTTTCCAGCCTGCTTTCCGAGTTTCCAGTCAGGATGATGCATGTGATTAAAATATAGATTATAAAAACATAGGAGCTCAAATGAGTCGCTTCTTGAAAATTTCACTTGGATATGAATTTATAAATTATCAAAGTCAGGATTTCATTCTCCCACATTAAAATACATTTCAGACTGGCGGTGTTTTGGAAAAAAGTGTAAATGAACTAACTGGCATATAAAAATATCGTTCAAAAACAGTAATATATATATCACAAAACCTGTGGCACCCATATGTGGGCCAAGGCTTGTGATGCCCCAAAACTGTTTTCATGACTGAGGGCCTTGGGGTATCCCGGTTGGGTGGTCAGTCATACGCAATACCCACAGCGTCAACTTACCAAGTATGTTTGGTACTCAATTTATTGACTGCCACTGAAGAGATCAAAGGTTGAGTAGACTTTGCCCAGCCGGAGAATATATTTATATATATATATATATATATATATATATATATATATATATATATATATATATATATATATATATATATATATATATATATATATATATTTATATATATACACATTAATATCTTTATCTTTATAAATCTACATGTGGATTATTTAATTATTTTTGTTAATTTACATGAAATTAGTTGTCCCACCCATCAATTTTGGAGCACCGTAGCTTCCATAGAAGCACGACTGTTTAGATTTCGGAAATATTCTTAGTTTCTTTAAAGGTAACAAAGTTTACTATTTCATAGCATATTTACTATTTTGAATATACCTACTATTAAACTAATGATTCTATTTATATTTAAACACATAATTGCTTCGCAAATTGAGTTCGCACATATACATGTGCAAGAAACAAGTGGAATGAATTGTTAAACGCTTGAAAACTTTTTATGGTTTATAATTTTTAAATATTGAATTTAAGATATCTTTCAGTCATGTTCCAATGAATTTCCGATAGCAGAATCTTGTGGAAAAGTGTAATTAATTTCACTGCAGTGAAAAAAATATTACATTTTGTAAAAAATAAAATAGTAGTAGAAATCATTATCTAAAAAGTGCACTATAAGTGTATAAGAGAGGTAGGAATTTAAAAGAGCTGATGTGATAAATATTTTCGCTACTTCTATCAGTTAAACGCAGATGAATTCTAATTGAATGTTATTTTTTAAACCAGTTAATATCTGATTTTGATTTTACCAGAAGGAAACGTTTTGATTTTACCACTAGAAAACGTGCACCTAATTTTCTGAGATCTATATTTTCGAGAAGCGATTTGTCTTTGGAAAAATAGCATACGTTTCTTTATGCCGCATACCAAAATAAACATAAATTAAAGAACTAAAAATGGATTTCTATCTGACTTTTTGTTTTGAATTTGAAAACACAAACTCTATAGTTTAACTGATAAAAGTGATACACATTTTAAATGCTAATCTAGTTATAAATTGAGAAAGAGATCATTAAATTACTACATGAAACAGAAGCAGAGCTCACGTTAGTTTTTTCTTCCAAACATCAAACCAAAATTAAGAAAAAACATTAAAATTAATTAATAGCTAAATTTTAATAATATAATCAATATTTTGAAAAATCGCTTTTGATAGAAGTATCAGTATAAAAGTGAAGACAGGATATGTTCTACAGCTAAATACTTAGCTTTGTGCAGATTGTTTGAAAATTCCGTTTGGTTACGAAGTCGTTCAGTGTTGAAGACGAAACTATTTTTCTTTCGGATTCCCATGTATTTCCGTCTGCTCGTATTCAGATTTCAAACTAGGAAAGAACCGAGCACCCTTGATCGTGAAGAAGGGATTTCCGACATTGTTTAAATTATCTTTTGTTGTCAGAAACTTTGCTTTGAGTTCAGTTCAATGTTGATTATCATTAACGCAGTAAGGGGAAGTTACAAAACACGCGTTGTTTCATTTTTTAAATTAATTATCTAGTGGTATATGAAACTTTGAAGCGAATTCAGCTTAACGTTAACTCTCGTTAACGATGAAGAGGGGAGTTTCGAAACGTTATTACATTGTTTAAATTTATAGATCGTGACGTAAAAAATTGTGCAGTAATTTCAGTTCAACATTAATTATCGTTAATGTTGATGAGGGAGTTTTGAAACGTTTATACTTTGTTTAAATTAATTTTGTATTGACTTAAGAAACTTTACAGTAAGTTCAGTTCAATGTTAATTATCGTTAACGTTGAAGAGGGGAATTCCGATATGTTATTACAATGTTTAAATTGATTATATTGTGACGTGAGAAACTTTGAAATGAGTTCAGTTCAACGTTAACTATTGTTGACATTGAAAAGGAGAGTTCCGAAACGTTATTGTTTGATTTAATTATTTCGTGCATAAGAAACTTTATAGTGATATCATTTCAATGTTAATTTTCATTCGAGTTTATTACAAATGCTTTCATCAAAATTTTAAACTTAAACAGGGCCTGTGTATAAAGTTCCCGAAGATCAACTTGACATAAAATTCATTCCATTCTGTACACTGCGATAACTATGGGACTTAATACCTCCCTGGTTGATGAATCAACGTGGACAATCAAATACTATATTCATCGAATAAAGATTGAAGTCCATTCACTTAGAAGCATTATTAGCTGTTCATGTGTGCATTGAAGAGCTTTTTTTATTTCATAATATTGTGTTCAATTTCATAATTATAAGATCATTGCTTATTTTTGCTTCACTGATTTTCAGTGTTAGTATCAGTAGCTCATTTCACAATCAGAAATATCCTTCTTACAAATCTGCTTCCTTCAAACTCCATGTAAAATTAATGAAAGAATAAATAGACATATGTTTGTTTATTGCTTACGAATGAAAGAAATTTTAGCAACTACAGCATTAAAACAATATGAAAAGATTTTATTAGTGATCTTTTAAATAGATATATTGCATTTTTTGTAATTTTCCCCATGAAACAAATTTTAAATTCAATTACGATGGCCATGGTAGCCTAGTGATTAGGTCATCCACTTTCCGTTCGTTCGTGGTTCGATTTCCGAAGAATTTCCAAAGTCGTGGTTCGATTTCCATTGCCACCAAAGACGCACCGAGTACAAACGATATGTGTGCTCGTTAAATGTGTGAAATAGAGAGTCCTGTGGTCGGTCGTTGAGAATTTACCTTGAATCTAATAGTCTGGAGGAAAATTTCCTCCCTCTTCAGATCAAAGTCAAAATTAAAAGAGTGGATCATCTGGTGGTGCCATCTATCAGATTAATCTTACAGCAAGACACACTTTCACCTTCCTGGTGCTCTGGTTAAATGAAAAAAGCACCCAACTGACTTAAATTCGCATAATCTAAGGCATAGCGATGTGGATTTCTCCAAGTGTCATAAGTAACAACAACAAAAGTAGGAAGATCCAGAAACATCTGGGGCCATGATGGGACGCTGATTTGTTGTCCCTTTGTATAAGATGCCATCACTTCTGATCCTTGTGTTGTGGAAAGGAAAAAAAATCAAGTAAACAACCATTTCAGAATTTTTTTACAAATTATTAAATGCAATCAAAGTAAATTTCATAAACGATTAAAAATTTCATACAATTTTATATCAGCTTTCAATTTATAATGAATGGATTTAAACATGCTACTCCTGAAGTATAAGTTGGAATAAACTAGTAATTTTTAGTTGAAAAAAACTAAATTATTAATAGAATAATTTCACTCTTATAACAAATATGTAAATGAGCTTTAATTTCCTTCTTATAAATTAAATTTTCTATAAATTCTTATTCAACTCTCCCACAATTTATATACCTGTGATGCATTATAATAAGAAACGAGAAACATGTAATTATCTTGAAAATGCATTTTCGTTTGGTTGACCTAAGATAAATGTTTCCTTTGCTTTTAAAAAATAAAACAGTTCAAAAGGAGAGCGACATATGATAACTTTCTAACTAATCCTCTCTTTCGATTGGCAGATGTGTTGTTCAAAATTTTCCTTGATTTTTTTTAAAAAAAGTGAACCAGTTTAAGGGAAAAACAACCTCTGGAATTTTTCTAACATATTTTGTCCTTTTATGTTGGCGGACTTGCACTAAAAATTGTCTTTCTTTATTAGAAAGTTCGCGAGCTCAAAAAAGACAATCTCTTTCAGCAGTGTAAGGTATTTTTGTCACTATCGATTGGCTGCCCTGAGCTAAACTGTCTTAAAAAGTATACCAGTTAAAAAAGGGCTCACATTTAAAAAAGTGATGCAACTTAAAGCAATCTCTGATATCTTTTACACGTACAGATTACATTTACTAAGAGGCAAAGTAACTTATACAATTATTTAGTTTTTTTATGCTGCAATGATTATAAATGTTGTAAAGTGATATGTTAAAAGTTTAAGGCTTCCCTTTTTTAAATGAAAGACCTCATTATTATCACTATACTGTTAAGTGAAAAATTTCAATAAAAACAGTAATACATTCCACCTTCTGCAAGACATTAAGCATGACTATTTGGGAAGTAACGAAAATGGAGTCGTTTGGGAAAATGGGGAAGGAAGCATGGACCAACAAAACGTGGAAAGTCATTACTAATTATCGGAAAATACTGATGAACAATCTAACAGACTACAAAATATCTTTTGAAGGACGAAACTCATTTAATATAAAATGTAATCCCGGGCTTTTCCAGTTGTTAAGGACGCTTATCTCAAACTTTTTTTTCCTGTTTTCGTGTCCAAAATGTAACGGTGAGCAGAACTTGGGGATCAATAACAGCCCTAATTGCATAACGCAGCCCCTCATTAACAGGAAGCTTGAGTGGCCTTTTCCAGGCTGAGGGCTATGCATTAGCGTCAGCAATTAAAACACCCTTTTAATCAGTAAAGAAAAGTATAAATGCCAATTAGCATGTTTGCTGAGGGGTTGATTTAATTCACCAAAATGTAGCGCACTATTAAGTCATTAAAATGGCTGGGAACACTTCAGCGTGTGTCAAAACTCCCTCCAACATCAAGGCTTTGCATTGAATACTTAAATATCAGTGATTAATTTATCAATTTAATGAAACGTAGTTCTTTCTAATTTTATTGAAATGTATTTCATATATAGTTAGCTTTCAAAGAAAGATTTTAATCAGTATAAATATGAAAAATTATTTTTTTTCCTTTAGTAGTCAATACTTGTAGGACATTCAGGCCGTTTCAAAGATTCCATAGACGTTTCCATAACATTTTGAAATTATAAAATATATAAATCATGGAAATTTAAATAAATGATATTTTTATCCTGCCAATTTGTGAATAGAAAAAATACAAATTATTTGAAATAACATAATGCTGATTATAAAATGTTTTACCAAATTGTGTCGTCGTAGTTATTTTAATATCCATGTTTAATCTAATAAATGTGAAGGATATAAATTGCATTTATCAAGTATAGAACTCATAAAAATAATGCCTTATAAAAACAATGAACAATAAAATCACTAAACATAAGTTTACAATAGAGAAATACTTATTCAAACTGATTTCAGGCTTAAAGTTCAATGTCTTGATTAAATTTGACTTTTATAAATAAATCCTACTTTATCTTTAATGCTACTGCATTTAATCCCCAAAATAACTTTTTTCTTGAAGTAAAAGTGTGAAGGAAAATAATTAATGAAGCTAAGTAAATAAAATCTATGTGTTTGCACTCCGAATGTCGACTTAGATAATAACTACGAGTGATAGAATTGAATGGAAAAAAACTCATCAAGATATTTAGGCTACATGACTTAAATGTTTCCTTTTCAATTTTCATTCCAATATTTCAAATTAACCTTGTTTCAAATAACATTGTTTCCGTGGCCCGGATACTAGGATTCTCAACTTTCGGGACTACTGAGGATGGATGTGATGGAACCTTTCGATTTCAGGACATCCAATTTGCCTCCCATCGTAGTACCGAAAGAGGATTCTCGCAATTTATAAGCACAGGGACCAAGAAGAAGACCCCACAACACGGCCTGTAATTCCAGAGGTATCATTTCACATGGAGGACATTGCGATAATCGCATGTATTATATACCTCAGTCATCATTAGTAATCACGATGGAACTTTGATTGGGTTGGGATCGGAATTCACTACTTTTTTATAACAAGAACGACGTCCTAACCAACCAGGTCACCATGGCAAATAGCAAATTTAAAATGCAATTAATAATGATTTGAGTTCCTTATTAAGTTTTTTTTGGACTTAGAACCCAATACTTCTGTAGAATGACTATAAATACAGACGGTACCAGGACTTACAAATCATGTTGGAACTGCCGGAAGGATGAATCAACCCGGAATACATTTTTAACTTCCCGGCCATCATAAGAAGCTTATAGGCAATTGAATTTTTTTCAGGAAAATCTCTATAATGACAAAATTGTACACATTGCCAAGGCCGTGATTTCGGAACATAGAGTCATTTGACTTGATTTCAAATAGACACGACACCAACCAACCAATCATTAAGTTGCTTTTGCAGCGATTCATCCGGAACTCTGCTCGTTTTAAGAACGGAAGTATGTGGTACTTTTCCCTTACTTAAAATTAAAATATTAAGAAAAATGTGCGTAAAATATATAAAAATTTATAAAACTTGAATACAAACAAAAATTGAATTTTTTTTTAATGTTTAGCATGGGTAACTCATGATATTCTTCTAAAGATAAGTACAAAACAATAATTAAAAAACATCCAATAAATCATGTTTCATACAGAAGTTATAAAAGACGTGTAAGTAACAGAATTAATGTTACTTTTACTTGGATGTCCAGACCTAACATGAAAATCCATCAAACTAGTTTTCTCGCATCGTTGAATAAGTTTCTTGATCCAGCAACTCTTAATGACACTTTTCCAATCTTCACGTTTTTGTGAAGTAGGAATTTGCCCTGCGCTGATTCCTGGTTGCTGTAAAAGTGTTTCACCAACAAAGACTTATCTTTACCATTCAACATTTGCCGGGAATGTAATAAAGAACTATTATACTAACTTTGAATCAAAAGTTGGCAGATATTTATAATCTCCTGTTTCATTTGCATATTTCCAAATAAGTCATTTTACCAATGCCGTTTTTCGGTGGTTTTTTTTTTCATATCTTAAAGAAATCTTTTGATCAATCAATGTTACACCTGTTGTTGTTTGTTGCTGTCTTGTGGCAGCCAAGCAGACAATTATGAGGTGCGCTGCTCCAATTTTCCATCTGAACCGTAATTTGGTTAGTAGGCTTTCCTCAAAACATGCATGCCATAGATCTCGTTTATAGGGTAGGCAACCATTCACAATCCATTCGTATGAGGAAAGGATACAGACAAAAGAGCGAGTATATCCAAGCCCAAACCGGGATTCGAAACCAGGACCTTCCTGTTCCTAGAGGCACGCTGACTACCAACAAGGTGTGTGGCCATTGTTACGCTTGTAAGCAATTCTTAATTTAACATTTTTGGGGGGCTGGAATTTTTAAAGTTTTTTTACCGATTTTTTACTTATTCATTATATGCTTCAAATGATGAAAAAATTGTTTATCAGATATCACCTTCATTTTAAATTCCCACAGTGCAAGTTTTTAAAATATTATCATGCTCTAACTTATCGATTAATTACAATAACTAATCAGTTTTTGGGAAAAAGTGTTATCACTTACTGGGGCAAAGTTGTTTTTGTGATTTTTCCTATAAAACACTGATTAGAAATATACTAGAAGAAGAATAAAAGGAATACTATTCTCAATATTTGATAATTTTTTCATTAAAAATAATTTCTGAGTGTTTCACGAATCATTCGAATTGCTTTTAGCTTATCTGTTCGCTAAAATTCATTTTATGGCACAACCCCGTTACAAAGGATGTAAAATAAATAATAAATATTGTTAATTTTTCTCTTGTGTCAGAGTTTTTCCCCGTTACTAACTATAGTCTTGAAGCCATGGCTTGCCAAAGGTAGCGAGCTTGTCTTGTTAGTGGTAGTAAAAGATAGATTATAACAAATATTTTAATAAGATTTACAACAATTTTTTTTTCATTTATTTAAGATTGAATTTAGAATACTTATTGTTTATTTTCTAATGTAATGCGATAATTCAATAAAAATTTTAATTAAACATCATAATACAATATTAAAGAAAATATTTTATCATCTCTCTAATTCACTTATTTTTTATTAAAAGCTAATTTGAGCTCAACTCCTTTGTTCTTATTTGTTTTATTTCATGTTGTTTGGATGATGATTTAAAGGAAAATTGATTAATTTAAGGATATCATTGAGGCATATGTGCTTTCAAATACATTTTAAATTTATTGGGATAGATTTTTATGCGAAATATAATTTTCCCTTAAATTTGGAATAAAATTTAATGGGAAAAACATATTTTAAGCAATTTTATTCCGTATTTAATGGAATAAAGAACTGAGTTTGATTTTTTAATCTATGAATTTTGTGTATTGGTTAGAAGAGAAAAACTATTCTCTAACTGCTTATAATAAAAATAAATTATATAAATTCGAAGGCAAGTCCAGAATAGGAAACTTGATTCAATCGATAGAATAAACTGAAATATAAATAGAAAAAAAGATGACTCTCAGCAATTCTTCTTCATTTGTTTCACGTTAAGGTAAGATGCAATGATTAATGCAAAGGCAGTGGCTAAACTAAATCAAGATATTTTTCAATGAAGATTACTTCTCAGTATATTTCAGGGAGAGAATATATTGAATTGAAATAAAAATGGGAAAAAATTATAATTTCAAAAGTTAATTTTTGAATAAGTAAATTTTTCTTAGGTTATATTATGAGATAATATTCGAACATTAGGAAAATGTAAAACTGGGGTATCCTAATAAAAAGAAGGAACATATTTACAAAAATCCTCTTTCTTTTAGAGTTTTATGTTGTTGTTTTACGCCAGCTAAAATATGGGGTGCGCTGCTCTATTTTTTCACTTAAACCAGAATTTTGTCTGGAGTACGACTTCCTCAGTACATACATGCCATAGGTATCATTTTATAGAGTATTCAACCATTCATAACCTATTTATACAAGGAAAAAACAAAGACAGGAGAGAGAGAGAGAGAGAGAAAGTATACATCAATGCCCTAACCGGGATTCAAACCCAAGACCACCCTATCATGAGTCAAGCACGCTGACTACTAGACAGGGTGAGTGGCCTTTGAATTTAATCGAAAAGACATTGATGAAGTTGATGTTATCCATCACTCTCTTTTTGCGATTATTTTGTGATCAAGGAGTGTGACAGTATTTTGCAGAGCGTACGGCTTAATGCAGGATACCAACTACAGTTTAGCAAAGGGTGATGGATACTGTGGTTTTATTTTCTTCATAACCATGTATTAGGATGCCTGTTTGAGAGCTTCTTTCCTAGAGAAAATGAGACATGTCCCATAACACGTGAAAATCCCTCCCAAAAGGCAATTTATATGATGGATATTAAAATGTCTTACAGCATAATTAAGTTGATCACTACGCAGTATCAAAGAACTTTCACAAAATGATCAAGTGTTTTAAAAATAAGACAGTGATGAATAGCTCGTGTAGAAATAAATAAACATGCATTAACTTCAAGTACAAGAATGAATAGAAATCTAAACATTAACTTATTACAGTGCGATTCTAGTTCCTTACGTCTGTCCTCAAAACCTCTAAATAATGCGAGAAACTTCATAAATTTGCTTGCTGTCTACTGGCGAGGTGATATATGAGCCGGTGTATCTTCCTCATATCAAACTATTTTAACCGAAAGTAATTTAGGCACAGATGCCGTGTTATCCAGGATACTAAATTCTGAATTTTTTGGGCGATGAAAAATGTTGTCATGCAGTGTGAAATGTACGATGACGTAAATACTAGGGTTTCCAAAATAGAATTTTCTGCATAATTCTAATACGTCTCCATATCTATGACGTAATGAAAATCAGGTGACCAGATAAACAAGAAAATGCACAGAAAAATCATCAAACTCAGAATTTGGCATCCTAGATTATACGGCATCTGTGCCATTATTTGATAAAAAAGAATATTTATGGTATAAGTATAATATATCCCCCCAAAAGAGTTCTCGTCAAATCTGTCGTCCTTTGTTTTGATTATAGTGTTTTTAGTTTTCACTCTGGTGTTGCCAATTTAAATTTTTGTTGCTTTTTGGATTTTTTTGTTGTTAGGTTTGTTTTTTCTCATGCTTTAAGTCATTTTCATACATACAATTTTTAAGTGGCAACAGCGTTAGAATTACTTGATGACGAAAAAAGTCGCAAAAGTCACCAATGGGGGATATATCCTACTAGTTTCATGTTTAATGCTCATAATTATCAAAACAACAATCTTCTGCTGAATTAGATATCGAATCTGATAACTTTAGGTAACGAGTCCTGACCCTTTCATCACCAGTCTACAATGGGCATATCAACTTAGAAAAGAATATGCAATACTATAGACGCTGATACGCAATTAACGCTATCAATGCTTAATCATAAAATAATAGACTAAAAGTTAGGTTCAAATTTTTAATGAAGTATTTATGATTAAAAAAATTCCCATCCGAGGTAAAGTTAGAGTGTCGAAATTAACTCATACTGTGGTTTGATTTCAATACAAAAAGAATACATCAAAGCTAATTTGATTATACATTTATTTTATGAATATTTAAACTGTCTATAAATCATGTTTGCATTTATTGTGTAGATTATAGAATCAAAAGACGCTGACAAAAATCTTAAATACCCTCATCACTTGAAAATGTGTTGAAACAGGCCAAATCTGGCATTAATAGCAACAGAATGTGTCTGAGATTTCACGTGAAGAATCGGCATGATCCGTATGCTTTACGGAATTGCAGGGAAGAGTATCAAACTGCAAAATATTGTCGTCTTTTCTCTTTATGGAACAAGTGCTTCCCTTAGAAATGCTGGTGGAGACGTATAGTATAGTGAAAACATGACCAATGAAGATAATCCATCACTTAAATATGAAATTTTAAAAAGATCCTCATTATCAACATGACATCTTTTCTGTCAAATAAAGATGCTTGAAAATTAGTTATTTTAATTAAGATCTGCCCTTGTTAGACATTTTTGAGTCAATATTTCGAATTAAGTGTAATCCAGATTGATGCAAATAATCTGTTTAACTCCTACCCTCCCATTTCCATGAAAATCACGGTATGAGCTTTCGCAAAGTATTTCTCGTGCACATGATACTGCTAGGCTAAAGTGTTCGAAAGTAATGCCCAAAAAATAGTAGAACAATCTATTTTCTAAACACCGAAAGATTGTTTTTCTCATTTTACGCACTAGATGGCAGTATTATACAACTTTCAATGTAATTGGAGAGGATTTATTGTATACTATATGTCAGCAGTATTTAAATTTTCTTGAGCACTTTTATGACCCTTTTCTTGAAAATTGTATGATTGTTAAGGGGTTAATCTCTCCCTGTAGATAAGTAGAATGACTCCACTCTTTTAAGCAAAAGATGTAAAGTTCGGTCCCAGAAACTTTTGAATAACTAGTGATGGATATTACGTTGTTGCCTAATGCCTGAACATCTGTCAAAATGAGTTCTTGGAAGTTTTCCGCATTTTATCCCTTGCAAACATGTTCTTCCAGAAGGTAATTACTTGGGGGTCATTAAAATGTCTTTCAACGGCCTTAGATGTTCAGGTAGTCAACAGAATATGACGTCAAAATAAACAGTTAAACTTTCTGTTATTTTAGATTTCTGATTATTTTTTAGAACTGCGAATAAGAGATTTTCTGAGAGATGGAAATCATTTTAAAACATTTTTTTTAAAAATAAAGTAAATATCTAAATAAATAATGTAATATATGATTTCTACATTTTTTTTAGTTTCATTAAAAATTAAAACTTCATTTGAAACATGAAAATCTGATCAATAAAACAATTGACAAAGATTGCATTGCATTTAAATATTTGTAAACACTGAGATTTTTTTTTAAATAAATGTATATTTTCTAAAGTAATTTAAATGTTTAATACACAGAAAGTCAGTTAACATATATCAGAGCAAAAGTTAATGTTATTTTTTGTTAAAAAAGAATGGATCACCTTTGTTTTAACTGACCACTAAAACTCATAGAGCAATACATAAATTAAAATTAACGAATGTAAAAAAACGTTTAAAATTCATAAATTATATGAATGTGAGATTTTTCTGTAGAATCGTGAAAAAAAGAAAACATCATATCTCATAAAATATTTTCATTAAATGTGATAACACTTAAACATACGTTGCATAACATTTAATGTCCTGTTCTTATATTCAAGAATCATTGACTGATGGTGAAGAGGTTGGCGTTTCAAATTCGAAGCAGTAAGTCCTGGCTTCGAATCCTGGTTCGAAAATGGGTGTTCCTTTCTCTGTTTGTGTTTCTCTTTCGATGTCCCTTCACTTTTAGAGCGAAGTTGGCACACCCACTGGGTGTCCGCCCCACTGTATACGATGTCATCACATTCTTCCCCATTATAGCGCTGAATAGGTATCTCCTAAGGGCAGCAGGACATTAGAAAATAAGCATATAATTTATTCTCTAAAAAGCAAAATAAGTTATTTAAAAAATCTATTACCATACATTCATAAAATTTAAATACATACTTTTAATCCCTTTAATAGAAGTGTTAAATAATAAAATTAAACTATGTCATATCTGGTTACAAAAGAGACACTTTAAATAGGATATTTAGATATCAGATATTTTTCTTTTTTTTTCAACTGTTAAAATAATAAAATATTTAAATGTAAGGCCTGTCATATTATGTATTGGTATATTTGATGTATATTGGTTGGCATATTTGCTATAAATTGGTTGGTATATATTGGTCATTATATTTGGTATATATTGGTTGATATATTTTATTATAGAGCAAACAGCAAATATCATATTTCATTATTATAATTTTTTACACAATTGCGTTACATTTTCCAGCAATTTATTTTATTCAATTGAAGCATTAAAGCATATATCCTAAGGACCACATGCTTTCACTATTGATTTATGCATCTTTGTCGAACGTTTGCGCTTCCTTGTCTTCCGGCCACATCCAGCGTTTCGGGGAGCTTGGAATTTATTCTGTTGTGTGTGGAATCACAGAAGCTGTGCTTCCCTTTGAGCGATGTTCGGCTTCGGGAAAATGAAATGATTCGAAACTCATCGTCCTGCCCTGCAGTGAAGCCTCGTTAAGAGCGTGTTCGGCGGGAAAGCCCACCCGAAACATACCGATTTAATTTCGAAAGCGTTTGTTATCCTGCCAATAACCGGCGACTTCAGATAATTAACAGGAAGGGGAACGCGGGATTAATTTTCATCGAGCACTGTTATCGACTTCCAGATGGACCGAGCAACAACTGAGTGAGCCTCGTTGCCACACAAGATTTTAAGTGTGGACTTTCTTTAATCATTGAACTGATGAGTGCAATCAATGGCATTTTCATTTGAATGCAAGAAAATATTATTACCACGCAACATGTGACAATCTTCAGTCTCAGTTGGAATTACATTTGATGTTTCATTCATTCTTAAACTGTGCATCTAATCCATTTCATTTTCGGAAAAATAAAAGCTGCCAAAAAGAATTATTTTACAATGTTTTCATAGGGAATATAATTTTGATAAATTATTTGAGTGTATCTTGTAAGAATTTATCGAATCAAATATTTCACGTGTCAAAAAACAATGGATTTTTTTTTATCCCTCGTGTAGCTTCCCCGGAATTAAGAGTTGGAAATAAACTATGCAGTCGCAAATGAAAAATTCATTTTTAGTAAACATACACACCTCAATAATGATTAAATAAAATAATTGCAAACAATATGCTTATTTTATTTGTTAATTATTAATATTCTAATAATAAGTAACATTGAACGTAATCCATAATATGTAAGAATTATTTTTCGCACCAAATAAAACTAAACCAAACCCTGTGGTATGGTAACCCATGTGGGCTAAAGCCTACTGTGCCCATCTCTGTTTTCTTGATCTAGAGGCCGTGGAGTGCAAAGCATGTGTCCCAATTAGATGGTCAGAGTGACGCGAAATCCTCAGGGCTTAGTTCCCATGCATGCTTGGTACTCAGTTTATAGACCCACTGAAGGGATAAAGGAGTCGACCTTGCCCAGCCTAAAGATCTAACGTCGGACCTGTGCTTTGGAAGCGTGGAATGCTAACACTAAGCCACCGGGCTTCATCAAATATAAAATAAAAATTAAATGGTACCAAAACATGCAAATTACTAAGCATATAAAAAGGTAAAAACAGAACAATCCTATCAACTTGTTCTATAAATCAATTATAAATTTATTCAATGATTTGTGCTATAAATCAATTATTTTTCTTAAAATCGATTAAAATGAGTGTCAAAGCCTATGAGTCCTCCTCATATGTACATTGGCCACAGCAGGTGTGTATTATTAATATTTGAAATTCAATGATAAGGATTAGTAGTCTTGATGGGGTTTTGCAGGTCTTCTGGTATTTTCTACGTTAAACTTACAGCTAGTGACAGGTGGTGTTCATTGATGTTTAACACAAATACTTTTGCAAATGCAAGAAGCAAGACATTAACACTCACTCTAGTCAAGAAATCGGAAATGGAAATTATTTATTTTTAACAGTACTCTAAAACCCTTAAGTCACAACAATTGGTGATATTTGATTAGAAATACTGTGCATAGTTTGCACACGCACTGCTGAAAAACTTAAATTGTGATTTTTATTTAAAATAGGTTCTTTATGTTTGATGTGCGAAGATGTATGTAAGTTATAAACTCCAATGATAACTGCACCCATCATTGGAGTTTATAACTTACATTTTAAAACAATTCCATATTTGCTATAGTCTAATTAATTCTTTTCCAGACGATTAAAATTGATATTGGATCACTCAAGGTGTAGTGTAATCATTGCTTATGTTAGGATAAGATATTAAAAGTAGAATGAACTAGAAAATTTTTAAGCCACTAAGGACTTTAATTATAATTAAGGAATCACTAAATAAACATAGAAATAAAAATTCGCAATGGGGTGCAAAGTTTAATCTTACTTGAGATAGACTTTAATTGCATAAAATATCAGTTCAGAACTCTGTTTAGATTTCTTTATTTTGTTAATTATTGGGAAAGAAAAGCAATTTTCATATATGTATTTACAGATACAAAATGACTTCACATTGATTTTACCTTGAAATAAGAGTCACCAAGTCCATAAAATGGATTGCCTTCGAAGAGTCTTCTAATTAATTACTTCCCAAATTGCATAATTTGAAATAATGAGGCAAATTGGATGCGAAATAAATTCGGTAACTGTAACTGGAATAGTAACAGTCGGAATAGTGACATTTTGAATTTCTTTTTTTATTATTCTAAATTGTGCAGGAAAATTGTAATTTACGTGTAAACATGAAGATATCATTCAAAAAAATTCGTATTTTTAAAAAGGAATCTTATTCTTTGAGTACATGTACTGTCATATTTTAACTAATTTAAAATTATTCTTTTACTTGGACAGCATTTTCATTTATGTATAAACGAAAAAAGTACTATTTGTTAAATATAACGTTAGTTCTTCTAAAACTTGATTAATCTATCGAATTACTTCATCATTATAATGGTTAATTTGAATGCTTGTACTTAGTTATGCGCCAGAATTAATTTACTATCAATTATGTTATTTTAATGGCTAAAAATTATCTTCAATGATGAAAATGTAATTTCAAGTTCAAAATTTATACTTCCTGGAACTTCTAGTTCAAAACTCCAAAATGACATCTTGTCATCTAAGAGGCGAAGAATATTAAATGGAGTTAAAATAAAAATTAAAAATCCTTTAACAGAAACGTTCATTCACTGAATGTAGAGGGAGACAAGATTAAGTTTTTTTATGATTTCTATCTGCTCATTAAATTAAATGAAAAAATGAAATCATATGCTTTGTAACAATCATGGGAAATATTAAGATGCGTAGTTCAGGAACAATTAAATGTTTCGATGCAATTTTAAAGATAAGCCCCCTATATTAAATTAAAGGAAAATAAATTTTTTTGCACTTCGATAGAGAAACAGCTTTAAAAGAAATAAATTATCAATGAACACATATTTATATGTATATTGTTGAATGTAAGGTTTCAAGTCTTCTTCTCAATATAAATTATAACTGAAATTCTTAAGCTCTTAACTAGAAAGATAGAAAGATATTAAATATGTTATATAGAAATCTATAGTTTTCTATATAATAGATTTAAAAATACCTAAATGTGCTATATAGGAAAAGTGTCAAAAACTGTTATAATTAAAAATGTGATAATAAGTAAATAGTTTTACAATTATCAAAAATGAGTTATATTTTTTTAAAGATAGAAAATATAAGTAATTAATAAAATTTGTTTTGAAATTTGTACATTAAATAGTACTAAATATTAAAATGCATCAAAATGTTAATTAATTCAAATAGGTTAACAGACAATTTGTTTCCTTCATTAATTCTACCTTCATATTAAATAGTTTAATATTATAAATTATAACACAGAGAGAAAATACTGAATACCTCATATTTGACCACTTCAAGTTACAGGATTATCCTCATCATTGTTAAAATAACATCAGATGCGGATTCTCCTTTGGCTAGAGTGGAAGAGGGTGGATAATCCATTTCTATGGAATTCCTGATAAGCGTTATTTTTCTTCTTCAGAAGAGCCACTGATAAGGGAGCGCGAATCTCAGCCTACGAAAGATGTTATGAATCTTGTATTAACTTTGATGATTACAGCAAAGATAAGAATTTCCATCACCTTATACATGCTGATAAGATTCTGTTCTATATTATTTAGAAAGGTGAAAATAAATTAATCCTACTTTCCTATACAAATACTTACAAACAAACGTTATATATACATACATACATGCATACATATATATATGTATATACATATATATATAATGTATATATATATATATATATATATATATATATATATATATATATATATATATATATATATATATATATATATATATATATATATATATATATATATATATATATATATATATATATATATATATATATATATATATATATATATATATATATATATATATATATATATATATATATATATATATATATATATATATATATATATATATATATATATATATATATATATATATATATATATATATATATATATATATATATATATATATATATATATATATATATATATATATATAAAGCAAGATTAGAAGTATCATAAGCGAAAATTGGAAGATACAAGAATAGATATAAAATTGAAAGTATTGAAAAATAGGGATATATACTGGCTTTTGTAAGACTATGTCTTGGGCCAGTGCAGAAAAGCCATACTTTATGCCAATGTGGTCAACATTCCCTGATGAAGATGGCGCGTGCTGGTACTTTTTGTTCCATTTTCCTTTATTATATTTTCTTTGAAATTTTAAAATATATATTGAACAGTTTTCCATGTGTTTACTATATTTATTATTTTCAATTTGGTTTTTGACTAATTTTATAAATATATTATTATTCTTCATCTAATAGTTAATTATATATATATATATATATATATATATATATATATATATATATATATATATATATATCATAGAATAGTATATACCTGCACTTTTTCATAGAATAGTAAAAATTTTAAAATAGTAAACATAAAAATTTAATGTTTTTAAATAAGTTTATCATTAGGTATAAAGGATTTCAGTACTGTAAAAAAGAGAGTTAAAAAAGTGTTGGAACAGTAGATAACCTCGTCATGTGTTCATCGTGAAGTTACCAAACACCTTAAGAATGTTGTTAAGAGTTTTAATTATCATCATGTTTTGCCTTTAGAAAGACTTCAATTAAACTAATTTTGTGTTTTTACATCAAAATGTATCTAAAAGCATGATATAAGAAAATGGAAAAGTTGGCTAAAACGTTGGCAAATCCTTAAAAATAACAAATGTGTCACAATCACCGTGAGATGAGCCTACTATGCAACAAACGTCGTTAAATAGCTGAAACAAACTTTTGCATAAGTGTTTATATTCCTGAACATTGGATCGTGACATGACAGTAATACTTTATCGATAACATGTCTTCATGTTAATTATTAATGATTATAAGCCCTTGTATCCTAAGTAGCTTTCTTTATGAATTTCAAGAAAACGTTTTTCTACAATCATTAGTCTCGATTAAAGTCACTTAAGAATTAATAATTTTTTTCAATTTCTTACAGGTTTTACAAAACTTTTTGCAATTGTATTGACTTTAAAATAAATTCTGTATGAAAAAAATCTACTGTAAAGTCTCTCTTAATTTATGTGCTGTTTAATGACTTAATTGTTCATCTCTGATTCTCTAATTTTAATTTTTTTAAATTATAAGCTATATTTTGGGTTTAACTCTCGTCCCATGCATTGCATGAACGCATTATGCATTTGCCTATCTCAGCATGCTCTATCTGATAAGTAAACTTCATACTCAATCTTTTAGCATGAAATTAAATTCATAATGAAGCATGATACTTGGTGAAGTAGATTTATGTATCAATAGTATATATGCATAAAAAATCAAGACTTCAATGTATCTTTACTGTACACCTTTCAAATTCCAAATAATATAGTAAAATATTTATTCTGAACTTTAATTCTAACTTCTAAAAATCAAATTCTATCGTTTAAACTATATACACATTTATGTTCACTATAACAACTTTGGTCCTTGTGTGACATTTCTGAATTTATTTTTCTAGTCGAAATAAGAAAAAATCAGATATTACAACCATTTAAATTTTTTAAAATAAAATAAATCATTAAATTCTATCCATCAGGGTTTTTACTCTTTTGATTTATTGTCAACATAATTTTGGGGTGTTTCAATGATTGCAAAGCTTTGAGATTTCATAGAAAAAATTTCATATTTACTCCTATTTATAACAGTCCCACTGCCCTCCCATTTGCATTTTTCATCTTCTTCAAAACGCAAGTTATTTCAAAGTCTGAAAGTTCAGTTTCTTTCACCCTTGGCACAAAGCTGTGATTTAAAGATCATCTTCATTTTCTAGAGCTTATGTACTTATCTTATCTCACAGAGCTGAAGTTATCAAAGAGGTTGTCCAAAGTGCTTTTTAAAAATATTCATTTTTTAGTATTATTTAATCATAAAAATTAGCTTTTAATAAAAAATTAGACAGTGTCAAGAACAAAATGACATATAACCATACAATGAGAATGTCAAAGGCATGTTAAATGAAATTGAAATGTCCTATTATTCAGACGCAATAGTGTTGAGACAGTGATGTGGAATAGTTTATTATCAGTTAAAGTAAGGTAATATACATAAAATTATTGAATTCTACGATATAATTATGTAATATTTAGAATAACATGTACTTGATTGTTAAAAAAAGCGGCATTTAAACTATTTTTCAACCCGTTTTACCTACTTTTAGTCAGTTTTGAACCACTTATAACTGCTTTGTAATGAAGTTTATGTACATTTCATTCCGTTACTTTTAGACGTAGAATTTAGATGGTGTATTCTGTTTAACTAATGTTAGCAATAGTAAAAAAAAACATTACATCACTTGCTTACCTTCAATTTTTATCAATAATTCATCCACAGTAGAGATAAAACATATTTTTGAGAGACTTTTGCTTTTTATGATAAATTAACTTATATAAAATAAGTCTGAAATAGTTTACTTTTCTCTTTAATGGTCAATCACCAATCACTTCATAGAATAATCAGGTAAAGCATGAAACTTTTCATATGCTGTATACTTCAACTGATTTTATCTTATTTCAGGAAATACCTCATTATAATTACTTGCATACATAATTTCATAAAACACACATTATTCTGGTACTCAAAAATAAAACAAAAACTCACTTTTGGCTACATTGTGTCATATTTTCATTTGCCTGTTTCCAATGATCAAAGCTTCAAAAACTTACCAAATTCCTCATATATAAATTTGAGCTACATTCTAGACATAAAAAATCGACGTTTGCGTTATCTTACTCCTCCCCATATTTTCCCAAGATGCAACCGGAAATCCATTTATCTCAGTGAATATTGAATGTGGACTGGTTACTTTAAGCATGACACATATTCGCAACAGATTAAAAGAGACACATTCAAGGCACGACACTTTTCCAAAAACAAAATACCTGAATAGACTGGATAAAAATGCAGATAAATGTATCGTTACTTGACGCTCAAATGGCATTTATTTTCTTCGACTGAGGAATTTTTCTTTCTTTAAATACTGAATTTATTAAATATCAGAATTTAAGAAATATTTTATTGGGAAGAATTAACATATTTTCCCTCTTAAAGATGAAATATCAAAAAACAGCCTGTTATTTGTCATTTCATCTTTATATATATATATCTATATATCTATATATCTATATATATATATATATATATATATATATATATATATATATATATATATATATATATATATATATATATATATATATATATATATATATATATATATATATATATATATGTTTGATATACGTAGATGGAATGCTTTCTTTTATAATGAATATTTAAATTGTATTTCTTTTATCGTTTCATTCATATTATTTTAATGGTATAATGTTATTTATTCGGAGCACTTCTAAAATGAAAGTAATTAAATTGTAAGATATAATCACGTGTTTTTATAATGAACAAGTCTCTCATCTTGAACATAATAAAAACCTTATCTTAATGCATTTCTTATTAGAAATATATAATGCTTAATCATATAAATTATTCTAATATTTTAAATTTCAACAAGTCAACATTCTAATCCATACATAAATTACATAAAAACGTAGTCTACGCGCATATAAAGTACATATATTTTTATTCAAAATATTTGCCTTTTTAATTTTTTAAAAATATTAGTTCATAAAATAAATATCATAAAATATCCCTATTTATATTAAATAATGAAGTAGGTTCTTAGGAGTTTGTTTGTTGTTGTTGTATTTAAGTTTGTTGCTTTCAAATTACGATGATTTTTTAATTACAATGAGTGACTTCCCAGCTGTAAAAAATATGCTATAAAAAATCCGTCTTTCAATTCTCAAAATTTGCAGAATTGATCGTTCGTTCTTTTCTTTTCGGGACCATCGGCGACTCCTATTGTAGCAAAAGCCGTACACATTCTCTTCTTTTTACATATTTATTTTTATGGGTAATTTTGCCTTTCACAAGAAAAAAGAAACAAGCCAAGCCTTCCGTTTTAATGAAATATTTCAGTAATAAATGTAAATGGGGAGACTTCGAAAGCCCCAGGCAAGACGAAAGTGGTTTTTTAGTAGTGTCCGCAGTCTCTGGGTAATGTATCATTTTCCCCCATTCATTGTTCCGAGCATTTGCATTAGGTACAGCATAAATTTTTCTTGCTTATCAATTTTGGATCTGTTCCAAGGACTTGATTCATGAATTGTTGGCTGAGATATTCAAACTCGTGTTTCGCCTCACAACGAACTTCGAGTGTCCCTCGTATGGATGAATGCATTTGCTAATTGCGGAGAATGTGAACAAATGAAGAGACTACATGATTTAACGATTTTTTGTACTTGTTGCTTTTTAATTGTTATTTATTTAAATATGTTGTAAGCATAATTTTAAGGAATTTTCAATAAAATGAGGGCATATGCTTCAATGAACGTGATTAAATTATCTGCCTAACAATGCTGTCTCAAAAAAATTCAGATTTACATTGCGAAAGTTTAAGTTTGTTTCAGTACTTTTTTTCAATTTTAGAAATGTATAATGTTAAATATTTTAATATGTAACATTATTTAAATGACTTTTAATACATTCATTAATCTGCATTATGATTTCTGAATTTATTTTGTATTGAATTATGGTATTTACTAATTTATATTGATAGTACATAATTCTCTGTATTTAAAAATCTCATTGAAATTTTTTCACGTAATTGTTTTTATAGCTGTATTTTATTCTGTATACAGAATAGAATGAAACCCAGGGATGATGCATATATATCAATTGCTTGTTACTAACATAGCCTACTAACATTTACCTTGAAGAAAAAGCCAAAAAAAAATTTTCGTTAATAGTTTACCATGAAGGCAAAATGATTATATATGTAAACTGCTGGGGTTTTACATAAGTGCGAAAGTAGTAGAATGAGTTGCCATCTTTTGCAAATAAAAGGGACTTTACCAGGTTGGGCATGGGATCGAAATGCAATTCAGTGATATAGAAATGGGCAACTCACTCCATTCTTCATCAAGTCTAGTTTTTCAACCATGGTAGCTGCAGAGGGGTGACGATCCAATCACGCAGTTATCTGTAAGATAACAATAAAATACCCCTACATCGACGGAGGTCAGAACGGAATGTGCAACATGTGTTCTTGAACAATGTTGTTTCGCTGGTTTCGAAGATAGGATACAACACTGGCATTAAATTTGTCAGAGCTGTAGCAATCGCCTTGGAAAATTACAATCAGTTTAAACTTAAGGTGTATTTTTATGTTCAACAGCACTTAATTGCACTTATTAACAATTGTTTTATACTCTGGAAATAGAAAAATGTTGGTAATCTCATGTTGTAGAACTATAAGGAAGTCATAAATGTCTGTGAATGTCAATTTAAATGTCTGAAAATATTCCTCTGATAAGATGCTGAAATGGCTCTGCTGATTTGGGTGAGTCTACCTGGTCAAGTATAGCTGAGTGTCGTAAATATATCTCAGAAAGTGTCCCAAGAGAACTAGCGCTGAATGAATGACGTTTCACGATGCATGCCAGACTGTTACTAACAGTCTAATAATGCCATCCACAGTTAAAATTTGTGCACAGTTCATTGAAATTATTGTTATTCATTTCAACGTGAACTCACTAATCCATTTTAAATGCTCTTGTTATGTCCTCATTTTTTTTCAAAAATTGTCCACTGTATAATTTTCTATGATTAGTAGAATTGTGAGATATTACACATTTTTTATATATATTATAGAATATTATAATCAAATCCAGTTAATGTACGATGCTTTATGACTTTATAGTATTGATTACAACACTCAGTCTCTGATTGCATTCATTTACTGAAACCGTCATTTAATATCACATATGCATGTGTGGAATTTGCTTGTTCTGTAACCACTGGATATAAATGGAGACAAAAAAGTAATGCTTTGTAATGGATTCATCATTGAATTAATGAATTATAGCTTCAACAGCATTTTAATTGTTTTTATATAAAAAATTGAAAACTATTGATGTAAAAAATTTAATTTTCTTGAAAGGAGTTAGGTGTTTTAAATTCTTTATTCGTTTGCTTTAAATTTAAAGCATTTCTGCCGTTTGTTTCAACAGCAAAATTTTCCCCTTTTCATATTTGAAATTATGGTATTCCATCTCAAACACATAACACAGCAATATACCTACCTATTGTAACAATAAAATAACATCAGAGTCGGAAGGATTGAAAAAATAGAATTCTTGAAATTGGTCCAGTTACTTGCAGTGACTAAACCAATACAAATCTATAAATTTAATGAATTTTCTTAACAAAATGCTGTAGAAACTTTATAAACCTATTGAAGTAAAAGTGTCTGAATGATTTGAAATACAGTATTTGTTTTACGTATGTTCAAGGCCGTTCGAAAAAAGCAATTGTTTTTTCTCTATTTTAATTTTTACCATCACCTTTCACTTCATCTTGAGTAAATAAATTTAGAGAATAATTTACAGCATGAAAATGTGCTCACCGGTTCCATAAAATATTAATTTTCGATATTGTTCCACGTAGTACATTTCCATGCTGTAAATTATCGTAAATTCGCTAACTGTTCCTATAAAATGTTAAATAACACATTACAAGTCTTAAAATATTAAGAAATGTACAATATTACACCTTTATTATAATTGGAAGCCAATGAATTATACAATTAAGGAATATTCGACTCCTGTCTATTACTAGAAAGTAAAGATCACCAACTTTCACTGACTTGGAGTCCCTGGGAAATCTGGTTTTATAGGAAAATCACGATCTCAGAGAACAGTTATGTTTACTATTTTAAGCAACATTTACTCTGTTTATTTATTATTTATTTATTTATTACATTACATGTATTCAGACTTGTATGCTTGATTCTTGAGATCAGCTTGTAAGTCTTCGTCGATAATTGGACAAATAGCACACAATGACAGACGTACAATCACAGAAGAATAACGAAGAAAACACCCAGGGCCACGGTAGGAATCGAACCCACACTCCTACGCTCTCAAGCGATTAGCGGTGATGCTTTAGACTACTCAGCCACGGAGCGCCCACATTTACTCTGTGCTTAGCTTAATCCTAAACATTATTTTGCAACTTGAAGTACGGTCACGGGTATAAATATTTTAAATATAAATCGAAAGTGGTGTGAAAAGTTTGAAAAATTTCTATTTTATTTATATATAGATGATTGTATTAAATATTGAATTCCGGATTCTTTTCATCTACGTTCCAATTTATTTCTGACCAAGTGTTTCCTTAGAAACCAGAAATGCATTTGCTATACAGTACCGAATAAAATCATAAAATATTGAATTCTGAATATACCTTCATCAACGTACCAATTTATTCCTGATAAAGATTTTATTTAGAAAGCAAAATTACTTTGCTATAAAGAAAAAATTGAAAATTGAAAGCAAAATTGTAATTATCATTAGTTGTTTAAAAACACTGAAACTGTGGAAAAATATAAAGAAAAGATGAGATGGCTTACTCATTTTTCAATACCCCCAAATATTACACGTGGATAAAAATTACTAGAAGTGCTTGTTTTGTTTCCTACGAACTTTTTTAAATAGGTAAAACTTCTACATGTCTTATAAGAACTTTATTAAAAAAGATCAATTTTCTGCGTGTTTTATGAGAATTTTACTGAAGAGGTAAAATTCTTACACATGTTTTATGGAAAATTTATTAAAGAGAATTAAAGTTCTTGAAGGGCACAGAATTTTTGAAGTATATGCTAAATGGTATAAACAATTTTGCGGTGAATTCAAATCAACGTTAATTATGGCTTAAGTCAATTATAAAACATATGATTAAAATTTCGAAATGAAACATAGCCTAATTTTTATTTAGAGACCAACAGCTTCATACAAGATTTAATTGCAGTTGTTCTCAATTCATCCTCGGATAAAACTCCGTTAAAAAAATAAGGATTTTATTCATATGTATACATTTTTGATTTTTTCATTAAAATGCAAAATTCTAACGAAATAAAACGAAAAATTTATTCCAAAGAATTCATTTTCGATTCTATAAACTCGAGGTTATTTGATTAAGATTTATTTTATTTAATTTTAATTTATAAAAAAATATTAGAAATTGAATTTCTGAACGCTACAAAAATTTTTACTTCTTAAAGGAAAAAAAAAAAGTGTTGTAGAAAAAAAGGGCTTTAGAGTCGAATCATTACTCTTCACGCCAGATTTGATGCCTTCAAAACTCCACCCTTTCTCTCTCCTCACATTAACAGCAGTCCTTTTTTCCTTATAAGCGGCGATTTACTTGCGGTTTTTTTTACCCTTTATCGTCTTGATCACCCCTTTATGTCTCAGCATAATTGTCAGAGGATTTTGAGGTTGGCGAGCGTGTGCTCCTTAATGTCCCACCGCAAACGAGCCCTGCGCACTCCCTGTTCGGTGATTAGGGATGGAGCGACAGCTCCTTTCAACACGACATGCCTGCAACTCAATGGCTGAGGATTACACTTCAAACTAATTGCTGCTCTGGAAATTCTGAACACAGATTCTGATCCGCGGATATTCCATCCGGAGTTTTATCTTCATCTTTATTCAGTGTTGACTAATAATCTCCAATGTATACGGTGAGTAAATGTTCCCTAACTAAATGAAGTTCATTTCGTAAGCGCAATGTAGTGTGATATGCAATGGCAACATAAATTAATTTCAACTATATTTTATAAGACAAGAATAACAACTCATTTGACGCATCCTAGTGGACGGTGTAACGGAAGAAGGAGGTTGCCCGATTTTCTTACGTTACGTTCTGGAAGGAGATTTCCTAAGATTGTGAGCCGTGGTTATGTATCACGAGTTTGAGGATCCGCTAACCCTTCAAGCACCTACTTCAACTGAAGTGTATGCAGAGAGTATGGTCATACAAATATATCCCTTGTTTTTCAATGGCATGTGAAATCGAACCGGAGATTTCCCAAGCCGCAGACCATTGACTTATCACTGGGTAAGATTAACCCTGAAAACTTGGACATTAAAAATTTCACAACAATTTAGTATATTATTGCTTCAAATCTGTATGTTTCCTGATTGGTTAGGGCGTTCGTTCTCGTTATCGGAAAGTAACGAGTTGGAATCCCGTTTTAATCGATGATCCGTCGTTTTCGCGAATGGTGGTTGGGGCATGTTAAATATGTCATGGCAGCAATATCTTCCGCGTGAAATGATAATTCTGGAGGTACAGTTGCTTGGTCCCTGTTTCTAAATAACGGAGATCCATCTTCGGGTCTACGATGGCACATCTATTGTGTTCCCTGCGATATAAGTTGCCCTCATTTCCATCGCTTATTGATCTGAAAATCCTAGTGGCCGGGCATCATGCATCAAAAACAATAAAACCCACTTGATGCACTAAGTAAATCCACAGACATTACATGAATCAAAAAGCTTAAACTACCTGAAAATATATTTCAAAATATTTAGATTACCTCACTAGAAACATTTAAATACTGAATGTAATTCATAATATTATAGTAGTGCTTTTATTTTAAATCTAATATAAAGAGTTTAAAAGAAATATCAATTTTTAAGTAAGTTAACGTTATTCCACTCCACCTTTTTTGTCCTATAAAATTCTTGTTATTTTTAGAATATAACAAATTCTTTTATTAATGAGGTTAGGAACCACTTCCTCTCGCAAAGTTTATAAAATTTCCTACAGAGTCTTCTGTATTATTTTCGTGTTTTGATACACCAGTAAAAAAATGTTCACATTGCCACATCCATGATTGATGAAATCAATGAGCCATCATATCCTAAAAAAGGATTTTATGTACATGACGTTTTATTACAACACGTTACGATGGAAATATATTTTGAGTTTCTTATATTTAAATTTGAAAATTCTTCCAAAAATCATTGGAATTGCTTTATCAAAACCCTGTGGAACAGTATCGTGTATTTTGTGTAAATTATAAATTTTAGACTGTATGAATTCGTGATCATTCAATTCCATGAATATTTACAATATGCATAGATACTCGCTCAGATACAACATTGCTAATAATAAGTTCTGGATTTTCTTATCTATATCAATTAAAAAATTATTAAAATTTTATTCCATATATATATATATATATATATATATATATATATATATATATATATATATATATATATATATATATATATATATATATATATATATATATATATATATATATATATATATATATATATATATATATATATATATATTATATATTATATATATACATATATATATATATATATATATATAAATATATATATATATATATATATATATTTATATATATATATATATATATATATATATACATATATATATATAAATAAATATATATATATATATATATATATATATATATATATATATATATATATATATATATATATATATATATATATATATATATATATATATATATATATATATATATATATATATATATATATATATATATATATATATATATATATATATATATAAATATATATATATATATATATATATATATATATATATATATATATATATATATATATATATATATATATATACTTTCCCAGCTTCATTGATTTAATAGTTATTTCCAATATTCCTGTAATTAAAGAGTTCCTAGGTTAAATATAAATTCTTTTACGAACGATATCCCTTCTTCTGTTCCTATTAAAATTAAAATATATTGCAAAATGAATTATTATAAAAAATTAAATATGTTTTTTGGAAACGGAATGAAAAATTTATTCATTATTTTAATTTAAATCTCACAGTAAGTTATTAATTTTTTATTAATTCAAACTTTTTTTATTTAGGAGATATATTTAATTTTGATTACCTTTAATAGAATTTACACGCATTCAACAAATTATTTGATCTAATCTGATAATTCAAATTTATTTGAACGATGATCTGAATTTACAGCGTTCGCGTCAAATTATCAGTTTTATTTTGGAAACACGCAAACTGATTAATTTTAAATTCTAGAATTTAATATGCGGAGACCGAGAAAGTGAGTGCTTTAACATATTAAAGCCGAGTGCTTTAAGAAATGAAAAAATATGAATATTTTATCTTTTGCTTAAAGCAGATTTCTAAGTACTAATTGCTGTATAATTATTTCAGTTAAATGAATACCGCAAAGAATTATTTTTATTTTTCATATACTTTTTACAAAATATTTTCCTTTTGAAAAGCTTTTTCATAAATATTTACTTATTTTTGTTTTATTAAGTTGATTTTGTCAGTTTTGATTTTTTATTGCTCAATTTGAACAATAAAACGGAAACTAAATTAATTTTCTCATAAATTTGTACTTTTGTATGAATTGGTAAAATAAAAAAAGTTTTACTGATAAAAAAAAGGGTTAATGAGAAGTTTTCAATTACGCGGGAATGCAGTATAAACTTGAATGTACGAATGTGTTATTTAAATGATTAATTTGATTACATTCCGTAAATTTTTGCAGAAATTTGCATACAAACCCCATTTAACAGTAGTATTATTCGAATAAAAGAAATTTTCTTCTAAATTGCATTTATTTAGCGATAGAAAAATTTACTCGTAAAAAAATTTTGATTAATTAGAATTGATGACTGTTATTATTACGTAATAAGGCATACAGAGGAAAAGTATAGAATTTTATTTATATTTGCTATTAAAAGTTTCATTTTGTATATTTTTGTAATAGATGTGATTAAACAAAAGCTGAAAATATTTTGCCTTTAAGTTTATTATTTTTCAATCGAATAGAAATAAAAAATATATTCTCTAACTATCAAATGGATTTATTTGATAAGTACATTTGACTTTCTATATCTCTGGAATTTAATGTCTTGCCATTGAGTTTAATAAAATTGTATTTCCAGCTTCTTTATTTTTGAAAATTCATATGCTAAATAATGTATCTCAAAATTTTAAAATATGCATCAATTATAACATAAAAATTCTAAAATTATTTGAAATGCATTTTAAAATGAAATTTTGATCTTAGAAGCTAATTATTTAAAGCATTTCAATGATATTGTATCTTTTATGTAATAACATACAGTTTACGTATATGCTTTTTGCAGTAAAAACTTTGTTGCTGTTGCTTATGACACTTGGACAAGCAAAGCTCGCTATACAGTTGGCTATGCAAACTTAAGTCACCAGTGTGCGTGTTTCGTTTAATCAGAGCATCATAAAGGTGAAAGTACGACTTTTGATCTTCAAATCCTCCGATAGATGGCAGCATCAGAGAATCTACTCCCTCAATTTTGGCATTTATGTGAAGGAAGAGTAAATTTCTCCAGACCATTGCACCCATGGTTACTGCTCAACGACCGACCTACAACGAAATTTCGATTCCACAGATATAACGAGCACATGTACTCGGTAGGTCTTTGACGGCCTTGGGAATCGAACCCCACCCTTCCGGATGGAAGGCCGATACCCTAACCACTAGGTTACCACGGCCCTCATAATAATTATTAACTGAAATAAGAATGATGTACACTTGTGTATGAAAAACATCATTTGAATTTAAAGTCAATGAATTTTTCTTTGTATTTTTTGTCTTACCAGCGCACCAAGAAGGTGAAAGTGGGACTTTGCTTACGACTCCTCCGACAGATGGCACTTCCAGAGGATCCCCTCTTTCAATTTAGGCACTGATCTGAAGATGGAGAAATTTTCTCCATACTGATACATCCATCATAACTGCTCATCGACTGACGCCGAGCTGGCAGCCGAATGGTTAGTGCTCTTGCCTTCGGTTCAACAGTTCGTGGATTCGAAACCCACCTTGGGTATGGATGTTTGTAGTGGTTCGGAATCCACTTTAAACCGTATAGGTCCCGGTCTAATCAGCCCTCGAGTGCAAAAAAGACCGTTGAGCGACAAACAAACAAATTCATCGAGCGACCATAGGAATTTCGATTCCACAGATTAAACGAGCAGGTATATCACATGTACTCGGTGGGTCTTTGTCCACATTGGGAATCGAACCCCGCACTTCCTGATAGAAGGCTGATGCTCGGACCACTAGGATACCGCGGCCTTTTAGAAATCCTAAGCTTAGTAGTGCTTATGTTGCTTTAATCCATTCACATTTACACAGAACGAAATGCCCCATTTTTAATCTTTAATTTCTTATTTGATTCATAATTATTTAGTATCCAATGGGATTCATGTAATTGGTATTTTTTAAATTTGTTTAACTTTTCTTTTTGTTTATTAACCTGGTTTTAATTTTATTTCCTTCATTTCATAACTGGTAATTTTTACTGAATAGAAACTTTTTGAGTCGTGATTTTTTGAATAATTTTGTTTCTAATAATACGTAATTGTTTTATTTTATTATTATCTACAGACAATTTATTAAAACATTTTCCTCAGCAATACATTTTCAGTTAAAAATTTTCATTTTAGCATGAATTAAAAATGCACCCCTTTTTTATGCTTTCTTACTCCCACATTCATATAATATGTTCATTCATAGCAGTTCAATTTGTTCAAGTTCCCTTGGATTTTTTACAATAAAAATATATTTGCAATTTCACATTCACTTATTTTAACTAAAAAACATAAATATTAAATTAATTCGGGGATTTTCTTATTATTTTAGTTTTCAACTTTTCGTAACAATTTGTTAAAATGGTCTAAGATTTTTCTAAATAGAATTTCAATCCCTTATGAGTTCTATAATTTAATTTTCAGTGTTATTCCAGTAAGAATTATCTTGTTTGAAAAATTATCTGTTAAACGAAAAAACTATCCTTTTAATAATTTGATCATTTGAAAAGATTTTTATCATTCTAATACGCATTTGTATACCAGATTTTAGAATTGTATTTGTCTGGATAAATTATTCTGTTTGTTTTGTAAAACATCCAACTTTTTCCATTTTAATTTAAAATTATATTTATTTATTTGGTAATTTCTACTTAATTAATTATAGGAATAATTAATTTTATAATGAGATCGTTGCTTAACATTTATTAAAAAACACAATTTATTTCTTGAAATATAAATTTATTAAGATATCTTACCTTTTTTAATAATTTACTTGAATAAATACTTGTGTGTATGCATTGTTGGTAACCAGCGAAAGTGTATTTTCCAAAATAAGAAGTTCTTTCTTATTATGATATATATTTTTTGTATGAGTATTATTATTTTATTATAAATCTTAAGCTTCAAAATGTTTATGGTTTTACAAAAGAAATTCTTTGTTACAGGTTTCTATGAATAAATGCAACAAAATATATTTATCTTGAGTTGAATGCATACGAGATTATTCGGTATTTATGTATACTTTTATCTAATAAAAAGAATGAATGCGGACTTCGTTATTTCAAAATTTCTTTCAGCATAAGAAAATAATGCATTGTGATGAAGACAATTCTTCGGGTGTAAGAGCTGCAAACAGAGCTTCTTGTTTTCGAAGCTTCTCTAAGAATTGAGTTTAATAACACAAAATAACTTCTTGGTCGTAAAACTTGAATTTGTCAACAAAGCCTTAAAAATATCAACGGGGATTCTTTTATGAGCGCAAAGTCGGCGGCGGAAATAGTTAAGTGATATAGTTCAGAATGTGAAGGGGAAAAAATTCCTTGCAATGAAATACTTTTTCTTTTGAATCTTTTTTACAGCCAAAATAATAAAAATTTTTACTTACTAATAAAATATATTTTTAAGTTAATTTTATAAAAACACCAATACAGACGTTGAGAGGTATAAAAATGAAAAGTGTCTGAAAAGAGAGAGAGAGAGAAAAAGAGCAATATTGTCCACACTGATTGATTATATGGGTGATATTTATTAATGTGTGTGTGTTTATTTTAATTTCGTTAAATTGAAAAATGGTTAAATATAGTCTCATTCAAAATTACTTAGAGATAAATATTTATGCATAAGAAAAATACTTATTGTTAGAGCAATGGCATCATTTAGAATCTGAATAGAAAAAGGACATTTTAACTGATTAATATGTATAACAACATGATTATTGTTGTCAAGCTATCGCGTACTTTACGGTAATAGTTGAATAACAAGATTAAAAGTGTTATGGCATGTTTACATGTAAGATTATACATTAATAGAATCTACAAAACTGTGTTATCATGGATACTTAGACGAATAAAATAATCTATTAGTGTTATTCAAAAATAAAATTAATTCTTTATTCATATTTCATCGATTTTATCTTTTTTATTCCCATTTTATTGAAAAATTGAATCGTTTTGTACAAAGAATTTTTAATAAATTTAATTTTTAATTTAACCTCCACTTTTAATATATAATAATTGAAGAATTGGTTGAACATTATTAATTGTAAAAAATATTGAACTAATATTATTCAATATATTTTCTTAAATTGAATCAGGCAGGAAATATCATATTATTTAAAAATACATTTTTAAATTATGATCGTATGAATTTTTAAATTTGTATACATTATTTATTTCTGATTTCATCTAATGAACTTCAAACGTGCAGTTGTTAAGTTTGTTTTTGTTTATACATTTAAAAAACATTTCTTGTATACATTCACATTTGTCACAATGTACATACTTATTACAGAAGCATATCACATTAGACGTGAAATTGTTGTGTACAATGAATTAGGGGCTCGGTACGGCTTTTGGCATATAATGCAATTTCACTATTACATTAACATGAATTCAGCATGACTGCCTCGTCTAAGAGGGATTCTATTCATCACACGGCTACGAAATTGGCTGGTTACACGGAGCTTTCATTCCGGAGCTATCTCAACGGGGTGTCGACGGTGAACTGTGATGTGCTCTCATTGAAGGGGGTTTCTGCCTCTCTTGAAAAGTACCGCTGCCGCCCCCCCCTATGTGATGCCCACAACTAGTTGAAATCAATCCCCGGATTTCATTCCCTGAATAACTGCATGTCACGCTTGTTGATCTCGTTTGCTCCTTTCCCAATCCGCGTGTCACTTAGAAAAGGGTTCGAAAGTTCGATTGCTTCCATGTTGTCTCCACACTTAGAAGCAATTCTACATCTTTACATCGCTCAATATACACAAATAATTATCATTTATATTCAAGTATTATATATATATACATATACATATATATATATATATATATATATATATATATATATATATATATATATATATATATATATATATACACACAGGGTGATTATAAAAAAACTTTGCCAACATCTGCACTTCTAGCGTCCATTCTATTTAACCGATCAAGATGATACTTCAAATATAGTTCTTTTGAGATATGCACTCGTAATTCTGTGAATGGCAACACAGTGGCCCTCGCGATTACAGTTATAGTGACAGAAACTCGAAATTTTCGAATGGCAACGCCTACTTTTTACCATCGCAAAATGTTCAGCACATGCGAAAACCCTAAATAGCGTTGAAACGGTACCGATATGTCCGAAAACCGACGTGTTATACACATACAAACAGTTCTTCAAGGCGCACGGAGGAATAATGCATACGACAGAGACAAGACACTGCTCAATGATGAGAACACATAGAGAAAAAAATCTTTATTAATTTCAAACATTTTCCACATGAGTGCCATCACAGGCAATTACGCATTGCATGCGGGAGACGTTGGACAATGTCGCTGCACGCAACATGGCACGAGGGATGTTTCCAATCTCACGCCGTATAGAATCCTTTAAGTCCGACAATGTTTGAGGATTGCACAGATAAACTCTGGATTTGAGATAGCCCCAAAACCAGAAATCCATAGGCGTCAGATCTGGGGATCGCGCAGGCCACGGAAAAGGATAATAGCGTGAGATGATGCGATCACCAAAATGCTGATCCAGGAGCCTTTTAACTGACCTCGCTATATGTGCAGGTGCGCCATCTTGCATCCAAAAATTGTCATTGAGTGCATTCAGCCGACGCAACTCCGGTAAGACATAATTTTTCAGCATGGCTGCATACCGAGGGCCCGTTACAGAACATGTTGCAGGGTCAGTCGGGGTCGTTTCCTCAAAAAAGAACGGGCCCAGAACAAATGTAGCTGTAATGCCACACCATGCAGTCACTTTGGCGTCAAATAATGGTACTGGCGCCACAGCAGGAGGATTCGTCTCTCCCCAGTGCACACAATTCTTTGTGTTAATGCTGCCATTTAAGGTGAAATGTGCCTCGACCGTCCATAGTATGCGAAGTGGCCAGTCGTTATCCGCATCATATCGTAACAAAAATGCATTTGCGAAGTCCAGACGTTGTTGTGGGTCACCCGGCTCCAACATCTGGACGCGCTGGAACCGATAGGGAAACATGTGAAATACCGAATGCAAGAGCTTGCGGACCGTTGAGTTCGGAATATCCAACACGCGCGCTATGCCTCTTGCGGTTTCTGTGTGTCCTTAAGCCACTGTATGGTGCACTTCCATGACAACGTCCTCAGAAACAGTTGGCCGTCCGGAGCACTGTTTGTCACTGGTGCAGCCTGTATCTTCGAATTTCCGTACTAAATCACGCAGAGCATGCAGAATACATGGGCCGCGTCGTTGTCGATGATTGCGGCGATACACACGCAAGGCTTCCGCAGCATTCATCCCATTCGATAGAGTTTGATCAATTCACCGCGAACTTTCCTAAGAAGACTCATATCGTCGGCAAGTGCGAGTTCCCGAATGACGACTTCGCATACCCACTTGGTATTTTATAGGTTTCCTACGCTGAATATCTGGCGACCAGCGTTCTGTGATTGGTTTCTTGACTCTGTCACATGCAAATTTATTGCGTGCGCCCAGATCGTGTTTTATTGGCCGGTTTTCAGAACTCTTTTTTGTGTTTGCAGAACACGTCCGTTTTTAGACATATCGGTACCGTTTCAACGCTATTTAGGGTTTTCGCTTTTCGCATGTGCTGAACATTTTGCGATGGTAAAAAGTAGACGTTGCCATTCGAAAATTTCGAGTTTCTGTCACTATAACTGTAACCGCGAGGGCTACTGTGTTGCCATTCACAGAATCTCGAGCGCATATCTCAAAAGAACTATATTTGAAGTATCATCTTGATCGGTTAAATAGAATAGACGCTAGAAGTGCAGATGTTGGCAAAGTTTTTTTATAATCACCCTGTATATATATATATATATATATATATATATATATATATATATATATATATATATATATATATATATATATATATATATATATATATATATATATATATATATATATATATGTATATATATATATATATATATATATATATATATATATATATATATATATATATATATATATATATATATATATATATATATATATATATATATATATATATATATATATATATATATATATATATATATATATATATATATATATATATATATATATATATATATATGTATCCTTTTTAAAATATATTATTAATCTCAAAATAGGTTGACTAAAATATTAAGCATATTCATAAATAAAATTCCTATGGAAATGTGAGGAAATTGTTATGCGCAGCTCATATTACATTTATATACGATTGGGAACTCCATCTTCGCCAAACGTTTGTGGTAAGCCATCATAAGTAACAAGTTATTATTTCTAGACCTCATTCATAGCATGTTTATAAGAAACTCTAATCACTCTTTGTAAAATAAACTTCAATGATCTAAACTTTGATAATAAAATAGAATATAAATTTTATCTCCCATGTCTACGAATGAGATGTTTAGCATAATATTTATTAAGTTTTTTACAATTTTTTTGAAATTCGTATCAAAAAGAGTGAAATAACTATTGACATTATAGTGTGGCGTGCATTAGCAGTCAAAGAAAAATCATATTTGAAAAAATTGCATTTATTTTATTGCTATCAAATTAGAAATTGTTTTACTCAACTTCCTCTAATTGCTTAATGGTCAACATAATATGAAAAAATATGATATTTTAAGCTATAATTCTGGGAAAAATTTTTGAATTTTAAATTATATAACTATAGTTAAACTCGTTGAAATGAAATATAAAAAACGTCCACCCTATATATTTTATTTTAATTACAATGTTAACATAAATTTTCAAACATAATATTTTTTTATAATGTGATTGTATTACATAATCCCTTAATGATAAATCTGAAAATATTGAAATGGGTTACTTAGCCGTACTTTCCGCGTATATTTATTTGTTCAGAAAACTCTTTAATTTATACAAACACATGCTTAAGAACAGGAAAGATGTGATTGTAACCCTGATTTACTCATTGCATGTATTTCGTCGTGCATTGTTCATATTTGTGATTGTATATATTTTTACTAAATGTCTTATTACAAAAATTTTAAATTTTATTTTTAATTAATTTTTATTTTTAATCCTATAATATAATATAGCTATTTCAACCAAAAAATTCTTTATAAAATACAAACATAAAAATATAAATAAAAATGACAATCATTATAACTTTTTAATATAAATATAATTTAAAAAATATAATTTTTCAAAAAATTTAAATTTTAAAAATCTAATTTCTGGATCGTGGGGGCCTGTTTTGTTGTAGCTTTCGTTTTCGTTATCGGAAGGCAGTGAGTTCAAATCCCAACTCGATAGAAAATCTGTCTTGTTCTCTAATGTTCTCTGGAACACACGTTATATAGGTCGTGGTCGCAGTGACGAAGTCAGCAATTATGATAACTATTTTTAAATTTTTATATCAATGTTGATATAATAGATTTTTACTGAAGAGAATATGCGTAAAGATATTATATAATATATTACTTTCAGTATGCCCTCGGTAGTCTGGTTACTGAACATTTAACTATCGGAAAGTAGAGAATGTTAATACCAGCTTAACCAAAGAACCATCGTGTTTACTATGGATGTTAAACTGACCGTAGTCACAATGCCTTCTAAGTAAAATGATATATCAGGGAATGGCAGATTAAGGATTTCTCTGCTTGAATCCCGGCTTCTAAATAATGAAAACTCCCATCTGGCTGCTACCACTAAATCGTAGAGCACAACAGACGATATGTACAGCAGGTATGCTGGTGCAACAATGAACAACTTTCAAGTTTCAACAACTACAATTTTCTCTTTAGAACAATATCGTTTTTCTTACTGTTTTTACATACTGAATGAGACTTTGCTTCCATATGATTATAAATATTCATTACAGAAAAGTTTTGTTTTACTTAATTACTTTAGAATATAAATCAAATTGATAATTTTAATTAAATTAATACAACACCTAGGATTTACAATAAAATGATCCACCATAATACATTGTGCAATAAGCTTGCATTCGATGAATCTTCCCTTTAATCCTCCTTTTTTTAAGAATTTCAGACTTCAAAGCATGGTTTTGGAAGAGATGCTTTCTTTTACTCAAAAGCTCAGCTATTGAACAATTGATTTCATGTATCATTCTATCAAAAATATCTTTTATAAAACAGTTGTAATGCAAATTTTAATAAGAGATACATAAAATGATAACACTAGAAAGAGAGAGAGAAATCGTGTCATCTAAGATTTCATCGAATTAAAAAGTAAATGTTGTTTTCAAGTACATATATCAAATGTTACGACTTACCAATTAAGGTCATTTCGACGAAATAACAGATGCCAGTTGACAAGCAATTGATAATCGTTCCAAAAACTTTTGGATATGGAATATAAACCTCAGACTTTTTCTTTGATCATACATTAGGAAATATTAACTTTCTTTTATTTTTTACTAAATATAATCCTTTGTAATATTATTGGAAAATGCACAAACAAATGTAGTAATAGTAACAAATGATGGAGGAAAAAATAGTAGAATAAAGCAGCAAGATGTTTATAATAAATTAATCTGTCTTTTTTTCAGTAGCACGGCAGTTCTAGATAGATCCTGGCCTTTTAAAGAATTTTTCTCCAGGCCTCTTTATTTTTAACCCTCATCTCAGTCCCTTATAAGGCTGGCTTTACCAAAAATTTTGTGCAGAACATCAACTCATTTTATCAGTCAGAATTTCAAATGATTTAAAGGCTATGATGGATTGATACGACATATCTATTTTTCCATTATCTATTAGTTATAACAAATATTTTTATACTATAGTAATATCCAAACAATTTACATAATTATCTAAATTTTAATTCCCTTTATTTCAAACCCTTAATAAGATGGAAAGGGAGATTGCCTATTTCTTTATCAAACATTCTTGAAACTATTATTTGATCACGAAATTTAACACCCATCAAATAAGTATATAAATTAAGAAAGCTTCAAACATATTATTTTCCGATATATATGCACATGCATGCTTCCCAGTACATAGCACTGGATTGGGCTCTACCAGTTAGATAAAAGCAGACGGTTGGAGTCTTCGTGATTTGAAGAATAGACACAACCTTCCAATAATGAGAACGACACCCTAACCACAGAGGCCCATACATTCATTTGTTGCTATTGTTGCACCAGCATGCTTCCCTGTAGCTAGCCGTGAGCTGGGCTCCAGTAGTTAAAAATTCTAGTAGTTGTTAGTTAAACTCAGTTGTATAGAGCGTCAGAAATTGCAATTTCCAGAATTTTTGGCAAGCGGTCAAACTAAAAATTTCTCATTTTCCGAAGGCAGAACGATCTTCGCAGCTTGCTCAAAAAGACAAACTCAGCAAGCTTCTGCTGAACACATCCTGGACGTTCTGGGATTTTCCAAAGAAGACATGTATTCGTCCCTCTTTCTTGCCCTTGATTTCCATTTGGTCAGTGATTGTATGGTTGGTTGATTTTTATGGCGCAAGGTCCAAGTAAGGATAAGCTGCGCCACAGTGATCGTATGGATCTTGTCTGACTTCTTCAAACAGCTGGAGGATAAGCCACAGCAACAACAATAAAAATCCGCTTTTTTATTTTCCCTCTTTAACTTAAATCGGATATCATGGATGTTCATTTGAAATTTTACAGGCATTGGAGGACCAAATGAAGATTATAGAAGGAATGGTAACAGCAGTTTCGGTTTTTGATTTCTTTAATTTTACATAAAAAATGCTTTTAAATATAAAGTGTACGTTGAATCGATACTCTTTGCTATTTTATGACACATTTCTGGATCCAATATATATACAGGGTGTCCCAAAAGGTTATGTCCAAACGGCACACACGGTTGTGTCAGGTCATGAGGAAGCAGATCTACATAGGAAAGGGGGATCGGAAACTCGATCGTGACCGCCACACAAAGAAAAGATAACAAACAGTGTAAAAAATCATAATTTCACAACACATTAGTACCAAATGGAAATGAAAAATGCTACAACTCACATAGTAAGTGCTCAAAACTGTCCCCATTAGCTGCGATGCTTTCTTCACATCTTCACATGGAATCCCGAACTAGTTCGAATTGGCTAGGTGCCTCCCGAACACGTACCGTTACTTCAACGATACGTGCCATGAAGTCCGTGTCTAATGGAACGGGTGACTCGTACACCACAGACTTCAGGTATCCCCAGAGATAGAAATCCTGAGGGGTTAGGTCCGGGGATCGTGGTGGCCATGGTACAAGGCCACCTCTTCCCATCCATCGATTTGGGTACGTCAAGTCTAGGAACTGCCGTACATTCCTGTGGAAATGTGTGGGAGCCCCATCTTGCTGGAACCACATGTTGAGGCGTGCACTTGTATATCTATTGTTCGATTCAATTCTGTGTTTGAACTGAATCTCAAATATTTTTGAGTACCTACCCAGTGAATGATGCTACCTGCCTACGTTAATAGGTAAATCCAAGCCAAAAATTTTTGTTCTTTGGTTTCTGTTGGTTTAAATACATTAAATATACAGACTAAGATACATTAGTCATATATACTTGTTTGCTCTTGTAATAGTTGTTTCAATATTCATAAAATTGTGGTTTAAGAGATGTAGTATTTAAATCAATAACAATTAGTTTAAGATATAAATATTATGAAATGAATTGATTGTTTGCATTATTATTAACTAAGTATGATATCAGCCTTTTTTTCATAATAATTTAATCGAAAGTGTTACGAAATTATGCATGCACCAGTAAGCGATAATAGAATTATGTAAAAATATTTTGTTATAATAGTTTTGAATTTTTAATAAATAATTCTGAAAGTTTTGAAATAAGCAATTTGAAAAGGTTGTAAGTGTCACTGCGACAAAGACTTTTACCGCCTCTTACAACTTATCACTGCTAAGTGTCAAAGTTATTTAAAGTAATTCTTATATTATTAAAGTAATAGTTATTTAAAGTAATATCGTAATGTGTACGAAGCAATGTGTACGATTAATTCTGCCAGACTTATTGAAGCAATGTTTGATAAATTTAAATACTTACTCAAACTTATCGAGATGTGGATTCAATGTTATTTTTGCAAATTATTCCACGAGTGATTATATTTGAATTATTTTCACAGGGATTCTCCTTTGTGTCAAAACACATTCTTTTTCATGATTCAAATGTATTTGTTATAAAGTGGAGTAAGTATCGATTAATTGATAGTAATATGAATTTGAACTGATGTGAGATGATCTTCCTATAATGATTACTTTATGTATTAAATATACAAGTCTATGTTTGAGATAATATTCTTTTTGTCGAAATTTACAAGAAACTTTTATCCATAAACACACTAAAACTTCTCGTAATTTTGTACTATAAAAATAATTTCACCCTTTATTTACAAACAGTTTTACACAACTATCATAATTAATTATTCTTTGCTTTACAACGAGTTCGTTTTCCAGATTCAGACATTTAGAGATAAAATGGAATAAGTATCTATAAATTGATTAGAATATATATGAATTTGATCTAATACCACTTAACATTAATCTAATGATTACAACTGTAGTGATTATTTTCACTATTAAACATTTGCCTGTGTTTGAGATTATATTGTTGGCTTGTGGAAGTTCGAAAAACATTTTTTCCAATTTAAGTAGTAAAATTTCTCATAATCTTATACTATAAAAATAATTTCCTTATTTAAATGTTTCAGAAAAATAACTTCACTTTTCATTTGCAAACATTTTCCTAACCATTCATTCATTTTCAAGATTCAGTCTTTTTTGGGATAAAATAGCTTAAGTCTCTATAAATTGATAAGAATATATATGAATTTGATTTGATATGACTCAATCCTGATGTAATAATTATTTTTAGTATTAAACATGCAGGGCTATAGTTGAGGTAATATTCTTTGATTAAAGGAAATTCGTAAGAAACTTTTGCCTAATACATACAGTAAAATTTATCAACTTGTCCTATAAAAATCCAGTATTTAAATATTTATGAAAAATATATAGTTTTACTACTTAAATACTTTTTGAGCATAAAAATTACACATGAAACATGTATTAGACGAAAAAGTTGTATTGTTTCTTGATGCTAGATTCGGATCCTTATGGCATAAGCCTATAACTTTCATGAAATTTCACAATACTGAACTGCGTATTTGTGTCATAGTCTCAAAGCAATGTCACTGTGTAAAGTGCAATGGATTAAGTGCAAAAAAAGGGGAAAGAATGAGAAAAAGATGAGGAAGAGAAGTGTCACTAACGGACCGCACACATCGATGCCACTGACGCGTCTAATTCGCTAAAAGCACTCTCTTCTTTTTTATCCTTCCTATTATAGGAAGAAGGATTGAGGGTTTTGTTATAAATAAATGGCATAGTGTGCGAACAATACAACTGGAAGCTTATAATAGAATTATATGAAAGTATAAAAAGATCCAAAAAGGCTTTATTTATTTTTTTTCAGAATTCAAGGTTCTTTGATTATTAACAAAAGTAATGCGCTATTCGAAAAGAATCAATGTTTACAAAAAGTACATTTTATTGTTTTGGAGAAAAAGTAATAAACAGATTTCATCTTCATGCATTTAACACTTCTAGGTAGTGAACTTTGATGAAAGATAAACTTGTGTACTTTAAATTTAAAAATTGAACAAAAACCTTGCAACGAAGTATTTTGTTTTTGTGATTTGAGTAGTCTTCTTTAGAAACGGATAAATTTTGTTAGGCTGTTTTATTCAAATGGATGAAAATATTAAATGGCTATATTTCAGGTTATTTGATGCCAATTTCCTTTAAAGAAGAAAGAAACATTTAAAAAGTACTGTTGTTTTAAACAGTCAATACATAATCATATAAAATGACTAGCATTATAGATCTTTCTCTTATCAGCAAAAAGGTATGGGTTAGTCATTTTATTTTTATTAATTATTATAAATTGGTTACAAAATAAAATGAACAAGTAAAACATACACACCCAAGCGTATAAATATATAAACATATTTAAAGGTAGATGCCAAAAACAAAACGGCATTAGCAAATGAAAGAAGGTAAATCTAAGAATAAATATATAATAGATATTGTAATAGTTAAATATGACATAAATTATCAACACTTTGTTTTGCAACAATGGTTTTATCAAATAATTAAGGTCATTTGACATTTTTATTATTTTGGTTTAGATGAAAGAATTATGTCAACAGCGTTCAAATAAAATTAGGGTACTCTTTGTATCAATATCTGTTACTTACGACACTTGGACAAGCCAAACTGGCTGTACAGTTGGTTATCCGAATTTATGTCAGAATTAATTACCAGAGCACCACGAAGGTGAAAGTATGACTTTTCTCTAAACTCCTCCAATTTATGGTACCACAAACGGATCCACTCTCTCAATTTTGAGGCACAGGTGCCGTATAATCCAAATGATTCCAAATTCTGAATTTTTTTGACGATGAAGAAATGTTGCCAAGATGATGTATTGTGACGTGCGCAATGACGTAAATACTCGGGTTGATGAAATAGAATTTTCTGCATAATTCTTATAGTTCTCCATCTGTATGACGTAATAAAAACGAGGTTGCCAGATACATTTGAAAATACACCAAAAAATCGCCAATCTTAGAATTTGAAATCATGGAATATACGGCACCTGTGCCAATTTTGTGAGGAGGAGGAAATTTTCTCCAGACCATTACACCTATGGTAACTGCTCAACTACTGACCACATATTCGATTCCATGGATTTTATGAACACGCATATTGCATCTTCTTGGTGGGTTTTTTGTGGCATTGGGAATTGAACCCAACCCTTTTAGACGGAAGGCTGATTACCTAACAACTCTAGGCTACCGCTAAAAAATTACATGTGGAAACATAATATGAAAAATTGAAGAGTACTTATAATTCAAAAATAATTGTGCACAAAAATTGTGCAAAAAATAGAATAATTTTAAATAAAAAATTTCAAATTTTATACTAGATGAATTATGATTCATTTTCAGAATTCCATTCTGCATGAATGACGGTAATTGGGTGTGTTCTTATTACATAAAAATGATTTGATTTATATTTGCTTAAAAATAAATTAAGCAAATATTAAAAATGTAGTCACCCTCAAAATTTTCATTTCTTTTTATTATTAAAGACGAATTCAAATTGTCATTTAATTTGTAATTAAATATTTTCTAAATTTTATAAGTATTTATATAGTTTATTTGGTTCCCCAATTAAAACGACCACTTTTAGCAAAAGAGAATTAACTATACGGGTAACTACAGTATAAAATAGATTCCGTAACACTAAAAATATCCAAACCCGAGATGGGATTCAAACCCATGAACTGTTCAACTGATAACACTAATTGCTCAACTGCTTGCTCGGCTGGTGGATGCTTATGAAATGTCAAAAAACATATATTTACTTTTATTTATGTTTAAATCAAGAAAATAATCTATATTATAGGTTTTCAAAATGTGTGAAATGATTGAATAAGGAAAACAATAATTGAAAACCTTTTCTTGCAATTAAAAAAGTTTTCAATTGCACCCCTGTCAATGTTTTTAGCAAAAATTTAGTCCAATTATATTTTCATGTCTCCCTTTTTTTCCCCTTCGTGCATTTTAATTATTCTAAACATTTCCGATTTTACAATATTTTAATTTTATCTGGCATATTCTTCTTCTGGGCTTTGTTTTATTATTTTATACTCATTTAAAATATAGCATTAAATCAATGTCATAAGTAAATGTTTTGATACGCTGCAATATTCATATACGTTATGCTATCAAACTTTCCAAAGTTACGATATTCTAGAACAATCTGCTTTCATGTACGCATATGCTTTACATTTACAGAACATTCTATTAAATTAGTATTGTAATTTTTTACAAAAACAAAATATTTAATAAAAGTTCTCATTTTCTCTCGCCGTAATTATTTGTACTGATGTTTACTAAGGAAAGAAACTAATTCAAGTTTGTTTGAGCAAATATTGATTAGTGAGAAATGAACTAAATTAAATATGAATAACCTCAGGGAAGTTTAATTTTAGTAAAAGAAGTGGATTTGGTAATAAAATGTTTCTAATCTCGAAACTTTTGCTGCTGAAAACATGCATGAATAAAATGAGTAATTCGAGGAAACTTTTTCCATCGGCTCCTAATTGAGTATAAGAATTAAGTAAACAATTACAGAGATTAAAATTAATATTTACTTAAGATCATAATTTTGGAGAGATTTATGCCGAATAATGTAAAAATGAATAAATAAATATATATTGATAGTTACACTCCTGAAATCTCTCAAAGACATATAACATGTTTCAACAGTTAATTACCATAAGGTATACTGAAAAACATTAAACACTTTTAATGTTTGTAAAATCAAGGCACTAGTCTTAAATTTTAAAAGAAATTGCTTACAAATATTTCCATTATTAATTTAAAAAATTCTATTCATTGATGAAAATTTTAAAAACTTAAATCTCCTTGCTGATATGAACTAACCATAATGTTTTGTCTTGTCTCTTTCATTTTTCTTTTTCTTTTGTTTTGTTGTCAACATGTTAAAGGCTTGAGTCAAGGGAAAACGGTTTCTCAAATTGATGTTTTGATCTTTATGTAAGAAATCGCTTTATTAACAAAAAGAACTTTGACACTATTCTCAGACATTCGATGGTAAACTTCTTTCTGTTTGCTGGCACTCGAAGAGTGCGATTTGAAGGTAAGCAGCAAATTCGTCAGGTCAGATTTACGACGCCGTAAATCCGACCTGACGAATTTGCTGATGATTCAAACGATATCGTAATTAATTATGGGTGATATACATGAAACGTCATCTGACATCATGGATATTTAATACAGTGTCAATGCATGAACCAATATGAGTTGTAATAAAGTTACGCAATCAATATCTCAACTGGAGTGAAATAAACAACCACATCATGGTTAATTAGTAAACGACATTTTAAATAAAAAACAATAATTTATCTTGTAATATAACATTATAGTGATAAAGAAAAAAAACTATACAACTTATGAATATAACTGACCATATTCAAAAGTTGTATTTCTTCATATACGAGGGTTACTCTGAACTTTATGAGATACGCGCAGACGAGAATTCACAAAAAAATAATAATAATGGTTTAATTTTAAACAAAGTATTTTAACACAGAAGACGAGATTTTTTACTGACTTACCTCAACTTGTTTAGCGTGGAATAAATTTTAAACAGAAGAGAAAATGGAGTTGACGCGAGAACATTTTCGCGCTATGATTTTCTACGATTTCAAAGCAGGATTAAATCAAGAAGAATACGTTCAACGGTTGCAATTAGCATTGGGTGATGAATCTCCAGCTCGTGCTACTGTATTCAGATGGTTTAGAGAATTTAGAACAGGTCGTAATTTTCTTCAGGATGAAGAACACACAGGAAGACCACCGTCGGCAGTAATCCCGGATAATGTGTCTGCCATACGAAAAATGTTAATGGATGATAATCCCTGTACCTATCAAAGGATACAGAAGGAACTTAACATTGGATTCGCAGCCATACACAAAATCATTCATGAAGAATTACATATGAAAAAAGTAGTTTACTGTTGGGTTCCCCATAATCTAACGGAGCATCAAAAAGAGGAGCATGTCAGAATCAGTAAAGAAAATCTTAATATGCTGAATGATGGTGGCCACCGCATTATTTTTAAAATTGTAACAGGTGATGAAACGTACATACCGTTTTTAGACGTTCCAACACGTCAAGAAAACAAAGTCTGGGTCTTTGAAGATGATCCCACGCCGACAATGGTGCAAAAACAACGCGCATTGAAAAAAGTGATGTATGCCGTTTTCTTCAGAAGTACGGGATTGGTCAAAGCCATCAAACTGGAAGGACAGAAGACAGTAACAGCAAACTGGTATACCAATAAATGTCTTCCAGAATTTCTACAAGAACTGAATGTTAGGGGACTAATGCTTCACCATGACAATGCATCTTCACATACAGCCGGAGTAACAGTTGAGTTTCTTAAACAAAAACAAATTAAAGTGATTGAACATCAGCCGTATTCACCTGATCTAGCTATGTGCGACTTTTGGTTATTCTTTAATCTAAAAAAGAACTTACGTGGACGTCGTTTTCATTCAGAAGAAGAGATTGATGTGGCTATAAATGCATTTTTTTCATCTATTCGAAGAAATGAATGGCTTGAGGCATTTAATCTGTGGAAAATTCGTCTACAAAAGTGCAATGATGCTGGAGGAGACTACTTTGAACACACCTAAAATTTTGTAAGTATAACTTTAAAAATCTAGTTGTATCTCAAAAATTTCAGAGTGACCCTCGTATACCAGAATATTTTTCCACTATCCGGTGATATCAGGAGTACTGGAGAATTGGGAAAGAAATAGAAAATACTTCAGCTGGAGGCCTCTGTTTTATTAGCTTCTTAGATATAGGCAAAACTCGAGGAGGACTCATAGAAAAATTAAGATTCTTTTGAACAATATTCTGTATCATTAGATACAATTGTAAAATTGCTTCTGTGATGATAATTGAAATTCAATCTTTTATTTGTTGGAAAAAATTTGAGTGGCAAAGACTCTGTCTTTGTAACTTCATGTTTGTCACTCTATTTTTTAAAACGTATTGGATGTTAAGTCATCTTGTAATCAATGCAACTACAAAGAATTATATATTTGATGAGTTAAATATTTTATATATTTACATTTTTCTTTATTTCTTTTCATAAGGGATTCATTATTATTTTCCCGCGTTAATAATTATATTAACATTTTCTCATATAAAGAGACATTTAAGAAAATACAAATCATACTTTGAGCTTTGTATTTCGATTAAATTATATATCATTTTTATATTAAAATTATATATATAATTTATAAAATTATATTATTTTCACTCAATTTTTATGTATAATAATATATATTAATAAAGAACATTATGTAAAATAAATATAGTGAAACTATAAAAATAATGAAATATTCATTTTCTAATATGGCTGAAGAAAAGGAAATAAATGGTTTCAATAAATGATTTATTTTTTAATGACTGAGAAAACAACACGCACAATTACGAAGCAAGGAATCAATCTGGTTATCTACAATAAAATTATAGTATTTTCTTCCATTCATGTAAAAGAACGTTTTCAGAATTCTGAATTATTTCTGGGTGCAATAAGCGATTATAAAGAATCTTAGAGTATCTCCAATATTTCATTCTATGTCTGGAAAATAATATTTGAAGGATTCCGTGAAAAAGAAAAATAGTCCATTAACAGAACACTGAATGTGTCCTTTAACTGAATGAAAATCGTCCATTAAATAAATGTTGCATCGCATTACTTTTATGAGAATGAATTCATATTAAAAAACTGGCAGTTACAGGAATAAGTGGAATCAACAGTGAAGACAGATTTTCAAAAATATTTTATACTAATCTCCAAATCCAAAATATCGTAGCTCCGTCTGTTAGGGTCTCTCATTTTGTTCACGAAGTCAGAAAGGCACTTAATTTAGCTGAGGTATAATTTATTAGTAAAAGAGTACTTGAATCAATTAAGAGTAAGAGCATTCATGATGCTCTGTTTTCCCGTTCTTGTGGCAATTTCTACCTCTGGTATTAAAGGAATCGCTTAATCACTTCATCTACACTAGGTTTTAATATCCTGTAAAGACAAGTCTGCCACTGAGGCTTTTGTCAGCATGGACAAAGCTTTAAATCTCAAGAAGTAGAAAAGATCCACCAACAGAATTGCCTGGTAACTGGATAAGACAAGATACACTAAACCAGTATGTTTGCCATGCATACTGGAGACTCCGTTAGGATACTATAATTGCAGCTTCATTTGTCATGGATAACATTAAGTTTACGATAAGAGGTTGGTGATTTCATACGAAGCTGTATTTTCCAAAATAAATAAATAAAGGATGTGGTTGCCTATCCACCAACTATCCACTCATCGGGTAGCTGCTCAAGCTTCAGGAAAGATTTCAGTAAATCTGAGAAAAGCATACGTTGAGCCTTTAATCATCCTATCCCGTTGATAGAAATACCAGCCAAAATCATATTCCTGCTTTAGCTAAATTAAGGGTTTTCGTGCCCAAAAAAGGATTATTTAAAAGAACATGCTCAATGAGGATTAAATCCAATCATTATTATCTTGTTCATTAAAACAGGAATCATCCATAAAAAAGTCGTTATTTAACTCATATTATCTCCATTCATGATGCTTCCGCAATCATCTTCATTAGGTAGCAATACAGTCCATTCTAAGGGCCATGATAGTCAGATTGGTTAGGTAATCGTTCTTATTATCAGAACGTAGTGAGTTAGAATCCCGGCTAAACCGAAGATCCGACGTGTTAACTAATGACAACTGGGGCACGCTAAAATTGGGCTTAGTCATAATGTCCTCCAAGTGAAATGATACTTCTGGGAGTAGCATATCAAGTATTGGTGGTCTTCTGCTTGATCCCTGCTTCGTAATCACGAAGACACCCGGCTGTTTCTATCTAACTGGTAGAACCCAACTCACGGCTAAATACAGGGAAGCATGCTGGTGCAACAACAACAGCCCACTCTATTCCAAACACTGTAACCACAAGTCTAAGACTCTCTAAATTAATTGGTGGAAGTTGGTAAAAAAACTGACAGTAATATATTTTACATCTATCAATTCGTATTAATTTAAGATATTGTTTGAATAAAAAGCAGTACCTAAAGCGATTTTTTTCTGTAGTTAGTGTAAAATTTCTAATCCTCATTTCATATTCTAATAAATGTATTGCGTCGTCCCGATTATCGACTATCATCTTCACTTTCCAAAAGCCAATTTCATTGTCGTAAAATAACAAATTTTGAATACATAGAGGCTCCAACAATGGAATCCAATTAATCTCTATTAGGCAACTTTAGGTAAATCAATAGTATTGAATGCAATTTGTCAGGTAACTCATTCAGTTTAGTCATACTTCCAAAACATCAGATTCTCTCACTGTTTCAAGACGTTCAATACGTGGCAATTGCATTCAATGTACTTTAAAAAGATGTCCAAAGTCACTTTTTTTCACGAGATTTACAGAGCTAGGAGAGTGCAATAAATTTTACATACTCCTAGTTTGTAAATCTCATAAATTTCACTAAGCTCTTCTATTTAGTTTTCATAAAAGTGATGTTGATTACATGGTTGTTTTACAATAAAATCACATACGTTAATTACCTTGAGCATTGTAAAGACATGACAGCTATTTTGTACCGCAGCAGCATATTTTTATTAATGACCATCTAATTAAAAATGACACCGAACCGTTTTGTTTGACAACAGTCATGTCATAGGATTTTAGTTAAACTGGTTTAAATTATTTTTTCTAAAGTGGTTTAAATTGAATTTTTTCAGACATCTAAGACACAATTTATAATAAGAAATCAGTAAAGAACGGTGACATTAGCCACTTCTGTATTTGCTGATTTCTTGCTAATACATATGTTTGCAATGTTTTTCTTTTATGCATAGATTTCTAGAAAGCTTTCTTTAACTCATTTATAAAAATCTTGTTACACGTTTAATTAGAAATTTAGCTAAGATATATCCTAGAAACTTGCATATTTTATTTTCATATTTGATTTTTAATATACCTGTCAATGTACATTTTCTTATATACATACTTATGTACATTTTCTTAGTATTTCAATTTATAATTGCGTAACATTTATAAAGTCTTTCTTCATATCAAAATTAATTGTTTTTAGTTAAAGAGTTTTAAAGATATGTTTTGTCTTTCATAAAATTAAAACCAAGAAATTCAAATCGCAATCCTGATAGAAATATTTACAATATAATGTTTTAACTTTTTGGTGTTTTCATTCGTCACATTTTTCGGTGTCTTAAGCAATTTTTTTCATAAAAATGAATATTGATGATAATGTAATTTCCTGCATAAAACGTCACTCTTGAATCTGTATTAGGTATTTTTGATGTCTGATTAGTAATGTATGATAAAATCTTAAAAATAAACCTATTTATAAAAATGTGAGCACATCATGTTCTATGCACAATTTAATGATAAAAAATTCAATTGAAAAATTTATTGAAAATAAAAATAATATCAGTCTCTCATGCTCATTAAAAATGATGCAAGAATAATTTGTTGGATATTCATTATACTAACAGCTTGAATTATGTACTAAGAAAGATATTAATACAATAAATATATTTTTTGAGTGCTTATAGCTTTTGTATAATACTATAATGATTCAAAAATAATTTCAAAAATATTTTATGTAACTTCAATTTTCTAAAATAATGAAGTATATATATGCGGAAGCACACACCGTTATTTAATTTACATAAATTTACTTAATTTACATACACTTAAAATCAAATTGTTGTAATTGAATTCTTTTATTATTATATTCATATTAATATAATTGTAATATACACAATTCATATTTATTTATCAGTTGTTGTTGTTTATCCTCCATGTCTGACGGAGTCAGACTAGATCCACGAGTTCGTTGACTGTAAGGAAGTCGAAGACTAAAAGAGGATTGCTAAAGAGATCCTCCCTAGAGAGACCCATGCAATCCAAAAGATGCTCAGGAGAAGCCTGATGATTTTGGCACTGGCACCTGATGAATTCAATTATGAATGGTGCAGGTGACGAAAGTTTTCCTGCCCTCGTTGAAAGTGAGGCACTTAATATGACAGCTAGCAAGTCTTGAGAGAACAGTCCGGGTACGTCTGTCACATGGGAGGTCAAGTGACAAACCCGGTTTTTATCCCTTGTACCAATTATGGGTGGGGGTGTTTTCCACTCCTCCAAGATTTTTGATTTTTCCCGGGAGTATAACTCCAGAAAAGTAAGTGTGGAAGAGGGAGTATTTGAAATCCTGCAACCCTCCTTAGCAAGATTATCGGCCATTTCATTCCCGTGGAGATTCACATGTGAAGGTATCCATTGCAAGTGAACATCATGATTAAGTGAAATGAGTTTTAATTTAAGCAGGATAGAGTTGCTGATCTTGTCGCCTACAAGAAGCCAATTACTAAGATGGTGGAGAGAGCTACGGCTGTCAGACAAGATCCATAGGTCACCATAATCCTCTTCAGTAAAAATAGCTTCTAGTCCCAGGTCTATTGCAATCAATTCACTTCTGAAGACAGAGCAGTGATTGGGATTACGATGAGAAAGAGTCAAATTGGTGTGAGGGGTTTCAATATATATGCCACTACCTGCTAGAATATTAATTTTACTACCGTCAGTGAAGATTTTGATGGCATTGTTAGGAATGTGGCTTAGGTTTTCCAAGGTCAGTTGTCTAAGATGTTCTGGGACGTAGTCTTTCTTATTAACATGAGTACTTAAGTTAAAGTGAAAGTAAACCCTGGGAAGTACTTCTGCAGGATTCAAGCAGCACTGTATTGAGTTGGGTTCAACATTACTATTAGGTCGTTGAAGAGAGACGGCCAGACTGAAAGGGCTGTCCTTCTTTAATCTTTGATGATTACTCCAGCTGTTAAGATACATGGAGGTCTTGTTGCAGAGGCCATACATTTGTCAGTAAAAATAAGATTGTTAAAATAAAAAAATATGCAAATTTTACAAAACGATTAATGCGAAAAGTTCTGCTCAGAATGTTTTATTTGAAGTCACTTGAGAGAAACTGCCGTAAACACTAAAAAACTTTAGTGCTATGTATACACTGTGAATAGAATATAGTTTAAGGCTGTTTTGTGAATGAGTGTGCGTGCCAACGTGTGTTTGTGTGGGGTGTTCCAGCAAACAACCCTTCACTTATCCCATTTTGATTCTGTTTTGAGGTAATTTAATTTAAATTTTCATAATTTTATAAGATAAATAATTTATTATTTATCTTATAAACTAAGGAAAATTATAAATAATGATAAAAATAAACTACTATTTATCTTATAAACTAAGTTTGCTAAATTTTAACTGGAACTACCGCTCCTAAAAGTGTTATGGAATATCTTATTTGTTGAACAGTACAAAAATTTTCCAAATGCATTTAAAAATATTTCGTTGTAAATTTTGTATTTTATTTTTACATTAGAGACATCCTGATTAGAAAATTCAGTACATTATTAAATAGAGATTTGTAAGAATGTGTGTAAGGATAAAAGTACTGCTATTAAATATTCAAACACTCTTGCTTGTAATTGAAGCAAAATCATTTAATATTTGATTTCTTTGAGCAATTATACTCGCTTAATAGAATTCAGAATAGTTACAATTAAATAAGAAAACTTTCGCAACTGCTACCCTTACATCGCCATCTAATCATATAAAGAGCAGAAATCACGATACAAACATGCGATAATTCAGTAATGTTATTACATAAGTGAATTATCAGAGACAGAAACACCTTTCGCGATGTGCAGCAGAAGCTGAGAAAGGAAATCAGAATTTCAGATATAATTAAGCTGTTCTAGTGAGAGAGCTCTTAAATTTCTCTAATATAAATTTTCAAAGAATTCAGTATTTACAGACCAGTCTCTAAAAATTTATATGTTTAATCTAAAATTTAAGGAACATTACGAACGCATATTTTAAGAATCTAAATTTATGATGAATATAAAATTAGCTTCTCATAAAGTTTCTCCATCCCAGTTTATATCTTCAGAGAAATTGACAAATTTTATTAGTTTAGTCATGGAACATATTTGAATATTTCCTCTACAAAATGTGTTGAAACGACATAGTAATGAAATTAGTATAAAACAATGCATTTCATTAGCAACTTATAAAGTATTTCATCAGTCCCCTGAAAAGATTCTAAGGATAAAGGTTTTACAAGTAAATGTTTTATTTTTTAAATTTAATGAAAAAGTAACGTAAGTCGTGTTTTAGTCGCAAAATTTAAAAATATGGGAAATATTTTGAAAAAATTATAATAAAAATCAATCTTGACTCGCTATTATTTTTTTATTAATTTTATTCAAATGTTTTATGCAGAAAGTAATTGTAAAAAGTATATATTATAACCTTCAAATGTTGCTTTAATGTTATGTTAATGTAGTAATATAATCAGAATATTGTGAATATAAAATAGCATTACTAAAAATTATTAAAGAGACACGAATAATATATAAAACCCAGTTATTTTCTTTATCTTCATTCGAAACATTTAGAAATCTGAAAGTGTTGAAAATGTTTTCTTATTGACAATACTCTGCAATTAATGATTTACGTGCAAAACATTTAAGTATTACAACTTCACAATCTTCAACAAATGATCTTACTCTGTCTCATTAAAAGTCTAAAATATGAAGATAAAAAATTTGATAAATTTATTTATAATATTAAATTATAAAAGTATAGTTTTAATTCAATTATGAAATGTCACTTATATAAATTAACATGTATATTTTCTTGAATTACTTTTACACCTATCAGAAAAATCTAATATAGTTGTTACATTTTTTCTTTTTTGCTCTTCTAATAGATTCTAATAAACTGAATTCATTGGCAATCAATATTAAATGCTTTTGCACAAATTCAGCAACGCATATGGATATTGTTTGGGAATAATATAGCGTACATATTAAAGTAAATATAATGAAATAAATAGAGAGTGTGTGACAAAATTCACGTTATTTGGGATCCTATACATCTGTGATACATAAGTTTAACTATCAAATATAATTCTTAATTCATTTGACACTTTAATAAACATTTATTGACAAAATAATAAAAATGTTTACGAAATAATATTTTACTATTACTTACACAAAAGATTAAAAAAAACACAAAACAATCTGGTTTTAAATTAAATTGTTAGTTATTATGCATAATGGTTGTTAATATGTAGTTTAAAATTATAACTGATGAACATAATTATATATTTGCAAAGTAAGTAGTTTTCATTAATGTATTACATTCTGATGCATAACACCAGTGATCGTAGGATTTCTTTAGCAAAAATTATGAACACATAATCAAATTTATGATAAGATTTCTAGATATTGCGGATAGCTAGAGTATCTAGAAATTTTAAAATGTACAGTATACTATAAAAGTCTTAACTTGATGACCTGTATCTTTTTGAAATACACTACTGGACATTGAAATTGCTACAACAAGAAGGAATGCAAATAACAAAACGATATTTATTGGACACATACATTATAGTGAAAAGAATAAGTGATGAGATTTACAGGAAATTACGACGTACAGATTTTGAGAAATCAGTACCCACAGCAGCCAACTCTGGCTGCAACAGCATTCATCCGCCTATGCATGGAGTCAAACAGAGATTGTATGGCATGTACGGGGATCTCAGTCCATTCAACACTATGCCACAGTTTATCGACAGTAGTGGATGGTGAGTGATGGTGTGCCAATCGCTCGGTAACCATTGACCACACGTTCTCAATTAGTGACAGATCAGGAGAACGTGCTGGCCAGGGTAATAGTCGAACCTGTTCTGTATCAAGGAAATTCAGAACAGTACGGGCAACATCGGGTCGGGCATTATCCTGATGAAACAAAGCATTAGGGAGGCCTCGAAGATAGGGCAGAGCCACGGGCCTTAACAAATCGGAAATGTAACGGTTGCTGTTCAAAGTGCCGGTAATGCGAACAAGAGGTGATCGAGATGTGTATCCAATGCACTCCATACCATCACTCCAGCAGATGGGCCAGTATGGTGATGTCCAATACAAGCTGGCAATGCGCGTTCTCCACGATGCTTCCAGTCACGGATGCGGCCATCATGGTACTGTATGCAGAACCGAGATTCATCTATAAAGATGACGTGATGCCATTCCCGCGTCCAGGTTCGTCGCTGATCACACCATTGAAGGCGCTCCTGTCTGTTACGCAGCGTCAATGGTAGCCGAAGCCATGGTCGCCGTGCAAACAATCCATACTGCTGCAAACGTCGTCGAATTGTTCGATCAGAAACTTGTTGCCTTGCAAATGACTCCATTTCTCGCCTCAGGGTTCGTGACGTGGCTGTACAATCCCTTGTAACCATGCGGATAAAATGTTTGTCTTCTCTGCTGTTAGTGATGGGGGTCGCTGAGATCCTGCATGACGTTCCGTATGATTGTCGTGAACCCATTGATTCCATATCCTGCTAACAGTCATGGGTTCTCGACTGACGCGAGCAGCAATACTGCGATGCGATAAACCACCATCCCGGTAGGCTATAATCCTTCCTCGATCAAAGTCAGACACGTGCTGATAGGCATTTCTTCTTCTTACACGAGGCATTACAACAACTTTCTTTGCCGAAAACAACGTTGAAACGGAAATTGAGTATAAGAAAACTGCTGTCAAATCTCTGGTTTTATACACATTGTAGATGTCGCTACTGTCGCCTGCTTTGTATGAATGCGCTGAAAATCTAATCATTTGCATATCACAGCAAGTTCTACCTGTCATGCAAATTTCACGTGTGTGGTGTGCCGCTTTCCTGGTGTAGCAATTTTAATGGCCAGTAGTGTATATACAAGCAGGCACAGTTGCTATATAATCCATTAAGCCAATTTCTGAATTTGGTGATTTCCTTAGCTGGCATTTTTGTTTACCTGGAAAATTATTATGTCACTGAGATGCAGAATAATAAAATTATGAATGAAATTCTATTTTGGCAGACCTATTATTTACTTCATTGCAAGGAAATTTTGAACATTTTGTCCCATTTCAGTATTTTAGTTTAATGTACTTTTCTTTTTCTTTTTAAAATCTTAATATTTAAAATATAAATACTTATTTTTATTTATCATTTTTAAATTTATTTAGATAAATAAGCTTTCTTTCGGTAATTCATTTTGTCTCATTTATGATATCTTCCATGTATTACTTCACAATTACATCTTCTTGGCAACATTTCTTCGTAGCCAAAACAATAAGAAATTGACATGATGGATTATACGGCGGCTGTGGCATTCATATTATTTGAATAATATAAAGATTTAAATGCAACTCATTTTTAATAGTTGGTATTTTTATTAAAATTACTATTTTTTATGTCTATTGAATAAAATGTTGCATCAGGTGAGAAGTAAAAATGTAGTTTTATCAAGAATACGAATAGCATTACAAGGTTGAGCCGTGATTTGAGAATCTGCTCATGAAAACAATTGGGGTTCCATCGAAAACGCATCAAATAAAAATTTGCTTCGTTTTAGTTATATTTCGGCCGGAAAGAGGGACGATATTTCGCTTCTATTATTTCAAGCCACCGATAGAAAAGGATCATATTTTAAATCCGAATACCGAGTTTGGAATAAAATCTCTTTTCTTATATGAGAATCTCATGATAGTTTACTTATTTTTAAGCTCAGATATTGGGAAGAGATTGTATGTGTTCAAATTTACAGCTAGTTTAAATTGAAAATGAATTCTGTTCGCTGTTATTCATTAAGTTGCACAATACTTAACATTCATAGTTAAAAAAAATCAATTCATTGAATGTTATTACAGATACAGTTCACAAAGCTATTTTGCTTCTTATTAATAAAATGGTTTTTTTGGCACTTTAATTTCAAAAATTATGTTCACATTTGTTTCTGACTTTATGAGCCCTCCATTAGCTATGCCCACAGAGTTCTGTAGACAATGTCTCTCAGGGGAAAGAGGAAAATTTAGGTTTTGAAGAAAAATGTTGATTTGAAATAATAGCGATATTTGCCTAGTTTATTGAAAACGTTGTTTTGCACCACGAAATAAAATTTTACGCTGCAATCTATTAAGCAAAATTGAATAATTTATGGAACGTTTGAAATTTTTCTTCCAATTATAAGGCCATTGAATGCTGAAGGTGGAACACGTTTCATCTACGTTCCAATATATTTCCGTTCGCAGGTGTACTGACAAAATCGGTAAAGACTCGAGCAGTAAAAAAACTGTATCCTTAAAAATAAGGAAAAAGTAATAAATGTCATTATTTTAGTGAAACAATTTCTCTTTGGAAATATTGTAAGAATGAAGATCCAATGTTATCCCTGCTTTTTCTTTGCCCCCAGAGATTACCCACAGATGATAATATTAAAAAGCAGAAAAGGAAATCATGTTTATTTATTCTGGAAGGCAGCAGAGACTCGACGAATGTGTACCACTGTATAAGGAAATTTACAGGGCAAACTATAGTTCAATCAGAGTTCAAATCATATTTTATTTAATAAAACTAGTCAACTTTCTCATCAATTATAAACTCTCTAATCAAATTTTCGAATGAGGAATACTTAGTGTTTGAAGTTAGTCAGAGACCAATTTCATGATAAATGCTTTATTCCAATCCTTTATTCCGTTCTCTGTTCAACCCTGAATAGGAAAAAAGACTGAAAAACACAATAAGGAATTTCTTAACATACATTTTTCAACATTTAACAAAGAAATTTACAAATATAAATTATTTTAAAAGAGGAAAAAATGTGCTATCAAATCCTAAAGCATGAAGCCAAATATATACTAAAGTTGATCGACATTAAACTCATTAAACGTAAGAGAACGATCTTAAAATCACATTTTAATATTGAATCACTTATAGTTGTAATGATGCAAATAAGTTAAATGTTACAAAAAGTGCATTATATGAAAAGTAGTGAATGTAAATTTCTATATCAGAAATACATTGCTATATGTTCTCACATGAAAAATGACATACATACACTAATTAAGGGAAGCCAAATATATACTAAAGTTGATCGACATTAAACTCATTAAACGTAAGAGAACGATCTTAAAATCACATTTTAATATTGAATCACTTATAGTTGTAATGATGCAAGTAATTGAATGTTACAAAAAGTGCATTATATGAAAAGAAGTGAATGCAAATTTCTATATCAGAAATACATTGCTATATGTTCTCACATGAAAAATGACGTACACTAATTAAGGGTGGCAGAGATACTCAAAGATGAAGACATTGAACGCATCATTTTTCTCATAGATTACTCCTCAGCACCAATCTGTAGAATGAATCTGATTTTAAACAAGCATGGATTATTTATAAATCTGTTGGTGTGTACGTATCAAATTGCTTGGCATCAAAATCTTAAAATATCAAGATTTCTCAGTGACAGAGGCAATTTGCTTTTATTGTGTACAAAGAGTTTCAAATTAAATTTAATAAATATCTTAAGTGAAAATTCTTTTTATGAGACATAAGTACTTTTTTAATTACGATTATTTTTCACACAATGAAGTGTTTTATAAGAGAAATGAGAAATTAAAAAAAATGAATATTTATTTATTCTATATTAAAATATTATTATGTATGTTTTTATTACTATTACATTAAAATATTTATTATTACTAAATATTTATTTAATTTTTAATAAAAAATATTTATTAAAAACTAGGAAACATATATTCAATATCACAGTTTCCCGTTGGAAATAATATTCACTGACACAATCTCTAGTAGAAAACATATACCTAAATCTATGAAAAGATATTGCGGTAAAATATAAATATTTTTATAATTTTCTACGACATATACTATTTACTTATCATTTTTTAGAACGCTGTTTTGCATAGTTAGGTTTCACTCACACACACACACACATTATATTCTTTGCGCCAACATTTACTCCTTGGTATCTGGTATTATAAAATATCTTATAATACATTGAGAGATTCAAGAGTTTAATTAATTTTCTCTCTTTCTCAACGTTCAAAAAGATTAAAGTATTATCTTTACATTTTAGCTGTAGTGAATGTGGAATATTTGTATCTAATAATAGAAACAAAATTATATATCTATATCTATATGTATCTATCTATCTATCTATCTATCTATCTATCTATCTATATATATATATATATATATATATATATATATATATATATATATATATATATATATATATATATATATATATATATAAATATATATATATATATGTATATGTATATATATATATATATATATATATATATATATATATATATATATATATATATATATATATATATATATATATATATATAAATATATATATATATATATGTATATATATATATATATATATATATATATATATATATATATATAATATATATATATATATATGTATATGTATATATATATATATATATATATATATATATATATATATATATATATATATATATATATATATATATATATATATATATGTATATATATATATATATATATATATATATATATATATATATATATATATATATATATATATATATATATATATATATATATATATATATATATATATATATATATATATATATATATATATATATATATATATATATATATATATATATATATATATATATATATATATATATATATATATATATATATATATATATATATATATATATATATATATATATATATATATATATATATATATATATATATATATATATATATATATATATATATATATATATATATATATATATATATATATATATATATATATATATATATATATATATATATATATATATATATATATATATATATATATATATATATATATATATATATATATATATATATATATATATATATATATATATATATATATATATATATATATATATATATATATATATATATATATATATATATATATATATATATATATATATATATATATATATATATATATATATATATATATATATATATATATATATATATATATATATATATATATATATATATATATATATATATATATATATATATATATATATATATATATATATATATATATATATATATATATATATATATATATATATATATATATATATATATATATATATATATATATACATATATATATATATATATATATAATGACAATTTCTTAATATCTTTCAACAATGAGAAAGAGAATGAGTTAGTTAAACGTTTGAATATCAATATGCTATAGAATATTTATTACCTGATACAGCGGAGTAATGGCCAATGCAAGCAAAATAGTTGCTGCTTTTCTTATGGAGCTGGAAAGAACAAGTGATGAAAAATCATCAAATGTCTTGTAAAAACATTCCACCGAAAGCATAGCAAAACACGATAAACTGAAAAAGAAAAAAAACATTCGCGTCGTTCCGATTGATCGCCGTTCTTAATTACGGTGCCTCAGGATCCAGCTCTGGAGACTTCTGGAAAGAGACTTTTCTGAAACAACAGAAGTGAAGTATTTTTACTTAAAATTCTTTTCTCAGGTTATGTATACATTTATTTGATTTCCTCCGATGTAATTAAAGCCGTAGATAGAATAAACGTATCCAAGAATTAATTTAGAAGCACATTGTATAAAAGTGAAACAGGAGGTCTAGTGTTTCTTGAATTAATTGAAGTATTCAAAGTTTGATAAATATGCTAAAACTTTTGCTAAAAAGTTTTATAATAAAAAAAGCTCAGAAAAATATAAATTGTTTTAATAGCTTAGAATAATTTGAAAAATTGCAAAACTAAAACCATTAACTGAGTGATGTATCATGTTCTAAAGTTTAATTTTTATATAATCTAAGAAATTGTCCATTGGATGGACAGTATAAAATGATATACCCACTTGAAAAAACCTGGTGGTCTATGGTGGTGACGTGGCAATGTTGCTAGCTCCCAAGACTCAGTTCATAGATTTGATTCTTTGGGATGAGCAAGGCCCACTCAGTTTTTATCCCTCCAAACTGTAGATAAATCAAAATAATAGCATGCTTAGAAACTAAACAATGGGGTTTCATGTTAGACTGACCACCAAATCGGGGCACATCATTCGCACTCCAGGGTCCCTCAGCCATGAAAACAGATATGTGCACTCTAAGCCTTTGGTGGTCTATGGTGGTGATGTGGCAATGTTGCTAGCTCCCAAGACTCAGTTCGTAGATTTGATTCTTTGGGATGAGCAAGGCCCACTCAGTTTTTTATCCCTCCAAATTGTAGATAAATCTAAATAATAACATGCTTAGAAACTAAACAATGGGGTTTCATGTTAGACTGACCACCAAATCGGGGCACATCATTCGCACTCCAGGGTCCCTCAGCCATGAAAACAGATATGTGCACTCTAAGCCTTTGGTGGTCTATGGTGGTGACGTGGCAATGTTGCTAGCTCCCAAGACTCAGTTCATAGATTTGATTCTTTGGGATGAGCAAGGCCCACTCAGTTTTTATCCCTCCAAACTGTAGATAAATCTAAATAATAGCATGCTTAGAAACTAAACAATGGGGTTTCATGTTAGGCTGACCACCAAATCGGGGCACATCATTCGCACTCCAGGGTCCCTCAGCCATGAAAACAGATATGTGCACTCTAAGCCTTTTGTGGTCTATGGTGGTGATGTGGCAATGCTGCTAGCTCCCAAGACTCAGTTTCGTAGATTTGATTCTTTGGGATGAGCAAGGCCCACTCAGTTTTTTATCCCTCCAAATTGTAGATAAATCTAAATAATAGCATGCTTAGAAACTAAACAATGGGGTTTCATGTTAGGCTGACCACCAAATCGGGGCACATCATTCGCACTCCAGGGTCCCTCAGCCATGAAAACAGATATGTGCACTCTAAGCCTTGACCCCCATGTCCTGCCAATGACTTTAGTTTAGTATCCACATGAATATCAATTTAAATTTATTCATCCATCATTATCTAATCTTGAATCAAATTGAAAAATTATGTCAATTATTTACTCTTTATAAAGTTTTAAATAGTTATTTATATACTGCAATGACATTGATAAGTGTACTGATATATGCTTATCAATGTCATTGGATTAAATTTTGTTTGCTTCGTATTCACAATTCACAACGTTATGGTCTGCCTATTTCTCACCAGAAATAGGCAGACCATAACTAGAAGCCACTGAATATAGTCATTCACTGGGAAATCTTAAGCTATTTACAAATCAACAGTTTGGCACCAGCGCTTGACCCTGGTGTTCACAGAATTTCACACTAATGAAAGGAGATTAGACATACAGAATTTATAATGATCATTGGATTTGTCGCACGTAGATTATTCAGTCAAGTATAGAATCCCATTAACTTTCGATCATGAAAAAAGTTCTTTCCTACCAGATCATCGTGGTCTCACAGAAATTTGCTTAAATTACGCTTACAAAATTTTTATATTAAAATAACGTTTTTCAGCTTGGTAAATTTCTGTTCAAAATTATTTATTCCCGTTTATTTCAATCATAAATTAGAGAATTATTTCAAAAACATGTTTGATAAATTTACTTAAATAATTATAAAAACGTGCATGGTTATCAAAATTCAAGCATAATTCTATCTTTAACGACAGGTAATTAAGCAGATATGGGTACACATACACATAAACCTTGCTTGAATAAGGAACCCGTAATGTTTGTGTTTTATGCATATTGTGAGATATATTTATGCTCTTACATAACCTTTTCGAAAATTTTTAATGATTTGACACTTTAAATAATTCAATCGCAATTTCCATTCTTAAGGGTGTAGAATGGCGCTCGCTTTATAAAATAACATATAAAACAATCATATTAATTAACACTAAATTTAAAGAATTAAGAAAGAAAATTATCATACCTAGTTTTCAAATTCATTGTTAATGCTTTTCTTTGCATTATATTCATTTAAACATTTTAAAACGCCATAAAAAAAGTAATTTTCAACATCCCAAAATGCCTTAATGAGTCTTAAAAAAGAATTATAGTGTTTATTATATGATAATGTCTATTCCAATGATTGAAGAAATCCCATTGGAAGAAGAGTGGTAAATATCAACCGTTGATACTGTTAAACAATGTAGATTCAGATGATCGATAAAATTGATGTCCTAAAACATTTAGCTTTAATTTTGAATACCTTATCTTCAATAATACTTTAATCGATCATATTCTAAATTTTTATTTGTTACCTATTACAAAAGTAACATCTATTAATGGAAACAATTTTCCTATGCTTGAATACATTTTTTTAAAATTTTATCTCAGTTTGTTGACATCCTTTGTTGATGATAGGTATCTATGTATGATATTTAATTACTTGTTTTCTAGCGAGAAAAACTAATGAAGGAAGCACTTGGGAGACAATTTTATGCATGTTGAAATCAATCTCATTTTTTTATTTAAGTTTGGCTTACATCTATTGGATAACTTATCAAAAATAATTTCTCCTAGGGCTTATTATGATTCAATATGACAAAATTTATTAAATAATTACCAAGTTAATTATTTTGTTAAGAAATGAATGTACAAAACTTTCCCTACAGTGTAGCACGTGATATATGTAACATCCGATATATAAATACTAGGAAAAGAGCCGATGCCTATAATATCAAAAGATATTCCGTCAGATAAGGCCATAGTGGCCTCGTTGGTTAGGACTTTTCTTCTTGTTATCGGAATATAATGAGCTTGACTCCCAACCAAACCGAAGATCCGTTGTGCTCACTAATTGTGACTGGGATACGAAAATATGTCATGGTCACAATGTCCTCCATGTAAAATAACACCTCTGGGCATGGCAGGCCAAAACTTGGGGCCTTCTCCTTGATTTCTGCTTCTAATCTAAGAAGACCCTCTTTCGGTTGGCACACCCACTGGATGTTATCACTATATACATACATACACACATCTATATATATATATATATATATATATATATATATATATACACACACACACACACAGACAAGGTGCCATCACTGCCACCCCTTGTAGTGCTGAAAGATGTAAATCCTAATATCCAGGCATTATGCAACTACTTATTCCCTCAGAATATTTTTGCTGTATTTGCAGATCTTCGAAATGAATTCGTGAAAACAAAAATGTATTCATTTTTATCACGGGTAATTAACTAAATACTTTGTATACATTTTTGGTCTCTCTCAAATGCCAAAATACCACAAAAAACATTTTCAATGTATCTGAAATTTTGGTTTCAGATCTCATTAAATGGTTCCTTAAAAAATTGAATTGAAGTTTCCATCTTTGATGAAAGGCACTTTCAAAACGCAGCACTTTCAACCAAAGACTGAAAATCTAGTTTCCTCAGGGTTGAAAAAGGCTCGTTTATTTCTATGTGAAATAATAGTGAGTGTCTAAATTACGCCATTTATGAAAGGAGGGAATAAAAACCGCTCATTTTCCCTGTCTGCCCAACGCCTATGAAACGGTAGCTGTAAATCTGCCTTAACTTTCAGTAAAAATATCTTAAAATCACTTATCAATGGGAAAAGAAAACATCAGCATAATATTTTAATGTGCTTGTCTCAAGTTTTTATTAATTTATGGGTGAAAGGTCCCTGATATCATTTTGAATTCCATTTGAATATTTTTATTGAAATCCCTTCACCAAAGAAGATCTTGTTTTGGAGTTTATATGACATTTCAAACGATTATCAGAGAGCAAATTCTATATGAAAGAGAGTGGCTTAATTATATTCTCTAGAAAATTTTAATTGAAAATGTAGAAGCGGGATCTCATTAACCTCTTGTTACAAAATAGATTAACTTAGCAAGAAATAGGCACATGACATTCTAGGAGGGACATATTAAATTTTTAGGAGTTTCAATGTTGAAACTAAGAATATACAATCACATTTTTGATTTCATTTTTTTATTGATATAAGCCGATGTGTGTGGCAATAACATCATTAATGCAATTTATTGCATTAACTATGGAATTACTATCGACTTCAAGGTAGAATTTTTTCTTAAAATTCAATGTAATCCTAATAAGAGTTTATCCATTGGTTTTTATTGCGAAAGACTTGTTTATTTTACTTTTTAAGATGTTATTGCTTTTGCAGTGTTTTGTTTTGACCTTTTGTTAACACCATTCGATAATTAATCGCAACTTATATTTACTATCTATTATAGATAAGATTGTTACATTAAAGTAATACTTACATCATATAAAGAGTATTTCAAAAACATAAAATAATTTCTCCTAAAAAAGTAACCATTTACTCCAAGTATGTTATTTTTACATATGTAGTTTTAAAAGATACTTAAAAGAAATAACAAACCTTGTAAAATATTTATTTTAAAACAACGTCATTAATTTATATAAGGTAGCGTTCCTGAATTTGAAATTATTTAAGATCATTAAAAAATCAGTTTAATTTTTTTGCAGTATGTAAAAGAAACAATTTTTCAAAATTTATTTTTATTTTCAAAACCCTAGATAAAATTCATTTCAAGGAATTCTAGGCACTATTATCAATGATTGTTTGGGAAACTATTGGATTTTTGTTCGATGCTTTTAATATTCTAGTCGGGGTTTTGATGAAAAAAGATAAGATGAGGGCTTTGTGAAAAGAGGGAAGAAGAGTTGAATGTTCTTTTAGTTTTGAATGATGTAGGAATGAGATGTGTGCTGAAGTATGAAAGAAGTATGGAAGTATAAATGATTTTAAAAAATATCAAATTTCTAATTTGAGTCATAATAAATGAAAAATATAAGAAAAATGAGGAAATAATCAATAATATATATATATATATATATATATATATATATATATATATATATATATATATATATATATATATATATATATATATATATATATATATATATATATATATAAAGAGAGAGAGATACTTTTGATAAAAATTCACGTTATTATTTTATATTCATCATATATTTATCATATTAATAAAAAATACATCGGAAAAATTTATTTATACTGAAAGAATATACTTATGAGATTAATGTTTTACTTTGTAACTTATTTGATTATAACCAAGATGCGTATTCGAGCAAGTATTAAAGACCATCATGAATTGAAAAATCATAATTTTCTTGTTGAAACAACGACTTAAATTTGCGATGCATTCCAATTAGATAATATAACGAAAAGCAAGTATTTTGTAGGATCTAACATCAGATAGTTAACAAAATAACAGTATAAACTATATATAAATATTACTTTCTATAAAGCAAATCTATATTGATTACACACATATGCTTTTTATGCATTCATGTAAATATCAATTTATTTTTAGTATCAATTTGCTTAAAATATAGTTAATAACGGCTGACTTATGAAAAAAAATTATTTACCCTCTTTTACATACATAAAGAAAATGTAGTCCCTCTAAAATCGTTTTATTACCTTGATATTTTACATGCAACTTTTTGTATGCAATACATACAAATGATTAAATCTTCAAATTCAATTGAAGCTCATTCTGGACATAGCAAGCTTTTTTCTAATGCAAATGACGTGATATTAAACTAGTAAGAATGTTTATGGCTTACAATTTCTTACTGTATTCAAAGACATAAATAAAAGACTCTACTTGGAAACAATATCTAATATTATCACGACATTTTCCAAAGCCTTGTAGCTAACTATAAAATATTGAGCCTAACTGCAGGGTAGAAATGCAAAATGCTGAAAGATTACACTGAGAAGAAGATGGTCATATGCATAGTACGGACATGGCTGTGCTTTGCTATTAGTAAATTATCCTTGAAATGGAAGTTCTAGAATGGAGAAGTATAGAAATACAAAAGGTTAGATAAATGATTGTACCTAGATGCTAACTGATCCGTAGTTGATTTACTCCTTATTATTGTACCTTGGGTATAGGCTGACTTAAGAAGTTAACCTATATCCAAGGTACAATAATTTTTTTCATACCACCAATATTTTCTTCTATCATCCCAAAATGATAATCTGAAGAAGAGATACGACATTTCCAATTAAAATCACAACTAGGGCGAAATCATGTGCAATACTCTCGTAGTTGATCATCATTGCTACAAGCAGGATGGCAACACATAGTGTTCAGCAATGAATCAAGGTTTCAACTTGAATAACATTACCAACTGTGCATGAATGACCCAGGAACAACAGTATTATTCAAACTTGGTTTTACAAAAGTAGGCAATCATCATGCCTGCAGTGGTGCTCTGTGGAGAGATATCTTCAACGATAACATATCATCTCAAATTATTCTGTACAGAACTTTAGCAACTAATCTATATGTTGTGATTCCTTTCTGACATCACCACAATATATTGATGTAATGAAGGTTAGGGGTTGTAGCAATTCCCTTCATCACAAGTTTTTCTGAAAATAATTTGTCAACAGTTCAGATTATGAATAAGGAAGAGACGACGGACCAGCTGTTATAGGCAACAGCAACAACATATATTTAACAAATATCACAAATAGAAAACCATCAAACATTAATGCAGGAATTTTAATAAATATTGTGGGTGTCGTTTCACCAGATTTATTTCTGATGTCCTTTCTGCTTGGCATTCAAGTGCCGTTTAAACGCTGAGCTCAGGCGCAATTGGCGTGCATGCGCCAACATAGTTTTCCACAGGAAATATCAGATATCATATGACTGGAATATTTAAGAATTATTTTCTTGGAATTAATTATTTTTAACCAGCAAGATCACCAAACGTTTTAGGCTGCCTTTGTATCAGGATAACATTAAAAATATCTTCATTCCTTACCAAGACGTATTGACCCATGGATAGCTGAGAAGGCTGCTTTTTCACTGATCTCTGCTTTGAAAATTTCTAGCACAATTATTTACCTTTATTAGACCCAGTGACATTGAATGTAATCCTTTTCATTATAATAATCATTCCTTTTTTATGAGAAATTTATTTAATTTCAGGTAATACAATAACATCCTTCAAGGTGAATTTTCATTCCTCAATATCACGAAGTGCTTATAAATTAAAAAATCCTGACAATGTTCCTGATTAAAATTTGGTTTCAAATATTTTTATTTTCAAGAATTAAAAGTAAATTTTGTGCCCTTATTTTAATCACAAATTGTACTAAGCAAAGTATTTAATATTTAAAATACTATGCTAAACATATAACCCTTTCTAAACTTAATTACATAAATGACATTTATACTCTTTTAAAGCATCTTATTTATATTACTTTAGCTAAAATTTATTCAATTATTATTATTATATTAACTTTAGTTCAATTATTTAAAATACAGTTAATTTAAAATATGTTCACATATACGTATTTAGACAACGTCAAAAGTATAATTAATAATAATAATAATGATTTCTTCCGTTGCTCATATCTGATCTTATCTTTCATAACATGCAATGATTTAATTTTATCTGTATTGTTAATAATTTTAAAGAGCTAATGGAAAGTCATTGTTTTCCTTGTCACAGCTCACGGTAAACAGCGAATTAAGGTGCATGATAGAAATTAATAAACAAAATGACATAAAAACGCGAGAAAGTGCAGTAATTGAGACCCGGTCCCCTTCAGCTGCGAAGATTAAAAGAGGAAACGATCTGAAGGAGTTTCAATTCGAAGCACTTTGAGGAAGCATGACACCGGAAGGAAAGCAATTTAAAACGGATTTCTCTCTGCTTCCAGCCTTTCCCAGTGACTTTTCGACACTGGAGACGATCCTGCTAAAAAATAAGCAATTAAAGTGAGGAAAAAGTCTTTCAAAAGAAAAGTAAAGCCGTTTTCTTTAGCGCCAAAAACTGTTTCCTCAACAAGTTGGGTGATGTTTCAATATTGACCTGCTTTATTTAAGTTGAAAGGAAATTTGGCGCATTTTTTCGAATTCTTATAGCAGAGCAGAAGAATGAAACAAAATATTATGAGAGTACTAAATACCCACTTACTACATCCATGAATATTGTGGGATGAATATATTTTTTTAATGAATCATAATGCTTTAATGTTTCATCCATGGCTTTTTCAAATAGCAGAAAATGCTTCTTTTCTTATTAAAAATTATTTTTTATAGCTAACTTTGCATTTGTATGCACTCTTTCATTTGATTTTTAAATACTGACATTCTAGAGCTAATTTTTATTAGGAAATTCACATTACTATTTGTGTCTCCAAAATAGTTTCTATTGATGGTATAACAATAATAACGCATGTAATTTTTGATATCAACGACAGCATTCAAGTCCTTTAAATATGATTAATCTGAATGTATTGAATTTTATGTGACTACATCATAGGCTATTTTTAAAATGCTCATTACACAAATTTATCAATGTAAACTTATTAGATAACGGGAATACTCAGATGCGAATGTATCACTGTCGGAGGTATTACAGGCACTCTACAAATAATATCAAAACATTCTACTTAAAAATTAGTTAAACTATTTTGAACTATTTATTTATTACACAGTATTTACAGTATTTCAAGTTACAGTATTTCTCAGTTACAGTTATTTCTCAAAATTTATAACATTTTCATTGTATTTTTATATTAAGTTATTGCAGTAAGCTCTTTGCTTGAATTTATACTTATGGAATTCTAATTTGTATGTTGAAAACTATAAAGAATGCATGTCTTCATCATGTTATAACCAGTTTGAAAGGAATGAGCATTATCCAAAGAGTTTAAGTATCTGAATCCTCTCTCCACCCACACACCGCCGACATCCGCGAGTGGGAAGTCACCGCCAGAACAAGCATCTCTAGACATGTATTGCTGGAAAACATGCTTGACGAATGGAAAGTAATTTAAAAAGTGCTTACTCCAGGGAATTTTCTGAGCCGAATCAGAGATTCTGAGTCGGACTCACAAATCGTTAAAAGTACAGAGGGATTGCGTTTTTTTGTTTGTCATTCAGCTCTGTTTGTTCCCTCCCCCGCAGTCATTAAGTCCGATTCTTGTCCTGCTGAGCAACGGAAAGAGAGAAGAGAGCGGAAACACGAATGCAGACCCTTTTATACAAGTTATATATCAAGTTGAAGGTGTCAAATTCTCTGTAACGAAATCGAATTTATTACATCTGTGAAATAAAAGGGCAAACTAAGAAGATGAAAAAAATATAGTCTTCTGAACAAAGCTATTAGTTACGCATTTGGAATTCGCATCTGAAAATAATGCTATTTGATGTTGAAGAAAAGCTCTGGTGGGTAAAGTTCAATTTTAAAAAGTTTGAAAACTAATATTAAATGCTTGTGCATAATAAATCAAATCTTAATATTTTAATTATTAATTACTAAATAGTATAAGTAAAACAGGTTATTTCAGTCAATATGTTTTCTATAATTCCTTGGTTAAACTTTTAACATATTTCAAAAATTTCTCCCCTTTATAATTCTTGTAACTTGAAAAGAGAGCAAAATATCAATATTTATAGTTAAAAGTCGTAAAAAGGAATTTGATTCCATGACTTTTTACTTGAAATAAGAGGATATCTTCTTAAATTTTTGTCCATTAAAGGCAGTGTACTTTATGCCTTACGTAAAAAATTCAAACATTTGTAATTGCAAAATTCTTGTTCAAAACTACTTTATGGAAAATTTTATTTAATGACATTACATAAATTGATTAATTTAGACACACCAAAAATTTATAAATTGTTAGAAATATTTTGTTACAGTTATTAATTTGTTTTTGGAATCAAGGAAAACTCAAAATGCTAGAAGTTTAGCCTATGTTGAAAAACTCTTGTTGACTGCTTTTATGAGCTTTCTTAAAAGAACAATAAAATTAACACACATATATATATATATATATATATATATATATATATATATATATATATATATATATATATATATATATATATATATATATATATATATATATATATATATATATATATATATATATATATATATATATATATGTATATATATATATATATATATATATATATATATATATATATATATATATATATATATATATATATATATATATATAATGCTTTAATTAGAAATTAAACAAAAACTTAATTAAAAAAGTAAAATATTCTTGGAAATTTTTTATTGCAATAAATGAAAAAAATGAAATTAAAAAAATTAAAAATATGGCTTGAATAAGAAAAAATAGAGCATTAAGAAAGCAAAATAAAATAATTACCGTAACAATAGAATAAGTGAAAACGAACATTAAAGCAGGAGAATTGCGAAGAAGAAGAAAAATGGTGAAATGAAAGAAATAAAACTCGTCCCTTTTAGATATCTTTAAAATCTAATATGTAATGTTATAATCTAAAAAAGACATTTGGAAGTTTTGTTTCAACGAAAGGGAATATTTCTTCTTTTAAACCTATTAGGTGTATAATCTACTTTTACGGTCCTTAAACCTCAAAGCAGTATTCAATAAATGTATTAAGTCGTTAAACATGTACAGTGCTCTAAAGTAATTATTTTTTGATGCTTTAAATTGGAAATAATCAGACAATAAAACTCAAGTTATTAGTATTTACTACTGAAGTAATTTGTCACATATAATTAAAATTGATTAAGTTATGATTTCATATGATTTCAGAAGTGAATTGCGAATTCCCTGAAAATTGTTATAATGTTATTTTGCAATAAATATCTTTAGAAAGCTAATGCCTATTTGAAGGTATTTCCAAATAGATAATATGCAATTGTAGCTTTATAAGCCATATAGATCTAAATTAAAATTTTTGAAGCGATATATACGAATAACATAACTTTGTCACACATCAGTGTACAAAATTAATGGTAACATTTATGATATATACTTACCAAATAATATAACAAACATAATCAGACTGTAAAAAGACTAACAATTAAATATTATTTAGTCTTTATATATTTCATTATATCTTTTTTTATTTTTTAAATTTTAATCTGTCTGTGATGAATAAATATTAACTAGTGGTCAAATTACTTGGACTATAGTAAGATTTATTTTACACAGTCAATTTTTTTTCAAATATATGTTGTTGTTCTTACTTATGACACTTGGACAAGACAAGCTCGCTATGCCGTTGACTATGCGAATTGAAGTTAGCAGGGTGCTTCTATCGCTTAACCAGAACATCATAAAAGTACTCGTATTGATTATGGGCAAAGTAATACTTTGCTCTAAAGTCGTCCGATTGATGACACCACCAGAGGATCAACCCCCTCAATTTTGATCTGAGGGAGTAAGACATTTTCTCCAGACCATTATATCCATGGTAGCTACTATTTTTTTCTATTAACAATATCTGAATATTGTTAATACAAAAATATTACATATGATTATCAAAATGATAAGAAACAATACCAGATTTATAAAGAATATTTTGCTTATATAATGTGTTATAACTTTTTTTCACACAATAAAGCTTTTATCGACCTAAGATTTAGATCTTTCAAGTGCTGAATAATGTTTAAAGAAATATTGTTCGATACTTAATGGAGATATTGAGAATGCTCCAGACAGGACACCAGTGGGGGATATTGATTCTAAAAGTGTAAATAAACTAATATAGAAACAAACATTTTCCGTTTTGTTAAAATCAGACACCTGTGTTCTACACAGTCAATGTTTCAACACTTCCTTGTCTCCATCAAACTATAATTGACAAATAAAACTGAATAAGCATGAAACCTTTCAGTCTGTATAACTTATCTTATGCTGAAAACTAAATTGGTATTACAATGTAATAAATTACTCAAATGATTACACTTCTCTCCAATGGTCTTTCCTTCTACCATCGTTATTAGGATTAAATAAAAACCACAACATAGCTGCATATATAATGACTAAGTTATAATCATGTTTAACAATTGGAAAGAGTTTATCAGAAGCACAAGCTCAAGAAATTATCCTCTAATTGTAAAACCTTTCTTTGAAGGGCGGAAAAGTATGACAAAAGATTCATCAAATTTCATAGTTGTCTTCCGTTCATTCATTAACAAATTTTATCGTTCAGGCATGCCTGTAGAAATCTTTTAGATTTGGTATCAGTGAAGTGGTTAGAATCCACTGCTCTCCTCTAACCATTTCTATGTACGCATCACTCTTGATAACCAGGCTCCTAATGTGTGGCCTCTTCGAAAGTAATGGAAAGATTAGATGATTTATACTCTTTTCATCAAAAATCTAAGAGGTTTACAATTTCATAAAACTATTTATATTTTGTATATCAAAAAAATTAATAGTTATGATTATATTCTAATATATTATTATAAGGTTCACTCTTTAATGTCGTTTTTATACACCAGTGTTTCTGTTATATTTGTAAATATTCTTGTATATATATATATATATATATATATACATATATATATATATATATATATATATATATATATATATATATATATATATATATATATATATATATATATATATATATATATATATATATATATATATATATATATATATATATATATATATATATATATATATATATATATATATATATATATATATATATATATATATATATATATATACATGTATATATATATATGTATATATATATATATATATATATATATATATATATATATATATATATATATATATATAATTTATATATATATATATATATATATATATATATATATATATATATATATACATATATATATATATATATATATATATATATATATATATATATATATATATATATATATATATATATATATATATATATATATATATGTATATATATATAATTTATATATGTATGTATATATATATATATATATATATATATATATATATATATATATATATATATATTTATATATATATATATATATATATACATATACATATATATATATATACATATATATATATATATATATATATATATATATATATATATATATATATATATATATATATATATATATATATATATATATATATGCATAGTCATTCGGTCACTATACATATTTGTGTAGTTACATGACTCGCTGGATAGTTAATATTAAAACTATTATTATGTTTTTCCATATGTCTAAAATGTAGCCTCTGTGTGTGTGTTTTATTGAAACACGATGTTACAATAATACTAAAATTAAGTTACAATCATTCATTTCCTTTAATTTATTGGCTGACAAAACTCAAAAGATATTTTAAAAGCCGGCCGGATAAGCGTCATCAGTTCTGCCGTACCAACATCTTAATAGATTATAAAATGTCTTATTAGTTCTTCAGAGGGAGGAAAAACATTTGCTGTAGAATTAAAAGATTTTTTCCATTTAAGAAACGAGGACGAAAAATTCCTGCATAAATTTCTGCCTAGCTGAAATGAATATAACTTCTATTGCCTTTCCATCATTCTGGTATAGCTCTTTTGAGCTGGGTACAGGGAAGTTCACTGGCGTAAACGTAAACTTCTATTGCCTTAATGCAGTAATTTTTCTTATTGCTATCCCTTATTCGACATTCAGACTTGCATACAGCTACTTCAAGGAGAAATATTTTTCTGTGTTTGAACTGATTAAGGAGTATCATTAAAATCCTATCAATATTGAAGTTCCACCTAAATTGGCAATGACAACCCTATTCATATAATCTGAATTTCTAAAAATTAATTTAATTTGCGAAACTAGCCAAGGTTTTCAAAACAAGCACTTTCTAATCTTATTTTTTGCATTCCAGGGTTGATTGATAAATTCACATCTGTAGCCAGCTAAATTGAAAACGTAAAGTAATTGCTACTAATATTTATACATTTCAAAAATAGGATTTAAAACTAAATCTTATCATTTAAAATCAACAAGCACAATTATGGAGTGGATTAATAAACTCTTTCCAAGAGAATTGAGATTAATTTTAACTTCCCGAAACCTGAAACCCTATCTCATGTCAAATATATTTGAACATAGACGCTTTCTAGCTAAGCAGCAAGTACTCAATGTCCTTTACATGTCCTATTAAGAAATTCTAATAAAAAATATTATGTTCCCTGTCTTTTAGACAGAAAAAACACTCATGGTACTAGAAAATTATTTATCAGATCATGCAAATGCTATTACCTTCTCTTATACCTGCCATTGGCTTGTGTTCCTATTTCAAATGATTTAGACATTTCTGTAAAAACTACATTGCATTCTCGTAACAGCGACGATTTGCAGCTATTGGCATTTTGCTCGCTGAGCTGACTCCTGCTGAATCTAAATGCAGCACATGTATGATTGAAATTATTTGTGTCACAAAACCAAGCCATTGCCAAATTTATTAAATTCCACGCACTCACCACTGTGTAAAAATAAGACCGACAGCTTATCGAATAGATAAAAAAATTGGGATTTTTCTTCGAAACTTCAACCAATACAACGTATTTCGGGTAGCGAAATTATTTGTGTGATTACACAATATATTTAAAATTTGAACCACAGGTGACTACCAATTTCTACATTTGCCTTTAACTCTTTCTTCTCGGTCCTTGGCATCATTTTGCATCACCATCCAGATGTAAATTTTTTGCTGGAAATAAGTAACATTTATTGGATTTCATACAGTAAATTATGTTTGCGCATGAAGTTATCCACTTTTATGTATTTTACAGATAGAATAAATTCTAAAATATCGAATACAGTGCTCAAAAAACTAAGTCTTTATTTTGTGTAAAAGAAACCCCTGAAAACATTTTTGCTATACCTCTATGAATTTTTAATTTATTTCTCGGTTGCAGTAAATTTGTTTTTATATCTTCCAGGAATAGGCTATATAATAAATACTGCATTATATTTGTTGTGCATAACCTTGTACAAGTTGTCAAAATCTAGTAAGAATTTTTATAAGTAAATTTTGCTAATGTTTTTTTTTTCTAATACCCGACGGCACTTGGATATACTTATTCAGATTTACTAGGGGCCAACGCGATGACATCTCATACAGTGGGGCACCCAGTGGGTATGCCCTCGTTGCCACGAAAGTGAAGAGAAAAAGAAACACAAACACAGAGCGAAAGAAACATCCATGTATGAACCAGGATTTGAACCCGGAACCTACTGCTCCACTCAGTCATCGGTTGGAACCTTACCAATGTTATCATGAGATAAAGGCAATATGATAGAAGTGCCATATATATGAAGTAAAAATTGAAAATACAAATACATTATACATATATATATATATATATATATATATATATATATATATATATATATATATATATATATATATATATATATATATATATATATATATATATATATATATATATATATATATATATATATATATATATATATATATATATATATATATATATATATATATATATATATATATATATATATTTGTGGATGAATAAAAAATGAAGTTATTACTTCCAGGAAATTTGGTTTTTAACTTTTTTAAAATACAGTTAGTTATTAATCCAATTTATAAAAAGACATAAATATTGCTTCGTTAAAATTACTCTAAATCGTTATTTTAAATTTAATTATAAATATACTGTGTAAAATCGACATTTTTTCAGAGTACTAAATATTTTCTTATTTGTTCATTAAGCTGATATACAATTTCAAAAATTCAATAATGCTTTTCATCAAAATAAATTAGTTATAGACATAAAAATTAATCACTTTAAAAAATTTCTATTGCAGATGCATTTTATGTAATTTTAAATAGAGTATTGAGTATTATGTAATAGACGAGAATCACACCAATAACTTTTAATAAATCAGTCCATATAAGGAATGTTTTCTTATGTTTCTTCAAAAACTAAAATCTTTTTCTATAAATTAAATGCAGAAAATTAAATCTGTACACTGTAAGCAAGAGTTAAATGTCTGGCAGTGAAAAAAAATCTCAGAGATGTGTGTTCTGTTTCCGGAATAGGATTATATTCCCCACAAAATATCTAATTTCGATGCTTCATTGTATTCATGCACAATTTTCTCCCACAACTTATTTTTTAAATACAGAAACTAGACGATTTTAAAGATATCTCACAATGAAAAGGGAGAATAATGTATCGAAATTATTGTTTCTTTTATTTGCATATTTTATTATTTTTATATAAAATCTAATGTTACATCTTTCGAAATTTTATAATATTAGGAATCTTTATTATTATATATTCAAAAATACTGTATTCAGCCATATAAATTTATTAAGTTATGTAGATATAATTTTGATTTAATTTGATTTAATAAAGATATAATTTTGATTTTCCTTAATTTTATATAGTGTAGAACTGACATTTCCTAGTTGAAAATTTAGAGCATTAAAATAATGGATTACATTACCTTTATTTTAATTTCTTTAAAATTACATAATAATAGCTCAATGAAGCATTTAAAAGAAAAGTTCATTTTGAGGGTTTACATCATTTCTCATCTACAGAACTGGGTACATAGTGAGACTATGAATATTTAGTGTAAATTATAATCAGATTCTCTTTTCAGGATTGGCATAGATAAATATCATTTTAAAGTAAGTATAAATAATTATTATTATCTAATTACTACCCATAATAATGTAGTAATATTATTTTTAAGTTAAATAATTATTTATTTATTAGTATCTTATCGGAATAATGATATAATTAATTAGTATTATCGGATTCCGTTATCATGATTGGTATAAATAAATATCATTTTAAATTAAGGTTACTTAATTAATTATTACCTAATTATTACTACTAAAACTGTAGTAAATTTATTTTTTAAAATTAATGGTTATTAAATGCGTAAAAAAATTAAATAAGTACTTTTTATAAATGAGTTGCGGTGCACTTTTGTAGGAACAAATGTGCCATAATTTGTATTCTTAATATAAAGAATAATAGTTATAATTGCATTTCATTGTGATACAATAAAATCAAGTAAAATTTGAAGGGTAAGTAAGAATCAGGGAAGGACTAGGATTTTATTTACTTTGGGACTCAATGGAGCAACAGTTTATATAAAAGGAGATCTAACAAATTATGAATTAATTAAAATTATTTTAAAATTTTAAACGTGTTTGTTCAATTTGCTTTTTAAATATTAAGTACACAAATCATCTTATAGAGAAACTAAAGTTATCAAACCTAACGGTTAATACTTTTGACTGAAAACTGCCCCTTGAAATTCTAATAGTTTATGATTGACAGTTTGGTCAATCATCATCTATTTAGAATTTTAGGCACTTATTTAGAATTTACAAATAAAGTGTTATTAAGTGAATAACCCAGTAATAAACTATGATCTTTTGAATTTTAATCTTACATCAGAATATATATATATATATATATATATATATATATATATATATATATATATATATATATATATATATATATATATATATATATATATATATATATAGATATTTATATATATTTATATATATATATATATATATAGATATTTATATATTTATATATATATATATATATATATATATATATATATATATATATATATATATATATATATATATATATATATATATATATACATATATATATATATATATATATATATATATATATATATATATATATATATATATATATATATATATATATATATATATATATATATATATATATAGTTTATTTGCTTACTGAAGTGTGTAACGTATCGTAACTGAATAAGTTATAATATTACAACCTGAGTGATAATAAAACTTCGAAAAAGTAAACAACTTCTTGGTCAGTAAATACAACAATAAAGCCACCCATTCCAAAGAATGTTCTAAGAAACATTCTCACTTACAGCCCTTAATGATGCATCAAATGATCTGATATTATCAAACGAGGGGAAAATGTTGACCTGAATCCAGTTCGTTTCTTGCAAAAATCATTCGGCGGCAGATTACGACAGAGGCATAAAATACTCCGCACATTCACCTCTTTCCAGAATCTGGTTAGGATCTGATATTCTCATATGTTTGTGCTCATATATATGTGTATACATACATACATACATATATATATGTGTGTGTGTGTGGCTTCATGGGGGTTGTCATGCCACCAAGAAAGTTCAATCTATCAATAATTATCCCGTGAAATTTAATTTAAGAAAAATATAATAGAATATGAAAATTGTTTAAATACTTAAAATAGATACTTTAAAATAAATAAATTAAATTTTAAATTTTGTGCACATTTAAAATGAATTGAAACTTTCAACATATTCGAGAAACAAAAATATTTTTAAAAATTGCTGCCAACTTTAAAAACTATTTATCTATACCTTAAAAGCCAAAAAACTTTATGAGAAATTATAACAATATAAGAAAAAGTTTGCTACAGAAATTAACTTATGACTAATTTTTAATAAAAAATAAAATGAATAAAAAATAATATCTACTTTTAAATAAGTATTTAAAGCAACCATTTTTTATTCTTTCTTAATGTCATATTTTTTGGGAGAACAAAAATATATTGTAAAATTCTTGCAGCTAATTTTATTTTACTAAAGTATAAGTTAAAAATTTATTGTTTTAAATCTTTTAATTTAATTTTTAGATGATACTTTTTTAGAAAAAATTGAAGTGAAATTAAAAGCAATTATCAACAATTTAGGAAATAATAATTTTTTTCAAAAAAAGTATAGTACTATTAAAATGCAAACATTTTTCATTTAATGACCTTTCAATATTTCTGAGGTATACAAATATAAAAATTTTACAAAATATAAATTTTTAGCAGACAAAATGAGTAGCTGAATGTTTCACAATGCGAGTGTTGTCACAATACTCAAATTGCAAAGTGTTGATACATATTATATATCATTATAAATATTTATAAGATACTCATTTGCACATGCAAAATTTTTTTTTCTCTAATGTTCAGCAAATCTATGTTAACTCATTTAGTTTTTTTTATCGAAATCAATAAAACCTTTTCTCCTTGAATTAATCACTTAAAGCTAAAAGGTATAACAATTAAAAATATTTTACGAGTTAGAAATCGAGTGTTACTTTGAAAAAATATAAGGTCAGCAACAATAAAAAATTATTTATTAAAGCCCTAACATTTTTCAGAGATTTTCTTTATTTTATTTGCTTTTTTTCATATCATGAATTCAAGAGACAAACACTAAATTTATTTAAATACATACATTTTGACTGTACGTTTTTTAATGTGTCTCAGATTATGCATTATTTAATCATCCTTGGTTTGGTTTGTCACTCAACATTTATATATTGCACACATCAACATTATATATTGTATATTAAAGGTTATTAGACGAGAATCAACAGTTTCAAATGGATTTTAAGCCACTGCAAACATCCATGCCAAAGGTAGGATTCGAATCCACGAACTGTTCAATCGCCCCTAATTTCGTCATTCAAAATGCAAAATTATAGGAAAACGTTTTGACGCACACTGACTCAAAGTACTTTAAAAACTTAAAGTGAGGAATACTAAAACAAATGGTTTTCTATAAGTTCAATTTTACTCTGAGATATTTCCCATTTTATAATTTAAATACATTTTAGGGTCGTGAATATAAAATATAATTAAGCAAATGCTTAAAAATATAAAAAAGGCTGTACTTCGGTTATACTACATTCATTTTTCTCACTTGACATTGTAAATTTATTTCATTATAAATATAAATAAATTATAATTTGTGATCGTGAATAATTTGAAGCATATTAATTGGAACTCTTCCTTAGTTTTAAAATATAATAACTAATTGTAGGATATTGTCCAATTCCTGAAATGCTTGTGAAATATTAAAGAAATTAATTTTTCAACCATAAAACATTTAGACTATTTTGATAAGCAGATCTTTCATTAGAAAACTTTTATCAAATTACACTGCAATGAATTTTTTTGAAATACCTTATATTCAACTGTCTTATCCAAGAATGCGTGAAATGTCTGTTAGAGTCCAATATTCCTCCCCCGCATCATCATCGATAACGGACCACAATTTCTCTTCTTAGAGCTTAAGGTCAAAATATGTTCCCTGCATCCTGTAATAAATGATTGGACTTTGCACTCGGGGCAAGAAATGCTTCGTCGGATTTCCTTATGAAGCTCTCGCAGTAAAATATACTTCCTTTTCTAAATATGACTTCGCCTTGTCCAAGATGGAGTCGAGTCCAAGAAAAATAAAACATTAAATTCAATTCAAATCTTCTTAATTTCTTTTTAGTTATTAATTTCTTCTTAATTACTCAAAACCATTTAGAACAAGAAAAGCTAGAATAAAACATAAAAAAATTCGTAAATGATTTTAAAATGGTCTTCGAATTTAATATATAAATACTTGAACATTTCAATTTATAAGTTACATAAGGCTTTTGTATTAATGCAAATTTTTTTGTGAAAAATTGCAATTTTGAAATTTAAAAGTTTTTAAAGTAAATTATACTCATGTTCCCGCAATGTGGTTTAGTTAAGAAATCACTCATATTATTTGAAAAAAAATTAAATTATAAAAAAAATCATTAATAACTTTTTTCTTTGTATCTCATTGTTAATGATTTAAATTCAAACCCACAGCTTATCAAAAATGTTTTATTCAAAACTTTTTTAAAATTAAAGTTTATTGTATTAAGAAATGTCCACAATTTTGATTCTCTTTGGACTTTTTTAACTTAATATATTGATATTTTTAATAATTATTTTTTTCTAATGTGTGATTTTAAAATGTAATTATGAATGGTAATTTAATCTACTGTTGATATCTAAAATTAGAGTAAAAAGTTTAATTTTTTAAGTTTCAAATAAACTGTTTAAAATAATATGTTCCAATTGTATTGTCAACTGGAACTATTTGTTCTGGTCTTTTACCATAGTGACAGCTTTGCTCAATATGTGAATAAATAATACAACTTAATGAAAATCTCCAAATGTTTATACATTACAAATTAAATAATTTATGATTTACACCATTATGCACCACCATAAATTTACACCATTATGCACCACCATAAATTTACACCATTATGCACCACATAAATAATTTGTGGTTAAACCAAGCAGCCTTTATTAATTTCCAGCCTGACATGCGATAAATGGTAAATATTCTTATTTCTATATTTTTCTACATAAAGAGTAACTACATGTTTTCTTTTTAGCATATTGGAAAGGAATATGAACACTTAAATTCAGTAAAATGTTACCTTTTCGAGGATAAATAATCCCTATGCATTCTTCATAGATTTTTTTCTAACATTTATAAATTATTCATCTAAGTGAAACATTGTTGTTGTTGCGCATATATCCGGTGTTTAGCAACACTAAATTAGGTCTATGAGATTGTCACTCTAATAAAATCCAACACTAAAATTGGGCTTATGAAAAGATCAATTCTGAAAAGCATCAGACAATCTAGAATATGGTTTGGAATGGCCTAATGATCATCACATTTTAAAAAGGCTGTGAAAATTTTTTTTTTTCATGAAAATAGGACAGATGTCAAGTGCCCACTTGGTATAGCCGTCTACCTTCACCTACAACACTTGAGTGGTAACGCGTCCCCTGGGCAATTTCCCTACACTGTAAAAAAACGGAAGAAATACAGTAAAAATCACTGTTATTTAAATGGCTATCATAGGAACACTAATGATAACAGTAAATTTTACTGTTAAATTCAGCCGCAGAAAATCGTTTGCTATTGCGCATGCGCATTGAATTGGCGGAATAAAAGTTTCTTCTGTTCCTGTGACAAATGAATCAAATTAATTTCGCCATTTATTTGCCCTTGTTTTCGCTTAGTGAAGTAGGTGATATTTTGAGAGTAATTATTCCTTTAGTTGAAGTTCTATTGAAATTTAACCACCAAATATAAGGTATCGTATATTTTTCATATTGTTTATTATGCAAGTTGTTAGCTAACTTTGATATATATAAATTCTTATAAATTTGACTGAACATTTCAAAAAATTCTAAGCTGAATTTACAAACGATCATATTTACTAGTATTAATTTAGTGTCAATATTTTTTTACTTACTTTTTATTAATATTTAAAATATTTTATAGTAGTTTGGTAACATAATTGATTAGTATTTTAATTATCAATTTTTTGATGAAATTAGAATTGTATTTAAGTGCTTCCATTGTTATAAAATTGCTTAGCTATATTTCTTTCGAAATTAAAATTGAATAATCATCTATTATATTCTTTTATATATATATATTATTAAATATATTAACGGAATTTCTATTTTATTTCGTTGTGGAAAATTCCTGATTTTTCTGTCATTGTAAAATGATATAATTTATTGTATATTAATTAAATATAATTTTTATATTTTTAATAATTTTTTGATTAGAACTTTATTAAAAAATGTTTATTTTTAAAAAATGTTTATTTTTTAATACAGATTGTTAAATTGCATTCTAATTTTTATCATTAATTCAATTCCATTTTGTAACATGCATTAAAATAATATTTTTTTTAGGCATAAATGTTTCTAAATTCTTTCAATAAAATAATATTACAATTAATGATATTTATTAGAATAAATAATCTTGTGTTTTGAATTTGCATGAAATGTAAAAATGCATTTCAATGGAAAATGTAATGTTTTTTTTAATATTTATTTTTTAAAATCATTATTTTATAACAAATGTATAAGAAACATTTTTAAACACATATTAAGAAGTACTATTCGAATTATGGTGATTTATTTAGAAAATGTAAAGTTTATTATTTTATAACCATAATTAATTTTTTAAATTTATACTACTAATTAGAACATTAATTAAAAATCTGTTTGGGAAATCTTGTTGGTAGTTTGATATTTATAAAACAAAATTTCTGGCAACACATTTTTTTTGAAAAAAATTATATTATTACTGCAAATTTATTTTTATTTTATTAAAAAATTGCAAAATTTGTAGTGCTATTTATGATTTATTTACATGTTAGTGAAGAAATCTGAAATTCATAAAAATAAAAGCTAATTTAAAATTATAATTAAGAAAAAATTCATGAGTGAAAACTTTGTAATTTGTTCTTGCTTAACATATTTAAAACATATTGTGCTCAAGATTTTTCTAATACTACTGTGCACATTAAATACTACCTTCCAATATAGTCACACTTTTTAAAAAAATTTTAAATATACCTATGTTTAGAGAAAATAAGAATTTATGAAGAAAATGTTTGATTTGTAAAGGAAGTTTTAAAAATAGAATAATCACATATAACTTTTAGTAGTAAGACTATTTAGAGTAAAGCCTCTTCTTACCGACTTCAGCCATATTTGAAAAATAGAATAGGTATTTGGAGAGAGAGAGAGAGTGTGTGTTTTTGTAAGCACGTGTATTTTTAAAAGTTTTCTATTTATCCTTCATTGTGATAGTGTTTAACTGCTGTAGATTTAAATTTTAAGTGTTTAACTGCTGTAGATTTAAATGAAAGACTTAAGTTTGCATCAGCTAACAAAATTAAAAGAATTGTTAATTTCTTAAAAACTTCTTCTCCTGCAGGTTGTAAAATACAATTTTCAACCATTGAGGAATCGGATGGAAAAGAGGATATTGGAGAGTTTATTATTCTTCTATCAGAGAAGACTTGAAAAAATATTTAGAAGTACTGCAGTAAAGTACTCAAAATTTTATTTTAAAAAAATTACTGCTTAGTAAATTATAAATAAGAAATTTAGCAATGAATATAAAAGTTAATCATAAATAAATTAATCAGGAATTTCTTTATTGGTTTTAGATTTCCGCATCTTCTCTGGATGCAGTAAATATTATAGACTTACCTTGCACACCATGTCTATTAATTTGTGGTATGTATTATTTATATATTTCATAAGGTTTGAAGTGTTTTAACTCAAAAGTAAAAATTTGTTGTTACATTTATTGACCTCATCAAAAATTGTTTACTCTGCTTACATTCTATTTAAAGTAAATCATATGAATATATAAAATTCTAAGAAAATCTAAATAAATTGTTTTAGTTAAATATATCTTTTTTTTATACAACTTCAATTGTATTCTTTATTTATCTCTAAGTACGTATATAATGACGAAAATATGCAGACCTAATGAACAGCAAATTTTTTTTATATTTCCTAATTTTGCACTATTTCATGTTTTTTTTTTTTTTTATTGAAATTAAAGTTTTCTTAGCGGGAAATACAACTTTGATCTCACTCTAAGAAACTTAGATTTCACTTTTGAAGTAACTATTTACGAATTAAATAAATTTTTAGCAAATGTTTTATAAAATGTCATTTCATAAATTATTGTTACTTTGACACATTATAGCATTTTAATTTTTCTGTTTATTTTCGATGGAAATGTTTTTAAATTGTATATATATGCATGTAAAAGAAATGTTTCCATATCCTCTACAAAATTATTATTTTTAACTTAAAATCGGTTTTTGTATGTTATCTTTAAAATGTGGCCATAAAGTTCATATTTCGCATTTTATTTATAAAAATTTGTAATTCACAATTGGAAGTGTTATGATTTGCTTTTCAGAGGATATAATTTTCAATAACATAAATGAATCCTTATAAAACCAATTCTATATTCTCTTTTAATTAAATCAATTACAAATTAGTTTCTCGAGATAGAAAACATCAGTTAGAATGATTTAATTGAAGTAAAGATTTTACCATTTTCATAAAAAGTGAGACCTTCATTATCAAAAATTCTTATCATGAAATTGCTAAAATCCCTTGAAATAATTTTTATCATGAAAATGTTTGTGATTGCATAAATGTAACAACCACTTGTTAACTATTAAGAGAACTATATTTTTGGGAAATTCAATCAACTATATAAAACAATAAAAATTTCTAAATATTTTATTGAACTATTAAACAACTTTTCCTCTGAAATATTCAGCTCTTGATATTTCAAATTAGTTATTCATGTGTCTATTTTTTTGTTTTTCAGGTGCTTGCTTGTTCAACTTTAATCCCTCGTGGGGAACGAAATCTAAAAAATATGTCAAGGAAGGAATCCAAGCACGTGTTTTTGTCACTTTTAAATACTTTATACAACTTTAAATGGCTATAATTATTAAAATGTAAATAAATAAATTCTTTACAATTATTTGCGTATTGTCAACTATATTGCTTTTTTCTCAGAATCTTTATTTGCTTACATTATAATAGAAAAAATCAATTACTTTAAGCAATATCAAAATGAAAACTTTTGTTGTCTTTATAGTATAATTAAAATACTACACATCATTAACTAATTTCCCTTTGGTATTTTTAGTAAAATGGAATGTTTTGTAAGGTTTCTTTTTATCCTAAATCTGTAGAATCACAGATATATCAAAAATCAATTTTATGCTAAGCTTTGTATCTTATTCAATATAACTGCTATTTCTTAGTTTTTTTAAAAAAATATGTAATAAAAAATTCAACCTTCTTAACTATTCAATTAAGTTACGATTTGATCCAAGATTTTGAGAAAGTTAAGCAATCTCGTTAGGTATTGGTAGTTAAACTATTGATCTCAAAATGTTCTGAAAAATGACATCTTCTGCAATATAACATTAGTTATGTTTTTGTACTTTGTATATTATATAAAAAATTGTTTAATAATAGTAGGCCCATAATTAGGAAATTAGCTAATGTGTTTTCAAAATTGATTTATACTCTACTGTTATCTTTACAAAACATGATGATAGCTGTAAATAGCTATTGCAGTAGGTTTTGTAGAATATGCAGCAAAATGCATAGTAAAATGTGCTATTAAAATAACAATAAAAAGTGCTGTAAAAATAACTATAAAAAGTGCTGTAAAAATAACAATAAAAAGTGCTGTAAAAATTACAGTTAAAAGTGCTGTAAAATTACAGTGTAAAGGGCTGTAAAATTACAGTGAAAACTGCTGTGAAAATTACAGTAAAAAGAACTGTAAAAGTTTTACGAATATGCTGTAAAATTTACAGCATAATGTACTGGCGCCCAAAACACCAGCACATTTTGCTGTAAAATTACAGGGCTTTTTTTAGAGTGTAGCAGTAAGTGAAACATAACTAACAATAATGATACCTTTTCTTCTTCTGCGCCCCATTTTGTTTAATCCATACTTTTATGACAGATATAATTTCAAATATATTTTTCATTTGTCAGATTTTCAGCTATAACCATAAAGAGTACACTCTAAAAAAAGCACTGTAATTTTACAGCAAAATGTGCTGGCGTTTTGGGCGCCAGTACAATATGCTGTAAATTTTACAGCATATTCGTAAAACTTTTACAGTTCTTTTTACTGTAATTTTTACAGCAGTTTTCACTATAATTTTACAGCCCTTTTCACTGTAATTTTTACAGCACTTTTTACTGTAATTTTTACAGCACTTTTTATTGTAATTTTTACAGCACTTTTTATTGTAATTTTTACAGCACTTTTTATTGTTATTTTACAGCACTTTTTATTGTTATTTTTATAGCACATTTTACTATGCATTTTGCTGCATATTCTACAAAACCTACTGCAATAAGCTATTTACAGCTATCATCATGTTTTGTAAAGATAACAGTAGAGTATAAATCAATTTTGAAAACACATTAGCTAATTTCCTAATTATGGGCCAACAATTATTAAGTAATTTTTTATATAATATACAAAGTACAAAAACATAACTAATGTTATATTGCAGAAGATGTCATTTTTAGAACATTTTGAGATCAATAGTTTAACTTTCAATACTTGACGAGATTGTTTAACTTTCTTACCTCAAAATCTTGGGTCAAATCGTAACTTAATTGAATAGTTAAGAAGGTTGAAATTTTTATTGCATATTTTTTTTAAAAAAAATTAAGAAATAGCAGTTATATTGAATAAGATAAAAGCTTAGCATAAAATTGATTTTTGATATATCTGTGATTCTACAGATTTAGGATAAAAAGAAACCTTACAAAACATTCCATTTTACTAAAAATACCAAAGGGGAATTAGTTAATGATGTAGTATTTTAATTATACTGTAAAGACAATAAAAGTTTTCTTTTTGATATTGCTTAAAGTAATTGATTTTTTTCTAATATAATGTAAGCAAATTAAGATTCTGAGAAAAAAAGCAATATAGTTGACAATACACAAATAATTGTAAAGAATTTTTTTATTTACATTTTAACAATTATAGACATTTAAAGTTGTATAAAGTATTTAAAAGTGACAAAAACACGTGCTTGGATTTCTTCCTTGACATATTTTTTAGATTTAGTTCCCCGCGAGTGATTGAAGTTGAACAAGCAAGCACCTGCAAAACAAAAAAATAGACACATGAATAACTAATTTGAAATTTCAAGAGCTGAATATTTCAGAGGAAAAGTTGTTTAATAGTTCAATAAAATATTTAGAAATTTTTATTGTTTTATATTAAAATATACTTCTCTTAATAGTTAACAAGTGGTTGTTACATTTATGCAATCACAAACATTTTGATGATAAAAATTATTTCAAGGGATTTTAGCAATTTCATGATAAGAATTTTTGGTAATGAAGGTCTCACTTTTTCTGAAAATGATAAAATCTTTACTTCAATTAAATCATTCTAACTGATGTTTTCTATCTCGAGAAACTAATTTGTAATTGATTTAATTAAAAGAGAATATAGAATTGGTTTTATAAGAATTCACTCATGTTATCGAAAATTATATCCTCTGAAAAGCAAATCATAACACTTCCAATTGTGAATTACAAATTTTTAGAAATAAAGTGCGAAATATGAAATTTATGCCCACATTTTAAAGATAACATACAAAAACCGATTTTAAGTTTAAAAAAATTTATTTTGTAGAGAATATGGAAACATTTCTTTTACATGCATATATATACAATTTAAAAACATTTCCATCGAAAATAAACAGAAAAATTAAAATGCTATAATGTGTCAAAGTAACAAAAATTTATGAAATAACATTTTATAAAACATTTGCTTAAAACTGAATTTATGTAATTCGTAAATAGTTACCTCAAAAGTGAAATCTAAGTTGTCTTAGAGTGAGATCAAAGTTGTATTTCCTGCTAAGAAAACTTTAATTTCAATAAAAAATTACATGAAATAGTGCAAAATTAGGAAATATAAAAAAAATTGCTGTTCATTAAGTCTGCATATTTACGTCATTATATACGTACTTAAGATAAATAAAGAATACAATTGAAGTTGTATCAAAAAAGATGTATTTAACTAAAACAATTTATTTAGATTTTTTTAGAACTTTATATACTCATATGATTTATTTTAAACAGAATGTAAGCAGAGTAAGCAATTTTTGATGAGGTCAATAAATGTAACAACAAAATTTTGCTTTTGAGTTAAAACACTTCAAACCTTATGAAATATATAAATAATACATACCACAAATTAATAGACATGGTGTGCAAGGTAAGTCTGTAATATCTATTGCATCCTGAGAAGATGCGGAAATCTAAAACCAATAAAGAAATTCCTGATTAATTTATTTATGATTAACTTTTATATTCATTTCTAAATTTCTTATTTATAATTTACTAAGCAGTAATTTTTTTAAAATAAAATTTTTAGTACTTTACTGCAGTACTTCTAAATATTTTTTCAAGTCTTCTCTGATAGAAGAATAATAAACTCTCCAATATCCTCTTTTCCATCCGATTCCTCAATGGTTGAAAATTGTATTTTACAACCTCCAGGAGGAGAAGTTTTTAAGAAATTAACAATTCTTTTAATTTTGTTAGCTGATGCAAACTTAAGTCTTTCATTTAAATCTACAGCAGTTAAACACTTAAAATTTAAATCTACAGCAGTTAAACACTATCATAATGAAGGATAAATAGAAAACTTTTAAAAATACACGTGCTTACAAAAACACACACATCTCTCTCTCTCCAAATACCTATTCTATCTTTCAAATATGGCTGAAGTCGGTAAGAAGAGGCTTTACTCTAAATAGTCTTACTACTAAAAGTTATTTGTGATTATTCTATTTTTAAAACTTCCTTTACAAATCAAACATTTTCTTCATAAATTCTTATTTTCTCTAAACATAGGTATATTTAAAATTTTTTTAAAAAGTGTGACTATATTGGAAGGTAGTATTTAATGTGCACAGTAGTATTAGAAAAATCTTGAGCACAATATGTTTTAAATATGTTAAGCAAGAACAAATTACAAAGTTTTCACTCATGTATTTGTTTCTTAATTATAATTTTAAATTAGCTTTTATTTTTATGAATTTCAGATTTCTTCACTAACATGTAAATAAATCATAAATAGCACTACAAATTTTGCAATTTTTTAATAAAATAAAGTTAAATTTGCAGTAATAATATAATTTTTTTCAAAAAAATGTGTTGCCAGAAATTTTGTTTTATAAATATCAAACTACCAACAAGATTTCCCAAACAGATTTTTAATTAATGTTCTAATTAGTAGTATAAATTTTAAAAATTAATTATGGTTATAAAATAATAAACTTTGCATTTTCTAAATAAATAACCTTAATTCGAATAGTACTTCTTAATATGTGTTTAAAAATGTTTCTTATACATTTGTTATAAAATAATGATTTTAAAAAATAAATATTAAAAAAACATTACATTTTCCATTGAAATGCATTTTTACATTTCATGCAAATTCAAAACACAAGATTATTTATTCTAATAAATATCATTAATTGTAATATTATTTTATTGAAAGAATTTACAAACATTTATGCCTAAAAAAATTATTATTTTAATGCATGTTACAAAATGGAATTGAATTAATGATAAAAATTAGAATGCAATTTAACAATCTGTATTAAAAAATAAACATTTTTTTAATAAAATTCTAATCAAAAAATTATTAAAAATATAAAAATTATATTTACTTAATATACAATAAATTATATCATTTTACAATGACAGAAAAATCAGGAATTTTCCACAACGAAATAAAATAGAAATTCCGTTAATATATTTAATAATATATATCTAAAAGAATATAACAATAGATGATTATTCAATTTTAATTTCGAAAGAAATATAGCTAAGCAATTTTATAACAATGGAAGCACTTAAATACAATTCTAATTTCATCAAAAAATTGATAATTAAAATACTAATCAATTATGTTACCAAACTACTATAAAATATTTTAAATATTAATAAAAAGTAAGTAAAAAAATATTGACACTAAATTAATACTAGTAAATATGATCGTTTGTAAATTCAGCTTAGAATTTTTTGAAATGTTCAGTCAAATTTATAAGAATTTATATATATCAAAGTTAGCTAACAACTTGTATAATGAACAATATGAAAAATATACGTTACCTTATATTTGGTGGTTAAATTTCAATAGAACTTCAACTAAAGGAATAAATATTCTCAAAATATCACCTACTTCACTAAGCGAAAACACGGGCAAATAAATGGCGAAATTAATTTGATTCATTTGTCACAGGAACAGAAGAAACTTTTATTCCGCCAATTCAATGCGCATGCGCAATAGCAAACGATTTCCTGCGGCTGAATTTAACAGTAAAATTTACTGTTATCATTAGTGTTCCTATGATAGCCATTTAAATAACAGTGATTTTTACTGTATTTCTTCCGTTTTTTTTTACAGTGTAGCTATTTGGTCACAGCGGTGAATTCTAATCAAATACAAGACACATGGTGTCTAATTTTATATCATTTTTATAGCTCCTGTTTTTATATTTTATATTAATATAAAGATTAGAAAATTTATGTATTTAAACTTTTTTTATATATGCTAGTATGTATTATTCTACATGTAACATTAACGAAAAGTTTTTACTTATTAGAGTGAAGCCAAAAATTATAAAAATGACTTCAATTTAGGATATTTGAGATATTCATTACATAAATAATCGTATTTTTTATCGAGTAAATACTCTTCTTTACTTTGAAATATTAGTCATGCTTTCTAACAGGAAATGATTTTAGTAATTTTATTTTTCTAAACAAAGAGTAATCTCACCGTTTAGCTTCAAGATTTCAGTTCTCTACTAGAAAGGGGAAAATAAAGACATGGATTCACTATGATTTCCAAATTTTAAATTTCAAATTAATGAATATTCATAATAAAAACATTTATCTGAATAAGGAAACAATGCTGGAAAATTTTCATTGTTCCATATTTAATTACAGTTCTAATTAGTAGTATTTGCAAACACGATTACAAATATTTTCAAGTATGATTATAAAATTATATTGCACTGCAACTAATTTAAACATTATGATTAGAAGCTTGCATTTTTAACTATATTTATTCAGGTTGCCTTGGAGTGACTTTAATTAGAAATTTCTGTTTTTAAAGAAAATGCAGTGAGTGAGTCAATTCCATCTTTCATAGAGAATCACTTTAGTTAGAGATGAAGAAACAGAGAACTAAGAAAACTCTTTAAATTAAAGAAATTAATTATCTTAAATTAATAAATAAAAGAAGCAGAATGCTAAAAAATTTTTACTTTTTGAATTTTTTTGAGTGTGTTTCAAAGTTTTAAACGTATACGAAAGAGGGAGTGAGAAATACACTTAAGAAACTATGTATGGTTCGCTTTTTGTTTAAATTACATCAATATTTTGTTTTAAATGAATAATTATTAATATGTAGAATTTATAATTTATTTTATACTATACTGGTATAAACAAATACAACTAAATAAAACTTATTGTAAAACTTGTAAAATGAAATTGATGTGTATAAAAATCTCATCTCTCCATTTATTCCTTCTTTATTGGATTGATTTTGCAACTGATTAAACGGTAACTCATTAAATGTAACCATTTCCTATATTAATGACGTACCTCATTAAAAAACTTAAATTACCACTATCTAATGTTATGAGATGAGTAAATTTGTCAAGTACTGCTTCCAAAATATAATACATGTTTGCTGATGAGGTTCACATGTGACTTCCGCTTATCCATAGTGCGAGTAAGGGCATGGTAGCAAATAGATAATTGTTACCCAGTAATAAATAAAAATGCATGTTTTCAAATATTATCAAAATTTATAAACCAGACGTTAAAGCAGAATTTATGAAAATCTTATAGAAAAAAATAAATTCATAGCTTTTACTTATAATAAAAATTTCCCATGATTTCTGAAATTTATTTCTATAATATTATATGAAATTATTTTCTATAATATTATATGAAATTATTTTCTATAATATTCTATTCTATATATCTCTAAATAATTTAAGAATAGTTATTTTATTAGATAAAAAGTTTTCGAATTTTAAATGTATATACATTATAGCTATTATTTATTTGAATGAATATGAACAGGTTAGTTAGGCTTCAATATGAACAGAACGTCATTCAGGTTTGTTTGGCTACATAAATTATGTTCATAAAATAGATAATATGGTTTATTCATGTAGCAAAACAGTTTTCTTATCTAGCTTTTATCTAAAATATATATGTTACTGAAATTTTATCGAGATGTCAATATAAGAGGTCAAAGTTTTCTATTTAAATTCAAAATATTGATATGAACTGTATTAAAGAAGAGAGAGGGGATTCTTTATGAATCTCAGAAAGGAGAAGCTATTCCATCTGATTGAACGTTATTAGCGGCGAGTGATGTCGGGTTCCTTTTTCATTCTGATAGATCAGCAGAATTGCGGACAATTTTAGCAACAAGAATTCTTCCTCAGCCGGCAGATGCAATCGAGAAGGAAAGTTGTGGCCACTTTGCCCAGAAAATTTCGAACTATTCGGTTTCCTGAGACCAATGCCCGCAGACTAGCTTGACAAATACCCGCCTTAAATCGACATTCTTCGCCAAGTTGCTTTCATCATTTACTGCCTATTGTCTCTCCCTTCGGCTTTTATCTGCCAACTTTTTGTTCTCCTGCCATGAAATCGCTTGTTCGGAACCCGGTGCTGGAAATCGAATTTCTTTCATAGCCTTATCAGCGAAATGACCAACGAAAGAGATTTTCTGGAGTTGTATACTTTTCGAGTGGTTAGACGCTACTTTGTATTGGCGCAACTAATTGTGATTTGTTTTTCGAATAAACTGTGTTTTTATATCCATCAGTAATAATATAAAATTTATTTCATGTTAACTAAATTGAATAATATTGCCATTACATGAGATTTTTAGGGATATTAAATTTTAAAATAAAATATATTCAGAAGATTTCTACTTTTTTGAAAGTTACTAAATATCACAAGTGCCGGCTTTCAACTTGGTATGTGTGAATTTCGCTGTCATTTAGAATAAATTTCAAGTAGCAAACAAATGCTTTCTAATGATACCCATGAATATGAAAGTTTTATAAATAATAATTTTGATATTTGAATAAAATTTAAATTGTTATCTGTTGCTTAATTCATTTAGAAAAATCGAAGAAAAAACTTTCAATAAGTATACCTGAAACCTAATAGCTAGGCTTAGTATTTAGAATGTAAGAAATATATAGAATAAGGATATATTAAGTTAAAAATTTCTATGAGTGTATAAGTGTTTATATTTCCTATGAGTTTATAAGATGTTCATTGTATGTGACAAAGCATTTATTTCTTCCATTTTATTTATTTATTCTTCAATTGAACTTCTGTTTTAGTTTGCGTTGCTATTGGATAATTTACGCGTTTATCTCAAATATTAATATCCATATTGATGAATTTACTCATCATAACTTTCAGCAGTGATAACTGCTACTCAAAACTAGGCTTTCAGAAGGCAACATTATTAAGGCAATGCTGGGTAACATACAGTAAGGGCTTCATCTTGTTGCTTTCATCCTATTACAACCAAATCTTAACTTATTTTATGTCCATATGTGTCACTTATTGAGCATACATGAGATCACATTGGACGGAAAACTTCGTAATCTTATTTAAATGGTTGCAATTTGCAAAATGAGAAATTATGTAATCTGTCTTTTATGCTTTGCATTACGTTTGATTTCACAGAACCAGCATTTCTCAATAAATTTGAAATTAATATATGCTATTAAACTTTAGTTATTTTATTCGGTAATCTATAACAATAGTTTATTCCAGAATTTAAACCTTTGTATCATTCGATCAATTAATTTTTAATATTTAGTATTTTGAAATAATGAGTATATTACAAAAAGTACGCTATGGAATACGCTGTACCATCAAAATCAATATTCTTTATTTAACTTCATAATGGAAAAAAATTTTTCGCATTATTGAAAATAGTTGAAAACTATACCAAAATCAAGATACAATAAAAAAATAAAGAAATTTGGAATTTAAAATTTGAGCAATTATCTCGTCACCTTCAGTTAAGAAATATCGTGAAGGATGTTATATATATATATATATACATATATATATATATATATATATATATATATATATATATATATATATATATATATATATATTATATATATATATATATATATATATATATATATATATATATATATATATATATATATATATATATATATATATATATATATATATATATATATATATATATATATATATATATATTATATATATATATATATATATATATATATATATATATATATATATATATATATATATATATATATATATATATATTATATATATATATATATATATATATATATATATATATATATATATATATATATATATATATATATATATATATATATATATATATATATATATATATATATATATATATATATATATATATATATATTATATATATGTATATATATATATAATATATATATATATATTTTCCAAATTATGATTTTGAACGTATATGATTTCTGAGATTTATATATACTCAGTTTAAAAAAATGGAACAGTTCAGTTAAGAAATTTAGCCCAAATCAATAGAAAAAATAAAAAAAGAAATTAGTTCTAGTTAACAAAGTTTCATTGTAAGTTGCAGATAAAAATATTGATCAGTTTTAGTATAAATTTAAAAATTCTTTTTAATTATTGATCATTGTGACGCTTGTGCATGTGAGTGATAGGAATGAAACAGATGATTTAATTAAGCTTCAATTCATTTTAAATTGATATAAATTCAATAAATGGGAAAAATATTACAAAAATGCACTTTTTCTCATGGATTATCATTCACGCTCTGGCTTCTTACCAAGCAAATAAAGAGAACACATATGCAATAAAAAAAACTGAAATTTTCTAACACATTTTTTATTGATATCTCGCGCATTTTTCATAAAACAACGCTCTTTACTTATCACATTTCAAATATTTGAATCTCTGTCAGCACCATCAATCAATTAAACAAATAAATTATTAATTAATTTATACATTAATATAAAACCTCTTATATCAGATGTGTGAGTACTAAATAAATATATTTAGTAAAGTTTTTTTCAGTAAAAACCCACATTCTACTAATCTGGATTCATGTTTAATTAACTTAAATATATGAATAACAGTCTGCTTAATGTCTGAAATGATAAAATAAATATTTGACAAATGTAAATTTAAAAGTATTTTTTATTTGAAGCACAATGATTTTCAAACTTTCAATAATATATGGAAAGTTTGTTGTAAGCATACAATTTATGCTAGAAAAATTAAAAAAAAATTGGTGATAGTGCATATTAAATCCTTTGATCCGGGTAAAATGTCATTTTGTGATGAACAGAAGCAAGAAAATTCGCTTTACCAATTACCTTGTGTGGTCTATAAATGATGCAAATCTGTATATAATAACTGCAGAGTGCATTATTTTGAGGGATGATTTTCTATAAGCTATTTATATTCTGAGACGAATAGATGTCAAAATGTATTGGTTGTGAATGCTTTCTAGGTTTTAAGCTGTGTATCACTACTTTATGAATTAAAAATTAAATATCACAAAAAATGTTAATTACGGATTTGACATGCATAAACGATATTTTTGTTTTGTTGTTAATCCAAGTATTTAGGTTGGAACTAGTTCAGATCCTTGTGGCTTACGGAGAGAGTTTTATCAAGTGATACACATTACTCTACATTTCTAAATTTGTATTCGTATACATTAAATCATTATTTTCTAATTTTCTTTAATAATTCTCTATGTAATTGCACTCAAAAATTTACATGCAGAATCAAAATACATATGTTGAAGTTAAATTGCGGAGCCACTTTTCATAACTATTTTATTATTTATTATAGACGGTATAGTTATTTAAATTTTTTTTTGTTTATCTTTTAGTTTTTGTTGAAAGGCAATACCTATTACATTCTATAAATTTAATTATTATTGGATGTTAGCTTTCAGATTTTTTTGAGTTTTTAAGCTATTTCATTTAAATCTTGCTTTCTACGGAAATAATATTGCTAAATGTAAATATAATTTTAGACTCACATTCATCTGTTGAGCTTGAAGATTATTTGAGCGTTAAAAGAAAAATATCGAAAATGAATTATTTTTCGTTTTTATTTCTATTAACTACAACATATTCTAAAGAACTAAATTTTGAATTACGGAAAAACTGTATATAACCTGCTACAGAATTTAGAAATCTAAATTAAGTGATTTTACCGGTTCCCTTAGCTTCGGAAACCGAAATTAGGTAGAAAGGTATTTTTACACTGTGAATTTGATATGAAAATAGTATAGTAATGTTCACAAAAGATTGATAAAATTACTAATTAGCTTATAGTAATATATGTATTTTTGATTGATTATTAGATTAGAGTAATATAATTCTATTAAAGCAAGTGAAAAGTAATAGGAAGGTTTTAAATTTTTGCAATATATATATATATATATATATATATATACATATATATATATATTATATATATTATATATATATATATATATATATATATATATATATATATATATATATATATATATATATATATATATATATATATATATATATATATATATATATATATATATATATATATATATATATATATATATATATATATATATATATATAAACAAAATCATAGTTTTTAACATAAATGTCTGATTCCCATTGATTGTATGACATACAATTGTGTGAATAGATATTTCTTGTAAGCAGATCAACAACGTAGTCAAGATACATCGGATTTGTGTAAAGGAACATCTGCAATAATTTGTTTATATAAGTCGGTACACCATTGTAACATTCCGAGATGTCTTTTAACTAGCTGAAGGTAATTTATGTCAAATATTTATTTATTGCGAGCTTTTAAAAACAAGTATTTAATATAGTAAGTATAATTTTCTATATTTCAAGAGCTTTTTCTAACCACAAGTGTATTTGTTGGTGGTTTAACAAAACTTTGAGAGATGACGTTGTCAGTATCTGGCACCAGATGCCCCAGTTTCCTTTTATTTTAAATTAAAAAAATTAATGTGTAATTTGATTTAATTAAATTAAATAAGTCTCATCGTCTGGTTTGGTTTGTTTGTCGCTAAACGGTCATTTTTTGCACACGAGTCTTAATTAGCCCGGGACCTACTAATTAATTCTGTTGTTTTGAAACTGATTCTTAAATTTCTATGCCATAAAGTCCTCATATCGTTGATAGACTATTGTAAAATACAATTTTTAATACTTTATTAAATGTCTTTAAAATAATGCCAAATGTGGATATTTAGAGTTTGTTGAAACGTATTGGATACCGCAGAACACAGAGAAAAATCAAACATTTTTGACGATTGCAATTTAGTGATATTTGAAAATTTATCAAAGAATTTAGGCATATTAAGCTTTAAGAGTTGATGTATCTTCCAAATTAATGAAGTAAAAATTTTATATTTAGTGTTTTAAATTATTATCAAAATTTTATTACTTAAAATTTAATTCATAGCTGAATACAAGAATAATGATTGCATATTACATTTAAGCTAATGCGGATTATGAAGTGGCAGAAATATATATACATATACAGTATTTTTTTCTAATCTTTTTCTTCTAATTCTTTATTGATGAAATTCCTAATAGATAAGATTATTCGACAGAAAGTATTGGTTAAGGATAGGAAAACTATACAGTTGTATCAAAAATATTTTTGAAAATTTTTTATCCTTCCATACAATGTATATAATGTAGTGTGCTGAGCTATATTTTTTGTGAAAATGCAGTGTATATTAAAAGCCTTACTCTTGAAGCCTAATATATTCGGCCGTAAATCAGTAAACTACGCGGTGTCAAAGCCACTACAAGGGAAGCTTTCGTCCTATGTTTTGTAAAAATTCTCCTACAAAATGTTTTTCAGAATAACGCTCACTATCGCCAGTTGAATATGTATAAACGAAATTAAAACGAACAATTTTTTCGCTTCAATCGTCCATCAATTACGTCACTTTTGGGTTTATACTCAATATTTTTGTAAAGTACCTTTGCATGATTTTCCCTTACATTAAAATTATTGGATTATAAAAGAAAATTATGAAAATTTTTGCATTTTATCGGTATTTTGATATGTAATGAATGAAGATTTTATTCCCCAAAGCCCTCTATTCACTCTACTGTTACTAGCGAGATAAATATCAAGGGATAGCAGTACGCAATTATACAAATGGTAGCACTATTGCACCTATAAAGAATGATCATTATAAGGGCTTCACTTTTTATTCAGTTGTTTGATGTGTAAAGTTTTGGGACGTAATGATGGAAGCAAAATAAGAATTAACAGACTTTGAACATGGAATGCCGCTTTGCTCTTGCCGAATGGGAAATTTCATTCTAGAAATCATTGTAGAAATACCGAAATTTCCACTGACAGGAGTAAACTGAGAATTTGTAATAGTAGGAGTTATAACCTCACACCCTGAAGAATACAACATTTGAAAGCCAGTTCTAAATGACTGAGACCAGAGACATGTGACTATTGTCAGTGTAAAAATACAAGCAATATTGCACAAAAAACTACATGAATCAATTTAAAAAGACAAAGATCACTTCCATTAAGGCAAAATATGTCATTAATGAACTATTGCAGCAAAAGGTCATCTCAAGTCTCTTTACTAAATCTACAAATCTGAGATCTTGATCTAATTAGTTGAATTCTAAACGACTAAAAAATAACCATATTGTGAATTCTTCAAATATAAGCCTGTGCTACAACCTAATGAGAAAGCTGATTTGTTGCGCAGCTTCTTAACTTAATCAAGGAGCTCAGCTATCAATGATGCAAATGATTGTTCCATAAAAGTGTGGATTGTTTTGCATGGAGTGAATTAGGCCTTTTGGTTTAATTAAACCGATCATTGACCGGATAGAGCTATATTTTGCTATTTAGGAACTACTTACAGTAATTCATGAATTCCATGAATGATATCACATAGACGGCAATATGCCAGGTCATCACAACTGAATATGATTAGTTTACTGAAAATTCCACAGTGAATAATTTGGTCATCTTTGTTGTGGGACGAGAAATTCACCAAACAATTACGTGCCATAATTGATAATTCATATGAAAACCTGATTTTCCATTTTCAAATTTAAAAACACAATGTTTAGCATATCTTCATGTCAATAAAAATTTAAACTACTCAGGTCTACCAATTCACACTCTTTTCATTACATTTCTCTTCTGTACATTCTACTTCCACTTATCTGAGGATAAAATTTGAGATTTTGTTCTTGAATCCAGATGTTATTGGCGATATTTTTGCGGAATTCCACACCCACCCTTCTCACGTTGCAAACTATGACCAGCATACACACATTTGCAAAGAGTGTCGAAAGACGTGGCACTTACGACATATCAGTGAAAATACCGTGTAAATCTAAAATATAACATTTCAACACTTAACTGCTGTGACGTTTTTCCCTTAGAATATAGTTATATTTCCATGATTTATTAATCACTTTAGTTAAATAAAATTTCTCTAAACGAAATAAAGTCAAAATTTAGAATCCCTCTCTGAAGGCTATTCTTCAAGGATAATACATTACAAAAAGAAATTTGGGAAACGCAAGAATCACTCATTTTTTCCATTCCAAAAGACAGCTACTGAAATAATTAGAAATGCTACTTCTCTAAATTAGACTAAGCAAATATCCTACTGAAGACTTTGTTCTTTAAAAGAATATTGGAAATCCGCTTTAAAACTGCGATGAAAAGGGTTAGTGAACTTTATTCTGTCTCTGATTCTTTTATCACATTTAAGTTAATTTCCTTGGAAGAAATGGAATGTGATAAGCAAATTGTATTGCAAAGCCAGAACTTTCAGGACGTCCAATTATAGACGCGTTCTTGTGTTCTTTTCCTTATTTAAATATTTTAAAATTTTTACTTCAGTGTTCTCATGTTATTTTGTTCTGGTTATTACTTTAAATGCTTGTTCGTTTCACCATATTTTTTTCTTGTGATATTATTCTTATTTAATAAAAACATAAAAAAAAGTTTGACGATTATTTCAAAAAATGAATTTAATATTTCATAGAAACACATAGCAAGATATATAAAATAATTTCACATAAAAGTTAAGCTGCGAAATATAAAAATAAGTTTTAAATTTAAGGAATTACTTCAAAGTTAGAGTACGTATATTAAGAACACATGTGTGAGTACACTAATCTATTCTATCATTATTATACATTGAAATAAAATAATATTATAAAACATATATAACATTTACATTATCTTAAAAATTTTTTTATTTATTTTCAACTTGAGTTCTTTAATATATAAATATTGATTAATCTGAAAATATTAAATATCTTACATGATGAGAAGGCTTATAAAAGAATTTTAACATAAAATTATTATGGATGACTATATTTCACTAAGTACAATTTAATTAATTTATTCACTGCATTAATTTTAATTATTCTATGCATTAATTTTGAATTAGTTGGTTCATTACATAAATCTAAGCATTCAAAATTTATTAGTTTCATTAATTTCCATTAAACAACTTCAGCTATAAGTAATTTTCCTCTAAGCAATTTAATTTCAGCATTAGTCTTAAAGAAAATGTTTGCTCACGTCTAATTGGCAGTTTAAATTTAAACATAAAATTGTTAGAAGATACATTAAAAAAAAGGTTAAACTAATTTCTCTCTCTATATATATATATAAATGATAGTTGTTCTGAATTTATTAACTTGTGAAACAATTAAAAATGGCATGTTAAACAAAATGTTGAATAATTTAACACTATAGATAGACTATTTTCCTCAAATACCTATATAGGGATTTACCTAGTGACTGGACCTAGTAGTGGAAAATATTTTTTTATAAAATTTACCTAGTGGCTGGAAAATAATTTAGATTTCATTAAATTAATTTAAAACTTTTCCAAATTTTTCCTCTGTAGTGGTGTGTGTTCAAACACCAAGTAAATTATGCGTATCTCGTCCTTATATTAAAAATATTGATAGAGATATTTGCACATCTAGTCATTATTAAAAATTAAGAAATCCAAAAGTGCTAATAAGATATGAAAAACAGAACGTTAATATTTATTTTATTTACAACGTTATTGCTGTAATATATACTGTCGATGAGTACTCTATAATAACGATTGTTAAATTATTTCCATCGTTTAACTTTGCTTCATCTAAACTATTAAAATCTTTAGCATACATAGATAACAGTGAAGGTGAGCCCTAGACCGTACTTTAAGGTTAATAAGTTGTGAATATTCATCCACACATAGTGTCTCGTAATTTTGAACCACGGGCCTGAACTTGCAACCTCCTCTTCACATCCATGCCACACCAGTGGAGTTACTTTGGATATCACAGATTAAAGTGGACACCTTCCCAACCCAAGAAACTCCAGCAACCCAGTCAGGGAGAATGTCATCATCCTTCCGATCAGTACCCTCGACAATAAATCTTTAACAGATAAATGTATTTATTTTAATTGCACAATTACTACACTAAATTGCTATATTTCTAAAATTATTTATTTTCGGACGTTTCCATAAGTATAGAGGAGCGTTAATGAATGTGTTAGAAAACTCTGACTACTTTCTTAGAAACACCGTATAATATAAAACTCTGGTTAAAACACAGGGGAAGAAGAGAATCAGAATTCTTCTTAGAGTTGGGTTTGTATGTCATTGGGCACCTCTGCTTTTAATCATAATTGAAATCACATGAAATTTCTGATACTCATTAGAATTCCTTTATAACTGTTATCGTTTGAGTAAAGAATAGTAGATATTGCTATATTTGATATATATATATATATATATATATATATATATATATATATATATATATATATATATATATATATATATATATATATATATATATATATATATATATATATATATATATATATATATATATATATATATATATATATAATTCTTGTGATATATTTTAGTTAAATTTTATAAATAGGATTCTTTTCTTGTAACCAAGTAAATTTTTCGGAATGAGTTATAACTAGTAAAATTGAAATTATGGACAATTTATTAGTGGTTAAAAATACGTAGGGAGTGTGCGATCAAATTTACTTGAACTACATGCATTATTTATTACATAAAATAACGCATTTCTTATTAATACACTAGAAGAAAACAGTGATTTATTTTTAACAAAATCTATGGTTTGAACTTTCTTTAAATATTCATGAGCAGGAACTTTAGATATCTATAGTCTCCCCATGAATGCTGAGTCTATCCTTAAAACTTTTTATGCCAAACTTTTGTTCCATGACTGTCACTTTATACGATTCTAACAAATAGAGTTTTTTTTAGTTTTCAATAAACATTCTTTTATATAAGTCTAAATTTAAATTCGTATATGTAAATTTCCAGATGGTTGCTTTGGAAAACCATATTTATTCTTTTTTATGTATATTACTGTCGAGGACATTATTGAGCAAAAATATTTTTCCTTAAACTTGAAATTTTGTTTCTCATTCATAATACATTCATAGTAATGTAATATAACATTGATATTGAAAAATATTTTTTACGAAAATTTGTCTTGAAAATTGTTTAAATTTCAATTGGTATACATTTATCGATATTAACGCTGAAAAATAGACCATCACTTATTTGTACGTAAATGTGCAAAAATCTCATGTTTTTTTCTGTTTTTAAGCAGAATCATTTAATATAAAAATAATAGTTTCTTAATGAAATTTCATTTAAAATTACCTATTCTTTTTACCTAGGCGTGAATACTGTGATGTGTATTTTGGATATAATCTTTGGTTATATTTCTTCGTCAAGGGCAGCAATAAAAATATTATTCATCTTTCTTTTCGGTATTTTCCGCACAAAGCAGTTTACATAAAAATGAAAGTCCTGGATATGATTTTTCTTTGAAATTACTTTTCATTTCTTAAACACGAACAGTATTGAGGAAAATAGTGTGCGTGCTTGACTCAATCACTCCATCCATTGCGTATAGTGACAGCCACCACCTTTCTTGCTTACCTGATCGATAAGGTATCACTGGGTTGAATGGGTGAGGTACGTCGTGAGAGTATTCTCCTGGTGGGGTCACCCAAGACTTGAAGGACATCCTACTTAGCCAGCTAAACACCTACAGGTGAACGAGCTGAGTAAGTCCTCTACCTCTGGTGCTCAGGTCTTTGGACTAACAGATGCTGCCTTTTCCCTCCGTCTATGAGTTATGCATGTAACTAAACGTAGGCTTCTCAGGCTCGTTTTCTTAGGTGTCTAGGTTTGTCCTACGACAACCCGTTAGATTTACCTACACTAATCAATGATATTTTGAGAGTGAATAAACTTGTAGATGTCGTCCAGAAGAGGCTGGGTACAGGGATTAACAGCAACAACAACCCCTTTCTTGCTAATATGAAAACTGACCCGCCTGATTTCTTGAGTCGTAACTTCCAGCAGAAAATATGTGTCAAGCTTACAACCAAAAATTTCCATTTGAAAACTATGATATTTATCATTTACTTAGTTTACCTCAAAGAATTTCAGAACAAGGTTTTACACGAGGAGTTAGGTCTTATATGGAACAAATAACAGCAAATAAAATGGAGGCATGAAATGGGTTAAAAATTACTTTTATCTATTTAAATATTCTGTTTGGGATCCTTTTTATCTGAGTTTAAATGCACTACTGATAGACAGAAAACACCGAAACGGAAATTATAAAAGCACCGAATTATTTTTCGCTTGAATGGAAAAAACAAAGCCGTACAGTAATAAAAAAATATAATATTATTATTTTTTCAAAAATACATTTTAGGAATAGAAAAAAATTTAAGATCTAATGCTCTGCACATCTTATCTGCTCCCATTTATTGAGAATTGAGGAGAAATTTGAAGGAATGAAAGATATCACACAAATAATAATGGGCAAACAGAAAAAGGATTCCACTTATATAAACAACTTAGAGAAATTTAAAATTATTATATATCTTTTAAAATGGATTTCAGAAGACCTAATAAGGATTTTCAATTTGAATTCAATATGAGCATATGTATTTAAAAAAATCGAATATATATTCAAAGAAATAACTTTAATTTAACTTAGGAAAGGATCATTATTAAACGCGCTTATCGCTACCATAATCAATTTTTTTCCACTGCTTAAATTTCTTCACCCCAAATTTATAAACTCTGCTTAAAATTTTTTTAAACGTAGGAATTTACATTATCTTTTGTATTTAGAAAAGGTTAAATTTTCCCTCAAAAATGAAGCATTTATGATAGCCATATTTTTAAATTGATTAAAAGATATTATAATTTAAAAATATTTTCCAGAATAAACTGTTTGTTAATGTGATAATCAAAGAATTGAAATAATTTTTATATTTTATTACGATTTTATTGCTTGTTCTCTTTTAACTTTTATAAATCTATTCTTTTCGGAAGAGTTTCGCAAAGGTAAAACAAACTTAGAAACAGCATTCTCATTCAACAGTTTCAATATATTCAATGTTTAAACTTTAATATTGTTGTATATTTGAAACTCATTGGACGCAAAATGAAACAGATTTATATTTGGATGGGAGGTGGACCATTCTACTATGGAAATAATACGTTGAATAATTTTGTATTTTCAATTGATATGAATTCGTTGTCGTATTCAAAACTTGTGAAATTAAATGTGCCTCTTTTTGATTATAAAATACTAATATCATTAACAGTACGAGAATTTGAAACTTTTTCAAATAATAACTTTGTACTACTTTAAAATCGCTTTCAAAAATTAAGAGGAAAATTTTCTTATTTTGTTAAATGAAACTTTCATTACTGAGGGAAATTTTTAATCTTTGAATTCATTTTACTAATAACAGATACATTTTATTTATCTTGTTTCTTCTTATTGTTTTTAGTATTGTAAGAAACCTCATGGTACATTTATTCATTCGAGAATTATTATTCATTCCTAGTGAATTATTATAAATATGTTTAATATATTTTCTCCGTGAATAGATCTAATATACACTTTATGGGATAATTTCAGGCATTCAGACGTTTACATTATTCGACATATTTACTAATTTAATCGGCAGATATGCCGTATAATTTCGGAAGCCAAGTTCTGAGCTCGGGGATTTTTTGGCAGATTTTCTTAAGTATCTGGCAACCTAGCTTTTATTGCGTCAAAAATTTGGAGATCTATAAGAATTCCAAAGAAAATTCTATTTTGGAAATCCTAGTATTTACGTCACAATACGTAATCAAGTACGAAACAATACGTCATCTTGGCAATTAAGAATTTAGCATCTGGATTATACGGCATTTGTGCCATTTAATGTACACTCGGAAATCCTTAAAAAAGTTTTAAAAAATAAAAAGTTTAATGAAGGCTTCATTTCATAAAATCACATTGTAAAATTGGCCTACTCAGTAATTGATACTAATTTGATTATCAGCCAAACCCTACCACGAAAGGGCTTTTAAGAACAGCGCAGCACATTAACAAATAAACATATTTCACATAAAACCATTAAAAAATTAATACATACAAGGTTTCTCAGCATTTTAAGAAATAAAATGTTAAAGATTTATTGAAGAGATTTTTTTAAATTGTCACAGGATTTTTCATTAAAAGTTTAATAGCATATTAAAAATAGCTTTGCTTGTCCAGGAACAAAAATAAGTGTCTTTTCTCAGATCATTTTCACCAACCATTTAGTCCATAAGTTGTTGAAAAACCTTGTTCAACTAAAAACAAAGACTAATTTCCCTCTAGAAATTTCAGTGGAACCATCAGCCAGATCATTCGTAATAGCTCTGAGAGAAACACTTTACAGACGTGCGATGACATCATTAAACATTAAGAGATCGCTTGTTAATACGCAGCGCCTGAAACAGCTGTCATCATTTCCTTGTTCATAAATGGTATTTTGTGATACGATGCCATCATCATAAAACATGCAAAGAGAAAGATGTATGTGCAATGATTACAAGTTTAGAAAGAGAAATTACGTGGAATTGTCACAAGCAATAATGTTTAAAACACATTAGAATGAAATATTCATAATTGTCATCATAGGATTTGATACTTGCACAGTGAGACACAATACAAAATGTAATCAAATAAATAGAAATCTTTAGGATTAAACATAAAAGTAAAGATGGTTTCTTCATGTGAGTAAAAGAGATATTGGAATATAGAAGAAAATTACGTTAACAACAGGCTCTTTCTATAAATGAGACACGTGAAAAATGTCTCAAGTCAAGAATATGTATAAGAATAATAATCAATAACGTCCTCAATTTCACCCAACATTTAATTTGAACTAGAATGCTTCAGTTGCAAGTGATACTATTTTTCCCTATCTAAAAGGTAATTGGTTTCAATGAGTGAATAAATACGATACAGAATCAAACATTCTTTATAGAATTTAAATATGCATGAAAATATAAATAACTGAAAGAATCTATTGACTTTAGTAAAGAAAATTTTAGAACAGCATTAATAAATCTCCTGTTGAAAGAGGAAGAAAACGCTATTTGTTATGTTTTCGAAATTGGTAATTCATAGGAAATGTATTACTATTGTTTATAACGATTATATTTATATGTCCTTAGTTTATGTACTTCAATTTAAGGAGGAAATATTTATCATAAGCTTTATTATGAATGTTGTAATTGTGTGATAATGCTAATCTAGTTACAAATCCGTAAATGGTTGAGTCTCGATTTCCATTAACACTAGGAACTGTAATGCTTCTCTGTCATATTATCCCTAAATGATAAACTTCATTCTGGAAATATTTTATTAATAGTAAGAGGTAACAGCTAATAAACTTCAGAAACGTTCGTCATTACTTTTTAATTTTCTGCTCTAGCATCTCCTGTTACAACTACAGCACAAAAAAACTTTAATGAAAATAATGTGAGTGGTTACACTCTACATAGTTACTTAAATATATTTTCATTTTATTATTATAAAAAAAATATCAATTCATTTGAGTAATATAGAGGGAAAACATGCTATAGTTTGACTTATGATAATTTAATTATATAACAATCATAATTGATTTACTTAATAATTCATGTTAATTTGAACTCACTTTAAAATTTCTCTTGCAAATATTTATTATGACACAACTCAGTGGATTGCCCAGCAGCTTAAAATCGCTGCAAAGCATTATAGTGTCCGACAGATGTGCACGTAGAAAAGCAATATCCCAATGTTCAACAGTGGTTGGTATCGAACCTAAGATATTTTATTCAGAAGAACGGCATCTTACCACTAAAATATGCTGAGACCATGCCATTTTTTTATTTAATTTAAACTAGGGAAAGATGTTACTCAGCTTCTTTTACAAAAAAAGTCATATGTTTAATCTCTATTTTAAAAATGACAGCTGAACTTAATTACTGAGAGTGAGTATAAAGATGTACGCCAATGAATCTCCCTTCTTTATGCTTTGCCAAAATAATTTTGGAGATAATAACAATATTTTTGCTTAGTTTTTCGGAAAAATATCATTTAAAGAAAAGAAGTGAATGTATTTACGCTTTTTCCTACACGTTTCTTGTCAAAAATGAGTTGTAATCCCAATAAAATGAATCCTGAATTCAGTATTTAAATCCTTCTTAATTAAAGATAATTTTCATGCGTTCTAAACCTCATTCAGTTTGCTTGTACCTTATTTATACGTAACATTTCATTCCATGATACAAAAAAAAATGACAACAAAGCTTGGTAAATAGTGCACATCGTTAAAAATAATCCTTTTTACGAATTCACATTTTTTTCTGAAAATAAAATACATGATTCCACTGGAAGCAGCGGCTTGCTAAAGCTGGCAAACTTGTCAAGCTCTAGTGTTATATTAAAATATCTGATACAAGATTCATATGTTTAGAGTAACAAATGTGATTTTCCGGGGACACGATATTAAAACTGTAGCCTTAAAGCATTTTACAAACGTACTATTTTACAACTAATTACCACACAAATAGTTTTCACAAAGTCATATATTTGCATATTTCCTGTCTTAAAGGAGAATCACTTCTTCACGGAAACTACAACAAAATCTGGCTGTAACGCTCAGGGCCATCAAAACCCCTCATAAATCAACCAGGATGTTGTTTGGCTGTTCGCGTCATTTTCCAGAGGAAGGTGGCGTGGGCGGCTGGCAACAAGATTGTCTCAAGGAGATGTAATAATCCTCGGAAGCATATTCGAGCCTGCATTATGAATTTAATCGCGTCATTCTGTGATCTCCCCCCCCCTCCCTCCCGGAGCTATTAAAATGGTTTCCAGGATTCGGGAAAGGATGCTATCGAAGAGTTCGGGGGAAATGAAATCATCCACGGTCAGGGAATTCCTGCAAATGCTCTCCATCACTGCGTGCCGTCGGCTGTCATTCCGGCTAATTGCCCCTCGCCGAGGGACGAGTTTATTTGAATGGCGAAGGACGGTGCGTGTTTGTGCTGGTCGTCCCCTCTTCCACGAAGCTCTTGATTGGAGATTAGGAGGCCCCTCATGGCCTACATGAGGCTGACATTTCATAAAGTTCATCCGCGTTATTCCAACATTCACAGCAGTATTAACTTTTGCAATAAAACTTCCCATGCCTCGGAACCAAATAGGCCGTTGCTTAAACTGCTCATATTCTAACAGTTTGATACTCGAGAATGGCAGCACACTCAGACATCAACTCTTTCCGAAGTGCTTGAAATGTTATCAATAAAATAATATTCCTGTTTCGTGTATAAAGTATTGTTTTGTTTTGTTTTTTTTTGTAAAATTTAAGGAGTCATCGTGAAGGGAATCGTTGAAGATTATGATTTCTATTAGTTTGTAAAAATGTACCTTATGAGTTATTCATGTAGTTTCACCATTAACTATGATATGATAAGTGAATAACTTATCTTCAAGTGTGTTAGTAATTGGATCAATGCATGTTTTTAGGGAAATTAAATTTCTGTTACAAATAACAATTTAGTATATTTGGATTGATGTAAAAGAAACACAGTTACTTTAATAATTTAACGACGAAAAAAAATTGTGTCAAATAAAGTAAAACTGAAAGAAATGCAGTTACTTTAATAGTTCTACAAGGGAAAATAAATAAATATTGCGCCAAGCAAAGTTAAGCTGGAAGTGCACAATTCATAACAATATTATAAATATATTTAAAAGCAAAAAATTAAATTAAAATGCAAATATCATTACAAATTACGACAGAGGCTGTATATTCCAGGATTCTAAATTCTGAAATTTTTGGCGTTGAAAAAATGTTGCCAAGATTACATATTGTGAGGTGCGCGATGACGTAAATATAAGGGTTGTCAAAATAGAATTTTCTGCATAATTTTTATAAGTCTCCATATCAATGACGTAACAATACCCAGGTTGCCAGATACATAAGAAAATCCTCCAAAATTCACCAAACTCAGAATTTGGCATCCTTAATCATACGGAATATGTGCCCGAATTACTAATTTCTCTATACATGAATTTTAACACACAATTAAAAATATTCTAAATTATTAAATTATTATTATTATTATTGAATTCCTTTTCAGGTTTACCTGCTGTATAGTAGGATTTTTCAAACTGAAATGCTGAAATTAAAAAATGTGTATTTTATATATTTCAAAATAAGAAAAATGTGAAGTTAATTTATCACACAAACTAATTCATTGTTTTACAGACTGCTAAATACGTTACAAAATAATTACATAATCCTTCCTTGTTATTTTTACTTATTGAATAGACACTGAGTAGAATGTAGCATTTGTTTCAATTTAACAAACTATGCACTTTTTGCTCTATCATGAGTAGAATAGTATCTGTTTCTGGACTCGATCTATTTTACTTTTGAAATTTCTCCATTCCCTAAAAGAGAGCCATTTATACAGTGTCAGCTTTTGAAGGGTAAATCTCCCATGCCACCATGCTCGACGGAAACGCATCGTAAAAAAATGAGGGTGATTTTAAATACAAGGAGACAAAACTTAAGAAGATATGTCCAAAATCATTCTTGATTTACATTCTAAAATTCTTGAAAAAGGTTTTACCTTTTTTGGAGAAAAATGTTTCGAACATGAATATGCATACCGATTTATTTTATTTCATAAATGGAATTTCGTTTGGAAAATGCAGAGCTTGATCATTTTATTTATTTTAATGAAATATTTTACAATTATGACAGGTGAGTGAAAAAAATAATGCTCTTCAAAGGAATTATTTAAATGATGCTGATTATTTATGTTACAAATATGAAATGTATTTATATAAAAGGAATTCACCACTCAAATCTTATGTACAAACTGTAAAGATTTTCCAAAACAAAAAGTACAATTAATATATTAATAAAAAATATAATTTATCATTAGAATAATAGTTCGTCACTGCCTATTTTATATCCAATAAAATGACGCATAGTAGAAATGCTTATCATAATGATTGGAGTGTACTTACAATTTTCTATTTATACGGTCACAGTTAATTAATAATTTTACTCAGATCCTTAATTCTCATCAAAAACTCTTCTTAATCTTTTTAATCTTGAATGGTTATTTATATACCTCTTGTTTATCAAAATATCATTTGAATTGAACTTCTTAATTTAATGTAAATGTTCTAAAATTCTATAAAATAAAATAAATGTTCTAAAAATGTTCAAAAAAATGTTTTATGAAAACTTTTTCTCATACGCAGTTTTGTTACAATATTAATTAACATTTATTAACTGTTGATGAAAGAGAATATAACTTTTGTAGAAATATAATGAAATGAAATTAACGGAATAAAGATTTTCGATGCAAAAGGAATCAACTTCCTTATTAATTTGTACTTTATGATATGCCTTTCATTGAAAATTTTAATTGTGAAATTATTTTCAATACAATAAATGACAAGAAAAGAATATTTTTTTTTCCTTAATTTCTAAATGTTCAGTTTTTAAAAGTTGTAAACAGCAAATTTCTCGATAACTGGTATTTTTTTTAAATAATAAAATAAAGTAAAAATATGTTGAAAATTATTCAAAAATAGCATTAGAGAATTTGATGGATTATGTTTCGAAATTCTTATAAAATAGTCTGCGATGTATTTTGCTTTCACCATCCTCACCGTTTTACTCTGCTTATCAAAGAAATCATGGATTGTCACGATTCATTTTCTAGAAGAGAATTTTTCCAGATTTCCTTCAAGCATCGTCTCGGCTTCCATTCCAGATGCCCGGAAGACGCAACACAAGCAACTTCAGCAACTACACGCGAAAGAAAATTTATCCGAAGAGCTAACTGAATTGAAAAAGAAGGCAACTACAATTGAAAGCTCTGTGAGCTACGTTTCATGCATTTAATAGGAAGGAATCACAAAAATTTTCTACTTCAGAGATTTATACCATTCCTCTTCACTGGGGCTATAAAAATACTTTTGAGAAGATAGAAATAAAAAAGTATCAATAAAAAGAAGTCCATTTGCCGCCTAACTACGTCTACAATATCATAACAAAATAAAATAGTTATTCTTCGCTTCAAATAAAAACAATACTGGAAGTACGATTCAGCTTCTTTCAAAACATTGAATAAAGTTACTCTTGAATTTGAAACATCATGAAAATGGTCTTATTATTATTCAAATAATATATATGCTAATATGTGTAGGTGCGTGTAAAAACATATATTTACATAGATCATTTTCCAAAATAAATCCCCAGGAAATAATTGGAGAAACATAAAATTCAGAAATGAGAGATACTAATTTGTGCTTAAGCAATCACGAAAGCATAGTTGCGCAAAAATGACTACAATACATGCCGTTTGTGGACAAGCAAGAAAAGCCTTTATTGAACTCATAGTATCATTAGACATGACTGTTTATCCAAGAGAAAAAAAAACAAATGTTTCTTAGAGTAGGATATGCAATCCTCTTACTGCAATGGTTGTTGTGCAATGTCTCTTCAAACTCAGAGCCAGATTATCTATCAGTTCTTGAGCTATGAATGTCCATTCCTCAATAGAGGAATGGATATTCATAGTTCAAGAACTAAAACACGGAATTATTTTACTAAGCACTAAGCAATTAAGCAATTATTTTACTTGCTTAGTGATCCCTGGAGAAAGTACTCGTGCTTCAAGGTGTTTTTCTAAAGCATCCCACACATGTTCTGCGGAATTTAAATCAAGAAAGTACGCTAGCCAATATATTAGTGATACCTTCCCTTTCCAGTAGCTACTGAACAGCAGAAGTTTAATGTGACCGTGCATTGCCATCCGTAAAAATAAAGTCTGCTCCAATGCAACTCAGAAGCGACACTCATGTGGAAAGATCCCTTCCTTACGACAGCGATCACCGGCAACAGAACCTCAGTGGAAAACGGAGATCTATCCGCCTATTCTAAATTATGGTTTCCCTGACAACAACTCCAAGACTACCTCATTGGTTCTTTCCTTGAGGTTACTGGTATGAAACTGCGTCCCAACCTCTCTCCAGTCAACTGGCGTTGAGAATCACCCGTGGCACTGAAACTACTCTCATCCGTAAAACGGTAACTATTCCATTGGAGAGGTACCCAGCTTTGGTGCTCTTTACACCACTCTAAATGATGGCGCTGATGATCAACCTTCAAAGGGAAGTCACTTTCAGGATGGAGGACGAATAAATCATCTTTGTGAAAGCTTCTAAGAAAAGTTAGCCTCGACACTTGTCACTCTGTTGCAGTTAATTTCTGACTAATTCCAAGCCTTCGCCTGCAGGGCAATATATTGATCATCCTCTGCAGTTGTTTTCTTAGGTCGGACACTACAAATCTTTATAACAGCTGTACATATATAGCTTAGATAGTTTCCCAGTCGCATGAAACGACATTATTGTTGACATCGAACTCTTTAACTACATTGATCCTCTAGCTTTTTCATTATATTTTTAATTTTGAAGTTGTCCAACTGATTTTTCCTGACCCTATTTCATGAAAGAACTCTTACCTACAGTTAATATTTTAGTTGTTTCTCCATTCTTCCTTTTATTTTAGTCTTGAGTTGAGCGTCAACTTTGGGCTTTTTGTGTACACGCATCCACTGCGATATCTTATCTTTGATACTTGTTTCTTACGCATGAACTTTCAACTAAATTACGTTTTATTGTACTGATAAAAAAATCCTTCCTGCAATTCTTATACATTATCAACATAACATTTACATCTCTGTGGCATATATAAATAAGGAGATAACTCAATAATTGTAGATTTTGAAGCAGTTACAAAAATATTTTCAAGTTTAAAACATTTAATCTCTTTTATGAAATATTTAAAAGAAGGCATTGAACTTTATCAAATAACTAAGAAAATGCTACAAAAATGTAATTGTTTTAAAAAGATTATATAAAAGAATTTAAAAAGTTGACCAATGAAATATGCATAATATTTAAACATATTGCAAAACTAAATATATGCATATTCATTTCATTGATTTTCACATTAATAAACGAATGTTTAATTGAAGATCTTTGATTTTATCTATTCTTATCATTTTAGAGCATTTTAATGATTGTTTTGATAACTATGTATCTTATCATAAGTGCATTTTTTGCTTTCACCCATTATTTTTGTTTCCTTTTTCTATTAATGTGGAAAGTATATTGCAGAATCTTCCTACAATTTTATTAGAACATTAGGAATAAAATGTATTACTTTAAACCTATATCATAAAAGAAAATTTGAATCATTTTCTATCATTGAATTTATTTAAGAATAAATTATTTATGATTTTAACTTAATTTATTTTTAAAACTTTGCTTTAAAATATTGCTATTTGTCTTAGAGTAAAAACACACACAACTTTAATTCCCCATTTATAATAATATAAATTCATTGCATTAGAGCAGGAATTATAAATTGCAATTTTAAGCAGATGATGTGAGTTTCTAATATGATCTGATCTCTCATTAAGTATTATATTTAATAAGTCAAATGAACACTTAATTTTTATGAAAATATTAAAAAATATATATACACACCTTAAATGTAAAAAATAACATTACTGTGAAGTGCATTTATTAATGAGCTAATCAACGTAATGTTGAAAAAAGTGATTAATTTCATTTTACAGAATCCTCCAATCGGAACTGATTATTTTTCAGATTTTAAAAAATAGTAAATATGTATTGATGACCTGATATTCAATATTGCCTGCCAGTTTGAAGATTTGTTTCCTAATACTATAAGAATTTTGGTTTCCGTTAATTTACTTTTATTTACAACAACATAATTCAGAAATATGAATGAATCAGAAAATTACGATTGTATCAGCATTTTGAGTTTTTTTTTAAATTAAAGTATAAATTTTAGGAAAACACGTTTACTTCTTTCTTTATTACAAATCAAAAATATTTTAATAAAATTTATTTTAAAATTCTGAAGGGTTCTAAGAATTTTAAATATCCACTACTCTGCTAATATTTTGAGTATCTTTGGTTTGTTTGTCTTTAACCCGTGTTTTTTTTTTCTTTTTTTTTGCATACAAGGAATAAATAAACAAGTGCTTATAGTCTAAACTGATTTTTAACCATTCAAAATCTTATCCAGAGGTAGAAATTGAATTCATGAAATTTTGAATTGAAACTTGTAATGATAACCGTTCGGGTGACGGTTCAGTAGAACTCATCTTTCACAAAGAGAAAACCAGATAAATACTGTTAAACGTTTTTCTCAACAGGTGCCACAAAATTCGTTTCTCCTTTTCCAATAGTGAAAGTGACCGATCCCGAGAATTTTCCCTGAAATGAGCGTTATTTTGTTATTAGACCACATTCAGAAAAAATAAAATACACTTATAATGTATGCAATATCATTTTAATCGTTTTTACGAGTAAATTTTTTCATACTTTCCAATTCACTGAGCATTTATTCTTCATGGACGAATAAGTTGAAAAGAACTTGCGAATACGTTAGTGACTTACTGTTATTTCAGTCCATACTGTAAATAAATAGTTGCTATCTGTGGAAAAAATACTAAAATAATGTAGTTATGCTATTTTATATTCTTAAAAAGAGATTTAACTACTTCATAACAGTTTTACGTTTGGAATCATGGAAATAATATTCTATATATATATATATATATATATATATATATATATATATATATATATATATATATATATATATATATATATATATATATATATATATATATATATATATATATATATATATATATATATATATATATATATATATATATATATATATATATATATATATATATAATATATATATATATATAAATATATATATATATAATATATATATATATATAGATATTTTATATATATATATATATATATATATAATATATATATATATATAAAATATATATAATATATATATATATATATATATATATATATATATATATATATATATATATATATATATATATATATATATATATATATATATATATATATATATATATATATATATATATATATATATATATATATATATATATATATATATGTATGTATATTCTAAGAACGAATTGTATTAAAAATAAAAATATACAATTATTTATATTTTAATTGTCATATTAGAATATTTTACACATTAGTTAAATCAGTATAGATATAATATTATTAATTATATTTGTATTTTAATATTTAGCAGAGAAATTGAGGATCATGAAAATATATCGGAAACATTTATTAACACTGCAGAACATAAAGATTTTTTTCCAAAAACTACTTGAAATCGTTTTTGAAACCAAATTGTGATCTATTCATAACTTTGAATAGCTTCTCGCTGTTGTTGACATAGACATATATTTCACTGTTTTAAATAATGAGCAACTGAATTTCAGTATCTACAAATTACATTCTCTCTCAATGAGATTCGCAGATTCAGTAACAACGTAAACACGACTAGACAGATATGCAAATATTTTTTCACTCCATTTCAGTGCTTTTGATGGTATTAGAGAAGAGACAGCCTTTTCTTCCATTATAAAACACTGCACTGAAATGGATGGAGGTTTTTGCAGAATGTTTAATGGACGCTTTGAGTTACAAAACAAGCTAATTTTAAGATTTCTGGGAAAATGGGGAAATCGATTAGACATCCTAAATCTTATTAATATGAAATTGAATTATTATGTTGAACTATAACAATTTTATGAAACTTATGAAATATCAGCAAATATTGGAGAAATTGAAGGAGGTATTCAATATCTCATATTCATTTAAATACAAAAAACTATATTAGCGTTCATATTCTCTTAGTGGGTTATGAGAATATTATAGTTTAACAAATATTTTAATAGGATATCGTTGCATTTAATGCAATAAAATATCTTTATAGATATATTAAAAATATTGATAAAGAATACTAAAATTTTGAAAAATTAGTTATAAGTTATATAAAAAATATACTGATTTATATAATACAAATATATATTTACATATTAGTTTGTAAAAAGTATTATTTTTTTGAACAATTTAATGATACTCAAAAATATATTTCCTTAGAAGACATTTATATGTAATTGGAAGTATTCATAAGATATTCTGTAATATCTACTTATTATCTTTATTCCCAACTTATTATGGCAAATGATATTTGCTAATAATGTTTATGGCAGAACAGACTTTTTTTTCTTTAGCAGTGCTATAAGTTAAGTTATACTTATTATTAAGTTACTTATATTAATTTGTATTCTAGTTTGAGATAATCTTCCCCGATTGAAAAAAAAATTTTCTGCGTTTTTAAATCGTACCTGATTATGTGAAAAAAGTGTTAAAAATTATCAATTTTTTTAAAAAAAAAGAATTATCATTTCAAAAAAACTTGAAAAATTCCATTATTTTATAAGTTATTAACTTTAGACATTGACCATTTAAACTTACTTTTACATAATAACAAAACTTTAAACAGAAAATATTTTTGTCATGTTTTGGTGTAAAAATTCATTTTTTTGCACATCAGGCTAAACATAGCATAATTTTCAGCTTTCAATGGATTCCAAACCATTTCAAACATTTATATCCGAGGGGAAATCGAACCTATGAACTGGTAACCCCACCTTCAGAGGGCAATCATGTGACAATCGGAATATTTCAGTTTTTGGAAATATCAGAGAAATTTAATTCCTTATACTTATTATGCATAGTATGTAAAATTTGTTATTATAAATGTGTAGGATATAAAAGTAATGGTTGAGTATGTGATAAGTAAAAGCTCTAATTATAATGTGTTTTATTTGAATAATTTTTACTAGTTTCGTGATTAAGAATAAAATTCGATGCTGTCGCTGCGGTTCATCATGCATTTAAGCAATTTTAAAGCTTATTAAAGAATATCTTTAACAAGTAAACAAAATCTCAAATTATTTTAGTTCAAATTAAAAAAAAATTGTCAGGGGAACAAGACACCTTTTAAGACCCATTATAATATTAGTCAAAATTAAGAGAGAGAGAGAAAATTCATACTGTAACATGTGTAAATAAACTGTGTCAAACTTGAAATAAAGAGTGCAGTTTATAAATTAGCAAAGAAAATAATCAATAATTATAATTTTGAATTGCACAAGAGTCCTTTGCTTTTACTGTTGCATCAATTTTGAAACACTTTTTTTACAATGGCAGTGTTCATAGTTTTAACCCCTATTTCTCGAACTAGTGGAACCTGCTTATCTTTGTGACATTTCTTAAGAAAACCGTCTCATTTGTTGCAATTGACTTTTCTTCAGAAATAAAATAATAACGGATTATAAAGTCACTTGAGGGTAAGGGTACCATTTTTATTTACTCATTTACTAATGTCGATGTCATTTATTCCAGCGATTACCAACGCATTTCATCTATCATTGCGACTTTGATCTACATCAATAACTTGTATTTTTATGGTATCACTAACTCCAGTAAGAACACTTTTGAGGTTTGACATAATTTTGTTGCTTGAGGAATAATCTTTTTAGCAGCATTTTCTGTTATAATAACACACTTGTGTTATTCAATCATGTCTCAGAGTGAAAACGTGATAATTAGTGGGCTCTCTTCAATATTTTTCTGTCGAATATGGTTTTCAGTTAGGCTCTATTTAAATGTTTTTCAATGAATGATAGTCAGAAAATATTAACTATTTCTAGCTTATCTATGTTTTAACCCCTATTATCACGTATTATCACTATAACCCCTATTATCCCACTAATTATCACGTTTTCAGAGTGAAAACGTGATAATTAGTGGGCTCTCTTCAATATTTTTCTGTCGAATTTGGTTTTCAGTTAGGCTCTATTTAATTGTTTTTCAATGAATGATAGTCAGAAAATATTAACTATTTCTAGCTTATCTATGTTTTAACCCTATTATCACGTATTATCACTATAACCCCTATTATCCCACTAATTATCACGTTTTCAGAGTGAAAACGTGATAACTAGTGGGCTCTCTTCAATATTTTTCTGTCGAATATGGTTTTCAGTTAGGCTCTATTTAAATGTTTTTCAATGAATGATAGTCAGAAAATATTAACTATTTCTAGCTTATCTATCTTTTAACCCTATTATCACGTATTATCACTATAACCCCTATTATCCCACTAATTATCACGTTTTCAGAGTGAAAACGTGATAATTAGTGGGCTCTCTTCAATATTTTTCTGTCGAATTTGGTTTTCAGTTAGAGTCTATTTAAATGTTTTTCAATGAATGATAGTCAGAAAATATTAACTATTTCTGGCTTATATATGTTTTAACCCCTATTATCACGTATTATCCCTATAACCCCTATTATACCACTAATTATCACGTTTTCAGAGTGAAAACGTGATAAATAGTGGGCTCTCTTCAATATTTTTCTGTCGAATTTGGTTTTCAGTTAGAGTCTATTTAAATGTTTTTCAATGAATGATAGTCAGAAAATATTAACTATTTCTGGCTTATCTATGTTTGAACCCCTATTATCACGTATAATCACTATAACCCCTATTATCCCACTAATTATCCCGTTTTCAGAGTGAAAACGTGATAATTAGTGGGCTCTCTTCAATATTTTTCTGTCGAATATGGTTTTCAGTTAGGCTCTATTTAAATGTTTTTCAATGAATGATAGTCAGAAAATATTAACTATTTCTAGCGTATCTATGTTTTAACCCTTATTATCACGTATTATTACTATAACCCCTATTATCCCACTAATTATCATGTTTTCAGAGTGAAAACGTGATAGTTAGTGGGCTCTCTTCAATATTTTTCTGTCGAATATGGTTTTCTTTTAGGCTCTATTTAAATGTTTTTCAATGAATGATAGTCAGAAAATATTAACTATTTCTAGCTTATCTATGCTTTAACCCCTATTATCACGTATTATCACTATAACCCCTATTATCCTACTAATTATCACGTTTTCAGAGTGAAAACGTGATAATTAGTGGGCTCTCTTCAATATTTTTCTGTCGAATATGGTTTTCAGTTAGGCTCTATTTAAATGTTTTTCAATGAATGATAGTCAGAAAATATTAACTATTTCTAGCTTATCTATGTTTGAATTTAAGTAATTTACTAGTGGTAAAGAAAAACTAGTTGTTATCACTCTTTTTGCTTCAACGCCGAATATGGCTCCACAAGGACTTTTGCGTATACCTTCATGATTACCACTAACATCTTTGTTAATATATTTTGTATTTCCTGCTTGACATATTCAATTGAGCCTTGTGTTAGATTATGACGAGTTTTTCAATGAACTCTGAAAATATCTCCCGTGGCGTATAGTTTGAGTGTGACTTTATTACTGAATTCTGTACCATTTTCTAAGTGCTATGTAGCTGAAGTATACCAATGTTAAAAATATTTTAAGAAAGTAATATACTCCTTCCATTGTCTTTATTTTCAAGTAATGTAGCTGAATAAACTTTGTTAAATAATCTCGTTAAGTATCCTGCTCAACTAGAACACAGTGACATCTTAAACTTAACGTAGAATGTGGATCACTGATTTCACCCAATGCCTTTGAGAGCACTCTATACCAACTGACATTATTTGCAAGAATTTAAGGGCTCAACTTCCTATAGAATATGTAATATTTATCCTTTAACTTCCAAGATACATGTCTTTCCTGCATGACATATTCGCGGCTGTGTGAGTTTTAAATAATTAATAACATAATATCATGAATTTGTTTATCTAAGTGTTAAATGTGCAATTAATTTATTAATTTTAAAAGTGTGCATTGACTTTGGGACTGAAGTTAATATTTACGTAAAGGTGTGTACATACATATACACTTTTATTGAAAAACGAGACAGAATTTTCATTTTTTTAATTAAAATTTTTTGTCAACTATACAAGAAGTGTATGAAATAATTCATATCAACAGGAACCTAATTAATGGAAACATTCAATCTCTAACTACTGAAACTTGAACAACAATGAATAGGAAATTAACATGTATTTAATTCTTTAATATTAAATTTTACTAAGAAAGAACAAAAGATTTTAACAAACTTTATTCATCAATTAAAGTTCATGATATTACATTTAGGATTTTAAATATGCCTGTTAACACCAAAAAGAGGATCTAATCCACGGAAGTAAGAATATAAGGAATACTTCAATAGTATATTACATGCGATGTGAAAAGGCGTCAGAATCCCAGGTGCTAGCTGGAAGTTTTGTTAGTCATTTTTGAGGAATTTATAGCATAGTGGCACGCAGACGGAATTCCCGGAATGTAAACTGTTTCAAAATTGCTAGATAAGTCGATTTAATTCTTTCCAATGCAACACGTTTTGGATCATATGAAAAAACGTTTGCAATCGTCATAAGATGTCGATGATTTAAACCGATAAGAGGAAGCAATAAATTCCATAGGAACTTAGCAGACAATTTTGTGCCGTATGATAGCAGAACAAAAGATGAATCAACATTTTTATGAATTTCATTTATAAAAACCAAATTATAACATGAATCATTCAATTGTTCTAAAATCCCAAACCATTATGCTTATTACCATTATACAACCATTATATATATATATATATATATATATATATATATATATATATATATATATATATATATATATATATATATATATATATATATATATATATATATATATGCACACAAACCTTAATGATAAAAAAAGTTTCATGTAAAAAAAACATTTACTTGAGTCTAAAATAACTAATCATAATCAAAATTCGATATAAGTTTAAAGATAAATATTAGTTATATCAATGTTTATACCAAAATAAAAAATTTGTTTTACAGAAAAAAAACTTTACAAAAATGTCGTTAATAGTAGTTGCCATTATGTATCTTAAAAATTCCTGCCCTCGAGCAATTTAGTGAAAGATATTCTGTGCAACTAAATTTTAATAAAAATCAATGTCTCTCTCTTAACTCAAACATGAGGAATTGAAATCACTCTCTCTAGTTCCTAAATATATTTTCTTTATTCAATTTAATCCCGGATAACTGATGACATTCATAATGCCGACTATACTTTTCATTGCCCCCCTTTGAAAAACCATCAATTAATTTATGCATTAAAAGTAGAATATGTTAATTTATTTCTTTTATATGTTATTTTGCTTATGACGGATACTATAATGCTGTTTAGTAACCAAGACCTCATCCTATCCTTTTAAAATAAAATCTAGCCAAACAGTAAAATTTTTCTTCTTTATTTACTTTGCCTCAATTTAACCTTCGTTCTCTTTGGTATACAAGGGGTTGTTAATTCGCATTTGATTCTTATAAGCTGCAGTTGATTTAATTGGTTAAAATTTTTTAATTGATTGAGCAGTTTGTACTTGTTTGTTTTTTTACCATTTTTCGAGTATTTAAAAACGTTTTTATGTGTACTGTTTTCTTTAATAAATGTGAAATACTTAAAAGAAAACAAGTTATATCTTTTACACAAGGCACTGTATAACAAACTCATTCTCAGTTAAAAGTAACTAGCAAATACTTATTTTTGCACTTTATGCAATGATTAATTTAAAAATTTAATTAAGTTTTTGAATCAATATACCATTTAATTGCGCCTTAAAAAATTCGAGAATTCCTTTCTTATAATTATTTACTAAATATGCTGAATGAATTTAATTAAAGAATATAAAATAATCTTATTTTCAATAATAAAAAAATATTAATGTCATATTCTGGAATCTTTTTTACTTTTATTTATGTTTTAATATTGATACCTTATTATTAGATACGTTTTCTTTTGACTAAGATATAAATAATGAAAAATCATCACTTACTGCGGACAACGTAATTTCAGTACAAAAAATTTTTCTTATTATAAAAGATAAGAATTTCGCCATACAAGAATACATTTCTTTTCTGGAATTACATTATTAAAGAAGCTTTTCTTAATCTTTCGTATTTTGTCCTACGGGAATAAGTACCTGAAATTTCAATAAAGAGACGAAGTATATAGATATTTTTTTCCTTGCGTAATCTAATTAAATATTTTTGTTTTCCCAAAAAATTGGTTTTCTCAAAATGAAAGAAATTTTAAGGAGCTAATTTATATTTTATTTTATCAATAATTGTATTTCTTTATTTGCTGAAACGGATATATCCGAGTTTAATACTTTATTTGAAGATAAAAAGTAATTTCCTAATCATATCACGTACTTAATAAGAAATCGTATTATATCGATTTAGAAACGTAAACCTAAGAAACAAGGAAATTAAGTATAAAAATAAAAGGAAATCTATGAGTTAATATATATACATACGTAGCAGTGCAGGTGAGCCATCAGACTGTATCTTAAAGTTAACGGGTGTGGAATAGTCACCTGTCACAAAGTGCCTAATGCTTTTGAGCCACGGTTAGGTAACGAAATCGTACATGAGCTGGCACCCTCCTCACCACATTTCAAGAGAAGCAAAAATTCAAGTCACTAACTAAGAGAATATCTAACCAAAGATAAAGGCTGACAAACCTAATTGCATCTATGCAGGAGCCACTTCAATCATTTTGCCATATTAAATTTTTCTTATTTGTTCGCGTTCACTGCACAGTTTATACGTCGAATCAGAAGCTAAATTGTCTTGTTCATTCGGTTTAACAGTTCATGGATTCAATTCCTATCTCGGCCTTGGATATCTGCAGCTCCTTGGAGTCCACTTTAATGACCGTTGATGCGAAAACATATAAATTAATCTAGCTTCTAACATTGGGTTTCGAGACGCCTAGCTTTTAACTATCACTTTCAAAATATTCACTGATGCCACTCAGACGCAATTCTATTCTTTGCATGAAATCCTAATTTTTAATGCTAACGATTTTATATTTTCTTATTTATTTATGCTTCAAAATAACAAAGAGCAATTTTTCTTCTTTAAAAGCCTGAATATAAATAAATTTACTATGCCATAGTTGTCCTTTAATCTTCATATATTTATAATTTACAATTTGAAATGCCTGGGTAATTTAGTAATTAACTTTTAGAAAATATTCTTTGAAAAACTTCTACTAAGATAAAAAAAAAAACAAGATTATTTAGATTTTTCTATTTTTCTATGAAAAATAACAAAATAAAAAGCATTTTTAATCGTATCTAATGTTTTATTTCAGATCGTAAAAAATTTCTAATATATTTCTTCAATTATATTTGAGTAATGACATATTAAATGTTATTAACTAAATGACTCAGGTAATATACCTTAATTTACAACAAAAGAATAATTAAAATATTCTAAAAACAGTGTTTATATAAACGAGGGAATTCTGTTACAAGAATTGATGTTAAAAGGGAAACATTGAAAATTTAAAATCGATTATCCAAGCTCTTTATTCAAACAATTCAAATTTGCAGTCAAAATGAAGTTAATTCTACCAGAATCTACAGTTTATATTGAGCTTTGAACAAGTGCAAACATTGGCATGCCAAATTCTGTTCAACTATTCGTTTATTCAATGGAAATCAAGGCCCTATTTGTAGAAGAGTCAGCCGCCAAGTGATGCAGTGGGATGATATCATTTGATGCTCATATAAATGCTATGATGATTTTGTCCGGAATTCTTGAAACAGAGAGGAGTGTTAGTTTACTTGATTTTATATTGATTTTAATTTTATTTTCTTATCATAGTACAGAGCTTGTAGAATTTTATAACTAAAGAAAAAAAAATCTGTTTTACACTTTCAAATAAATTTGTAAAAAAATGGGAAAAAAAATCTTATTAAATTTTGTATTTATGTTTTATACTTTTAAATTAACATACTCACAAATTTTGAAACTTTTTCGTTTTATTAATTATTTTAATAAAATTTTACTAAAAACGTTTACCCTCAGTTTGGTGAGTTTCTTCAAACGACTAAGAAATTCATTTAATACGGGGAATCAAAATTTAAACAGAGTGTTCTTTAACGAATTTCTTTATGAGAAAAAGAATATTTTTTAAAATTTTAATTATGTGTGCGCAAAATAAGCTGCAAAAACATTTCTATTAATTTTCAATAAAAATAAATTACTATTCATGTTCATTTTCTTTGCAATCTTAGACAAACTAAATTGATAAAAAATATACTTTAGGTGCCCCTTATCGAAAATTGGCTATTTTTTCATTAAGCTTTTTCTCGTGCATGATTTGAGGAACAATATAGCTCTGACAACATGATTGACCAATCAGAAGTAAACCAACATTGTTAACAATATGGCGCAAAATTGTCAAGAAACTGAGATTCAATTTAAAATATAAATTACCCAATAAATTGCATTGCTTTTTTGCAATGCAATTTAGTGGGTAGTGTATATTGCTTTTCTATGTAATCTAATCTTATTGCTCTCCACAGATATCATGAGTTTATTTATTAAAATAGTTTCAGTAATAATAAAATAGTTGATTTTTTTAATCATTTATAATACACAAGTATGACTCAAATGTCAGCTTATACGAGAGTTACTCTGAAATTTTTGAGATACGCGCAGATGAGAATTTACAAAATAAAAATAACGGTTTAATTTTAAAGTACAAAGTATTTTAACACAGAAGACGATTTTTTACTGACTTACTTCAAATTGTTTAGCGTGGAATAAATTTTAAACAGAAGAGAAAATGGAGTTGACGCGAGAACATTTTCACGCTATGATTTTCTACGATTTCAAAGCAGAATTAAGTCAAGAATAATGCGTTCAACGGTTGCAATTAGCATTTGGTGATGAATCTCCATCTCGTGCTACTATATTAAGATGGTTTAGAAAATTTAGAAGAGGTCGTAATTTTTTTCAGCATGAAGAACACACAGGAAGGCTTCCGTCGGCAGTAATCCCGGATAATAAGTCTGCGTTACAAAAAATGTTAATGGATGATAATCGCTGTACCTGTCAAATGATACAGAAGTAATTTAACATTGGATCCGCAGCCATACACAAATTCATTCATGAAAAATTACATATGAGAAAAGTAGTTTGCCGTTGGGTTCCCCATAATCGAACTGCATCAAATATATCATCAAAAATAGTAGCGTGTCAGAATCAGTAAAGAAACTCTTAATATGCTGAATGATGGTGGCCACCGCATCATTTTTAAAATTGTAACAGGTGATGAAACGTACATACCGTTTTTTAACGTTCCAACACGTCAAGAAAGCAAAGTATGGGTCTTTGAAGATGATCCCACGCCGACAATGGTGAAACAAACACGCGCACTGAAAAAAGTGATGTATGCCGTTTTCTTCAGAAGTACGGGATTGGTCAAAGCCATCAAGTTGGAAGTTCAGAAGACAGTAACAGCAAACTGGTATACCAATAAATGTCTTCCAGAAATTCTACAAGAACTGATTGTTAGGGGATTAATGCTTCACCATGACAATGCATCTTCACATTCAGCCGGATTAACAGTTGTGAGTTTCTTAAACAAAAACAAATTAAAGTGACCGAATATCCGCCGTATTCACCTGATCTAGCTAGCTATGTGCGTCTTTTGGTTATTCTTTAATCTAAAAAGAACTTACGTGGACGTCGTTTTCATTCAGAAGAAAAGGTTTTTATGGATGTATTACCTTTAAATTTAGATAATAAAAAAATAGAGAAGGCACATATTGTCACAATTCTTTTTTTGGGACCAATTCTGATCGTTATCAAATTAAAATTACCTAACACACATTTTTGATCGTTATCAATATTTCGCTATTTATTACTTAGAACTATATATTTTCCTACTTTAAAAGTTTAAAATATTTGTAAATTTCTGAAATGAAAATGTTTCTAAATAATACTAGTTAAAATAAGTTATATATATATACATATATATATATATATATATATATATATATATATATACAAGCTAACCCAGCCACGCGTTGCAGTGGCTGAGTAATTATAATACATTTAATCAATTTTTTACTAACTCCTTGGTACAATCAAATAAATATTTTCTAAAAAAATTTAAAATAAGTTCATTCATATGAGATTAAAAATAAAACGTTTCACCAAAATTTAAAAGTAATAGGTAAAGTATCGAAATTTTGAAAGTAAGCACAAATCAACAAATACTTTCTGAATTTACATTTTATTCATCTTATATTAAATTATAGTTTGTAATCATTGACTTACTTATAAACTATATTATATGAATAAAAAACATTTAAAAATAAATTGTTATAAATGAGGTAGATAACATTGACATCGAACTATTATTTTTTCAATTTTAAATTATTAAAACTAAAAAAATTTTCCGAGGCATTATACTGAAATAAAGAACAATTAAAAGAATTTATCATTTGAATAAATAAATTGGATCAAAATGTACTGCTGAAAAAATTATAATTATCAAATTATAAAATAAAAATTAAAGGCTATCAAGAAATACTTACATGTTTTCGAGGTGGTATGAAAATTAGTAGAGAAAAACAGTAATAAATAAAATTTTGTTTTACTATTTATAATATTAAAAATATTCAAACTGAACACCGCACAATAATAACACAATACAAATTATAATTATGAAAATGATTCACGAAAAATTGTTATAGTATGATTATACATTATGAAAATATATGTAAATTCTATAATTAATCACGCGCTTGCGTGCGCACGTTAAATTTCTCGAAGATGGTAAAATCTAGAAAAATAAACACGTCGCCATCTGCCGAATACCTGTACAATTTAAATGCTAAACCGCCATCTATTAGGAACTTACATAACTAACCAATAAATAAACACTAATGTCGTATAATAAATATTGAGATCAATAATTAAGAGATAAAAACTATTCTATCTTTTAAGTTGGACCATATTATAAATGGTTACAAAATTTTATCAAAATCCCTTCAGTAGTTTCGGAGTTTATCGGGAACATACATCGTGACACGAAATTTATATATATATATATATATATATATATATATATATATATATATATATATATATATATATATATATATATATATATATATATATATATATATATATATATACATATATATATATATATATATATATATATATATATATATATATATATATATATATATATATATATATATATATATATATATATACATATATATATATATATATATATATATATATATATATATATATATATATATATATATATATATATATATATATATATATATATATATATATATATATATATATATATATATATATATATATATATATATATATATATATATATATATATATATATATATATATATATATATATATAGTGGCATCGTGCCCAGAAAAATTTTTGATGCATTACTTCCTTTAAAACCGATCCTGATGTTCCCGGTGGTCAGAAAAGCTGTAAGGGAATATACATTTGTCCCTCGAACTGGCAAGCAGAGAGAAGGAAAAAACATTCCCAGAATGAGGGAGTTAGTGTGCCCCTTTCGTATGAGAGACTTTACTGTGTATATTACCTTTTGTAAAATAATAAATACAAAATACTAATTATGTAAAGTTGTCAAAGAATGTTGTGAAGCAAATAACGATAGTATTCTCAAAAATGTCTGAATTTGTTGCCATGGATGTAACAAGCTTTTATTACAGAGTTTTGTTATCCGGTGCACGTGGTGGTAAATCTTTCTCTATTTTATTCTTTACCTCAGTATATTCCTATTGTCCTTAGTATGGATCATCGAACTTCAAACTGGCACGAACTATATATATGCAAATATATATATATATATATATATATATATATATATATATATATATACATATATATATATATATATATATATATATATATATATATATATATATGAAAAATAGTGGAGAATTAATCATTTTATTTTATTGTTTACTTTGAATTGATTTAAATATACTTAACTTCCTAAATAATCAAAGTTAAAAAAAATTGATTCAAATATAACATTATTATTAAGAATGACAATTTGTTCTGATAGTTTTGGTTTGGTTCTCTAAAATGAATGTAGAATAGGCATTTTTCATAGAAATGCTAGAATGTTTTATTATTTATAAATTAAGGAGTAAAAACAAAAAGAACTGGTTCCTTGATCAAAACTTATCCAAGTTGTTGATTTCTTATGACGTTGTAACAAAATAATTAAATCTCATTTTTTTTCGTATAGAAAACTTACTTACAATATTAAACGTTTGCTAGTTCTCTTCTTTAGGAGCTGAAAGCGATCATGATATACAATTTTTAAAAAACTCGATTGATTAGTTGTAAATATCTTACATGCATTTCTCAGATCTTGGCTTAGAAGACATTTTTATCCCTTAAAAGAGGCTGTAAAAGCATTAAGAAACGAATATTTTACAATAACTGACTTATCTGGAAAATATGATCTTTATCATTTTAAAGATTTAATAGTCCTGATAGAAAAAAAGCCTAAGATTATTCAAAGGTATATTCAAAAGTATTAAGTATCTTTAGAAATAAAAACAGCACAGCACATATTAAATATTCATATAAATTGTTTCTGAATCTCATATAAATTCTTTTTGAGACAGAGAGAGTCTTTCAGGAGAGATAAAATTTGCAATTTTAGGAAAATTGGACAGATTCATGTGAAATTTGAGTTAAGAATTTCTCATCTCTAAAGAATAATATTGCTTATAAATCCCGTTAGTTCTTTGAAAAGTTTGTGAAAATATGAGAAACTGATTGTTTAGAAAAAAATTCTTTTCTTGAGGAATTTAGCTGAATATTAGCACAAAATTTCCTTATCATCTAGAAAAAAATTAACTTCTATTATAAAATCTTCTAACCTCCAAATTGTTATAGGTAAGAGGATAAATCTAGTTGAGTAATCGATGCAAGCACAAATAAAAAGAAAAACGAACATGAATGTCTCTGTGATTTATCTTTACAGGGAAAAAGTAAAAGATACGATATCCGAAAAATATAAAGGTAGTGGTACCTGGAGATTCGAAACATTGTTTAAACTAAATATCTTTTTATGTTAAAGATATATATGATTTTCAGCTTAGAGAAACATCTCAAGCAAAGTTAGCCAAAACTATCCTTAAAAAATTAGTTACTGCTTTCTATTTTTCCGGCCAAAAATCGCCAAATCAAAATATAAAAAAACAGGTAAAGGTAGCCAAAGAATGATGGAACATAAGCATTATCATTTTTAACTCCTAATAGCCAAATTTAACATATTACATAGTATCATAATATTATTTTTTTGAATTAAACATTGTAAATTTTTAAATGCATAATGAATTTACAAACAATTTTTTTATCAATTTAACCTAGATGTCATTTCATTTTTTCATAAGAAAATTGCATTGCATATGTATATATATATATATATATATATATATATATATATATATATATATATATATATATATATATATATATATATATATATATATATATATATATATATATATATATATATATATATATATATATATATATATATATATATATATATATATATATATATATATATATATATATATATATATATATATATATATATATATATATATATATATATATATATATATATATATATATATATATATATATATATATATATATATATATATATATATATATATATATATATATATATATATATATATATATATATATATATATATATATATATATATATATATATATATATATATATATATATATATATATATATATATATATATATATATATATATATATATATATATATATATATATATATATATATATATATATATATATATATATATAAACAGGAAATGATAATGTATGAAAGCGCAATTTGAAAACTGTAAACAAAGATAGAACATTCATGGTACAGTTTGTCACAATCTAGATTTATTTATTTCAGAATTCATACGGCAAATATCCTATGAAAAAGATAAAAACTTTTGATGCCATATTAAGATTAATTATGGATATAATATGAAATCAACCTCTGTATGAGAGTGGTTTTATCTTGACGATGATCTCCGGCCTTATATAGAACAAGATATTTTAAATATCACTATAAATGTGCTATAATTTTATCACTATTCACTCGATTTTATTGTTAATACATTTCTCTTTTTTAATAGAAATTCCTGTCCCCGTGGAAGCAGTGTCAGGAGGTCGCTTGTCTCTTCCCTGCGATATCACGTCACCGATTCTTGATGACGAAGTCTACCTTGTTCTCTGGTATAAGGACGAAGTGGCCACACCCATTTACAGTCTAGATGCCAGAAGAGGACCTTTGGGCCAGGCCAGACATGCCACCAACGAAGCTCTGTCTGGCAGAGCTTACTTCAGCTCAGTGCCACAGCCTGCTGTTCTGGAAATAGACCACGTCAGCTTGGAGGACGAAGGCTTGTACAGGTGCAGGGTAGACTTCAGAAGAGCCAGAACACAGCATTTCGCCCTTATCGTCTCAGTTGCAGGTGAGATTATTTTTCCGTGCTGCAAATATTTTTAGAGTTGCTTTAAAACCCTGAAAATTATTCATGTACCCAGCAATATATTTTTATATATTTATAGAGTGTTACATAACTATAAGACATCTAATTAAATATATTCTTTTGCAAAACTAGAAAGATGATGATCTACTATTTTTGTTCTAATTATAATTGGTATTTTTATTGAACTATCAAGATTTCGCTTTATGATTAATCATATTCATCTGTTATAAACCTATTCACCCTTGATACTTACTTCCAATTAGTATACAGAATCATATTGATGATTATTTGCATGTACTTGACAAGACAAATGAGCCAACGAGTTTTCTATGGCATTATATTATTCTTCCTCATAAATTTTGTGACTTAAAGAAACTTTTTCCCGATTAAAATTTTATTATAAATCAATGTTTTAGAATTTATAAGAATTTTGCTTATTTCAAGTTTCGATTTTTTAGAATCTCTAAGAAGAACACATTGTTCCAAGCTTCTTTTGTCCAGATAAAGTTTCTACACTAGGTTCTGAAAGTTTTCTCACACAAATTGAATTACAATTAGAATGTTATTGTTTGTTATTTTTTTATAATAAAAAAATTACAAATGATTTTGAAGGGGAAAAAATAAGGAGACTCAGCTGATTTAGAATAAGTAACATTTGTGGTTTAGTATTCATATAACAATAGGAATTCAAAATATTTTTGGTTGTGGGAAAATAATTATACATTTCTTGAAAAATGATTTAGTAAATAGAACATTTAAGTTATTTAAATTTCATTAATATTTTAATATCATTCATTTATTTTTGCAATTTACTATTAAAATAAGCGATATTATGTATATATGTATATATATATGTGTTTGTGTGTGTGTGTGTGTGTGTGTGTGTGTGTGTGTGTGTGTGTGTGTGTGTGTGTGTGTGTGTGTGTGTGTGTGTGTGTGTGTGTGTGTGTGTGTGTGTGTGTGCATTGATGGATGGATGTGTAGATAGATGCATGTACAACATCTAAAGACGAAGCAGAAATAACAATATATAAGTTGAACTCGCCGGTGGAAAAATCTGTCAGGAGATAAAATGAGATTAAGTATGATTACAAGTGCATATATAGGAAAAATGGCATAATGAATTATATTTATGCGAATTTTATCTAACCTGTATAACTAACCAAATAATGTTTTAATTAAGTGTTTTGTCCAATAAGGATACTTATTGGTGTCATCAGGTTGATTTTACCCAATTTATAATCATTAGGAAATTGAAGGAGTTTTTTAAAGTGTAATAAGTTAGATTGCAGAATTCGAGATCGCTTTATGAGATCATTTCACATGCTTCAAGAACATCACAAATGACAAGGATACCGGTTCAAGGTTGTTGTACTGGACATCCGTGCAACAAAAGCTACGTAGGAGACATATATTGTCCTGTTTTTGTCAATAACACAAGCACTCACAGGGGAAAAAATGGCAAGAAACATATAAAATATGAGACGTGACTTACATACAGGGGCTATAGGGTCAGATAATGATAGACAATTTGAAAGATTTCCTATGCGGTGTAACGCTTAATTTTAAAAAAGCCATATCGGGAACACTGGAGCTAAAAAGATAAATTTTGAAGTCTAGTATATTTTAAAAACGATTGAATATTTGAGGTACTACCAATTCCATTCGAATGCATGCCTAGATTCAACAGTATTAATCTGTCGAACATCATTGAAAATGGAATGTCATCGAAAGCTACATGCTGGGTTCTCATCTGGGATGATGTCATATTTGAAACCCGAACAGATCACCACATCTTCTGCGGTTTTCAGCCACTGCGCGCTATTGTACCAGAGCTCCTCACGTGCATCTTTTTAAAAGTATTCTGTCTATTCAGTTTCAATTATTGAATGGCAAAGCTTTATTTCATCGCTTGTGGTTGCTACAGAGCTACTTAGAAATGGAAGATGCTTAAGTGTATCGACTGGTCGAAAAAAGATGCTCATTCTTAGGACACCCTTGACAGCATATCAATAGGGCTAGCATTGTTTCCTGTGTGGTGATGACCTCGAAAAAGAATTTCCGGATGCTGAGTACCCTGCAAAGGAATAAAAAAATAAAATTCCTTGCTAAAATCGGAATTTCCCTGCACGTTACGTACTTATCACAAAAATTTGATATTCTGTCCAAAAGTATTCAAAACTAAAGTACCTCATCATTTATTTTTTCAGCGTGGTTTTTCTTTTTTTTTTTACTATTATATTACGCCTTGCGAATATTATGAAATTTTATTGTAATTTATAAATTCTATCACTTTATCATAATGTTTTATATATATATATATATATATATATATATATATATATATATATATATATATATATTTATATATTTATTTATTTATTTATTTATTTATTTATTTTATATATTACATATATACACACACTCAAAGCAATTTTCGGGTCTGCATAAAAAAAAACGTTTTAATATATCGGAACAAACTTCCCGATTACTTCTATAAAATAAGTTTTCTCCATACAATTACAAACCTTTTTTTGCTTTGTGAATAGCGACCGCATAAAAAAGTCTCTCGTAGAAAACAATTTAAAATCTTACGAATTAACTAAAAATTGTTTTTGTAAGACACCAAATTAAGGGACGAAGCTAGAATATTCAGGAATAGCGATACTCTAGAAAATCAAAGCAAAGTAGAAAAGTGAACTTCAGGGAAATAACGCAAGTATTTTAAATGAAAGATAAATGTAATAATAAGAAAAATTGTAGATTTCAGTACTGAATTTAAAAAATCTTAAAACATTAGCAATAAGATAACAATAAATATGAAAAATCGAAAAAAATTAAATGACTTATCAAACTATTTTGTTTTATTGGTAATTTCATCATATGTACTTACATAGACATATATATATACACACACACACATATATATATATATATATATATATATATATATATATATATATATATATATATATATATATATATATATATATATATATATATATATATTATATATATATATATATATATATATATATATATATATATATATATATATATATATATATATATATATATATATATATATATATATATATATATATATATATATATATATATATATATATATATATATATATATATATATATATATACATACATATATATATACATATATACATATATATATATATATATATATATATATATATATATATATATATATATATATATATATATATATATATATATATATATAATAAATGTATGTCGCTATATCAACAGCAGCATTAATATAAAGTATTTAAAATAAAAATATTCGCGCACAGTTGATAAATTAATTATTGATCTTAAACTCAAGTAACTGTAGTTGTATGTTAATTTATTTTACACTAGACTTTGTTAATTTTCAAGATGTCCTTTCTAATTAAATTCATGCCTAAGCATACAGCAGTAAAAGAGGAAATTTTATTTTTCAGCAGGAATATTTTTTTAAAAATTAAGCTCGTTCCTTATGCCACTTACTACTAATGAGGAGAAGACATGTCACTTGGAAATTTTGATAATCTTTCCAGCTCCTACGAAAAGATGAGTTAAGTTGTTTCCTTTGGAATCATTAGTTGTAATGAGTTAACGAATTTGCGAAAAAAATTCCTGTGCGAGTGTAAAATTACAAAGATATTTTGATCAAATTGAAAAAAGATTAAGTTAAGTTCAACGATAAAAGGATTCTCCTGGAAATGAAATATGCGCACGCGAGAATGTTTTAGAAGTATTTACTTGAACAATTTAAATTCTTTGTTCGTATTTTCTCTGCAACTACGTTTTAATTTATTTAAGAAAGAAATTCGCTTCCAAGAATATATATTTTTAGATAATCATTAGAATGACATGTATCCATTTTTGCATGCAAAGTTAATAATTTTAAAATTGGGAGCAAATTAAATTTAAAATAATTTAAATATTAATTTTCTAATTAATAGTTTAATTTTAATTAATATTTTGGCTGTTATTAATTTTCTAATTAATATTTCAATTATTTTTAACAAGCTAGTATGAAACTTAAAAGGAAGTTCCCCTAAAGATAACGTTCTGTTTTTTCCTATAAAATGGTTGACTACCCAGTTGAAAAATTGGTTACTGCTTCTTTAATGTTGAGAAAACTGGCTGAGTGGAGAGAAATAATGTGAGGTTCATTGCAGTTAAGAAACCATTCATTGATTTATGTGAAGTTTAAAAATCTTGCTTTTATAAAAAAATTTTATGTACAAGATTCGGGAAGATTTTGCAACGCTTACAAATAAAATTATACTTGCACGCTGCAGTTGTTTCTGTAAACTGGAAAAATATAAAAATGAAATTTTTGATATAAATCTTATACAATATAAAACAAGTGGTATAAGCTCTGGAAAATTAAGTTCAATATACTGTTATCGTATGTAACTATACAAAACTTGTGTAACACATTATTATTTATATTACAGGCTTCGTATAATGAATATATTTCATGCTTTTTTAATTTAAATAATTATAATTGAACTGGCTATAAGGAAATAAGCAAAGTGTATTTATTTTGCATGTTAGGATGAGTTATAATCATTAATAATGTGTGCTCTAAAATTTAAAGTTTTAACATCAGCCTATAAATGCAACTGATAAGTTGAAAATTTGCTGGCGCTCATAAAATTCTAAGATATTATGGCACTCTGCGTGCTTTTTATGCAAAGGAATGGAGTAAGGAGAAATCGTCAATTTATAACATTTTCCCACCGCAGTGGGACCACAGTTGCGGTCACGGTTTGTCTTCTCAAATTAAGTGTATAGTAAATGAGCCTCTTGCTCTGCGAGCGTCTCCCACGGACTTAGAAATTAAGTGGAGAGTACATATCGTTTATTTTATGAAAGTGGCACACAGTTAATGACCCCTTTCACAATTTCTGTGCGCCTGCGGACGGTTAATGGAAGCATCCATCACTCGTTGCGCTCGCCCCCGCCGCCCCCCACTTGATATCTAGACCGTGTCCATTCTTCATAACAACATATCGAAAGGAAGACAAATGCCTCCGAGTCACAGAGGCTTTAACTATCTAGTTCATTATTAAAACTCGCACTGGAGTTCTGAAGGTAATATAATATTTCACTTCCTCTTACATTTTTTTTTAAATTTAACAGCTATTTCGTCGACTATAGGAATCTCGGAGCGATTTTATAGTGTGTCTTAAGACTCGCCAGAAGAAAACAACAATAAAGTTTGAAAAATAAAATGTTTGTTTCCCTTTTCTTTTCATTTTATTTGACGTCTAACATACGTTAATATAAAAAATTTTGAATGAACGACAGCGTCGATGATATCTTGCTTTAGTATTGAAATTTAACTACACGTGAAAAAAAAATCTGCTGAACAATTTTATCCTGTCATAAAATATAATTAGTTAGTTATATTTCAATAATTTACAGTTGCAGCATCATTTGCAGGCTAATAATTTTCATTTCAAAAAGGATTAAAATCCTCAATTTCATTTCAAATCTATTTCATAGGGTGATCTAAGATATTGAATCTCATATGAAATAACTTTGCAATAAAATGTTCAAAGTGAGTGGAATTACATTATAGATTTCAAAAACTATTAATTTTCATTTGGAATTTGATGAGAAGTTTCACTGCCAAACTTGAAATTTGAAACAAACACGTACGTAATCAATCCAGAGACATCAGTGCTTAATTTACTTTATAACTAAAAAGAATTTTTAAGAATTTGCCACTTCTTTTGTTCACATTTCATAATGGAAAACATAATTTTGAGCAGAGCTTCGGGCATTATAATATTATTCTAAATAACAGTTTTCCATTGGAAGTTACTTAAATATACTCCTCTAAAAGTCACAGTCCCTAATTCAATATAAAATCAAAATTTAAAAACATATAATATAATCTGTTCTGCACAGATTTATTTTAGTGTTCTTTAACTGTTGCCTTTCACAGCTTCTAAATAAATTTATTTTACGTATATGTCTTTGGTTTTCTTTCAGAAGTAAGTGACTAATTTTGTCTCAACGAAGATAAACGTTATTTAAAAAAAGAGGAACCAATTTAATCTATACTGCACAAAAATATAAAATATACGTGGATGTGTATTTTTATTCATGCACATATATTTTAAATTAATTTTTTTTTTCAGAATTTCTCTTACATTTCATTTTCATTTAAAAACGCTACAAATACTCTTTTACGTTTCCGATATGATTTTATCAAAACAAAATTTTAAATTGTTGTTGTATATCTCTGGTATCGCTGTATCACGTCTATGAAATTTGTCACTCTAGGAAAATCCAACACTAAAACTGGGCTTGCGAAAAGATCAGTTTTGGAAAGCCCCAGACATTCTAAAATATGATCAGAAGGTGCCTAATGGTCAGAGGACTTCAAACAGACTAGGAAAACCTTTTTTCCATAAGAATAGGACACAGATCTCAAGCGTCCGTTGATAATCCTGGTGATGATCATCCAGTTCTGACTGCAACACGTGAGTGATAACGCAACTCCAGGGCGTTTTCCCTGGTACCATTGGTGAACAAATGGGAAAATTTTAATTTAACTATGACATTTATGAAAATGCATTGGAAAAAAATTTATTTTAGTAATAAAACAATGAGTAAGAGACTAATATATAGAGTATTTCAGAATGTAATATCTTTGGTGGGGGAGTGTCTATAAAAACTTTATTAAGTAAATGAAATAAGCCCTGTTGATTTAATATTAAAATCATGGTTTTCAAATTAAATAAGCTAACCAGATGAGTTTTGAAAACAGTCTGTTTTTTTAATTAACATAAAAAACAAGTGCTAAAAATATCTTTATTTTTTAATCACTTAATTTTTTTTAAATTTACATAAAATGATCAACTATGTTTTATTATTCATGATAGAATTTCAGGATTACTTTAAAGTAATGTGAAAAAAAAGGAAACACTTAAAGGGAATAAGTAAATATTATAAAGTTTATACTTATATAAAAAAATTGCATGAATGATAGAGAAAATTTGTAAGCATTTCGTGCAGGAAGTTCTTTTGCTTTATTTGGTTTTGAAAGTTTCTTAATTTAAAATCTTGAGCTGGAAATTTCTGCAAAAAAATACATAAAACAAAGCTTAGTGAATAAGGCATCGGCCTTTCAGCCGTATGGGTGTGGTTCCCGTACTGCCAAGGACCTACCGAGTACGGGAACCACACCCATACGGCTGAAAGGCCGATGGTGTATACCGAGTACATGCGATATTCGTGCTCCTAAATTTGTGGAATTGAATGTCCTGTAGTCGGTCAATGAGCACTTACCATGAGTGTCATGGTCTAGAGAAAATTTCCACATCCTTCTTCAGATCAATTTCAAAATTGAGGGTATTCATCTTCTTGTAGAGACATCTATCGGAGAAGTTAAAAGTCGTACTTTTCCTTCGTGGGGCACTGGGTTAAAAGAAAGACGCACCCTACTGACTTAAATTCGCATAACCGACTGCTTAGCGAGATTGGCTTGTCAAAGTGTCATAAGTATAACAACAATATAAAAATATGAATGAAATAAATAATTTATTCTGAATCATTTGTAATAAATTTATTTCAGAACTTTGTTTAAAAGGTTTTGGAAGATGAGAACATGATTGAGAACGGCGCATATATAAGGAATTTAAATGCTGTTATATATCTAAAAAGCACATATCACCTTCAATATAATTGAAGTGAAATAAATCAACATTCTGATGAATCCAATAATTTTTGTAATTTTTCAAAATTGTTAATTTTTCCGAAAATTCAAAAGATAAATTTCCCTATTATTAACCGATTTCTTCGATTCCAACAAAGGTCTGGATTGTTAAGCATTGCTTCAGTTTTCTCCTAAATGCTATAGAGAAGAGGAAAAATCATAAATTTTTTCCTTACAGAGAATTCTACAGAAGGCCAATATTAAGACTCCAGAAAACACCATTTATGCCCTATCTATCCTTTCCGAAAATCAGGTTACTGAAAAATATATAAATTGATTATTTGTGTGGAAGAAGGCTCAGCTGCTTCAGAAATTGGCAATGTTTCCAATTAAAGTAAAGACCGAGGTATTTCAAAATCTCCCCAGCATTATCTAAGTTTTTCCAATATTTACACGGCCGCCTTCCGCGTATTGATTGTCGCATGTCCCTGACATTATTTGTGAGCTTTCATCGGATGAAAAAGCTGAGTCTAGTTAATGGGAAAATTGCTGGTGTGTCATAAAGAAATCTCCCCTTGCAATACCATAGTTTTGTTCAATAAAAACTTTTCAACTCATCAAAGCGGAGATGGGGGATCCTGCTCTTTCTTTAGGAATTATTTATAGATCGCTTACTAATATTTTTTGTTATACTTGTATCGAACTGCATATTGTAAGCAGAAAAAATAAATTAATACCTTTGTCAATAAGATTTTCTATTTGTGGATGATGATTTTTTACCAAATACTAATAGTTATGATGAGTTAAAAAATTACAAAATTTTATTTAATTACAGGAAAATTTATTTTATTTAATTACGCTTAGTACTTACCGTTATTAGAGTAGAATTCAGAAAGACAATTTCAAGTTTATCTTATAGCAAAACAAAGCACTTTATTAACGCATTGTGTCGAATTACACAAGTTCCATTTCATTCATCATCTACACATATCTCCCAATAATTAAATTTTTATGAAATTATATAACATTTCATACAAAGCGAAATAATACTGTTCCAGAGTTTTGATACAAGAGCATGATTGTGAGTCCAGTTCATAAGACATTTTAAACGAGGGATTACAAGACGCTAAATTTGTTGTATAGTTAAAAAAAGGAAATTGTTTTAGGTTTGTATAACTGCAAAAAATTCGTTTGTAAAAAAATTAGAAATTAGCTGCAAAGCGGAACAAAAATATTGGCATAATATGAAAAAGAAAACATAATTCAAAATAATTTCTGCACACTTTTTACGTCTAAAAAAATTTGGAATACTATTCTTTCTTATACTTATTTTATGAAGATATTATTTTTTGAAATTCATTTTTTAATAATGCTGTGGCTATGTGTACGCACGTGAGTGTGTATGTGGCAAAATGTTGCAAAATACAGAATACAATTTACACGATCTAGAAAAGTACGCGTAAAGTTAATATGTATAAAATATAGAGCGTGAAACATCGTGAGTAAAATATAGAGAGTGTGGCAAAATGCTGTAAAAATATATGATAGAAAGAAATTAACAAGATCCAGGAAAATACACACAGCATTAATAAACCAAGGTATGAAGTATTTTTCTCCCTCTTAGGTAAATAGACTAAGGTCCAAAATCACATCAATGTACTTAAACCATTATTTTATTTTGTATCAATATATGTATATGTATACATTCACACTTGCATAATTATGTATACATATGTGTGTGTGTCAAGTTTAGATCCCAATTCCAAAGGGCAATTCACAATACATGATTCACTTGGAGTATAATGTTACTTTTGGAATCTTACATGAGGTTTCAATACTAGAGTATTCATATGGGGTTCATAATGTCCTAATAGTAAGACATCGATTCAGAGCGCAAGTTCTTGGGTTCGATCCCAGTCACTGTTGAACAATATTAGTTGGATATTACGTTTCTAATTTCTGCACCAAAGTCTGTCATAGTATGCGCTTAAGAATTTTTCGGGTGTTCCGTTTTGTGGCACGTGAATACGAACATTATCTTTAAAAGGTCCTTCCGGGAAGATCTCAGGAGGTGGGCGTGAAATTGCCTTACAAGATTCTCAGGCTGTTAATTAGTCCCCAACGTTGTATCGAAAGAGTTAGCTCATTTGTTTTCATTTTAAGAGACTTTTGTTATTTTTATTGATACCATTATTAACAATTTAATTTCTATTTCATTTAAATGTACAATATGTACCTGTGTTGATATGCATTTTTGAGAGAAAAAATATTATTTAAGTAATATTAACATATCTATTTTATTATTCTATTTCCTATCTCAGTGAAGTTTATGATGCATTTTCAACGCTTGTTTTCTTTTTTAGTTCCTCCAAGTATTCCCATTATCAAGGATCATAATGGAAAAGTTCTGAGTGGTGTCATTGGTCCATATAATGAAGGAGAGAGCTTACAACTTATCTGCGAAACTGAAGGAGGTCAGAATATTATATGCTTATGATTAAATAAGTTGCAAATTTTTTGAATATTTTCATATTTCATATAATATAGTAAGAGGTGCAAAAATATGTTTATTAATGATTTGTAAGATTGCGTTTTGACTGATGATGGACGTATCACTGACCTAATAATTCGTCGAAGATGTTCTGAAAAGATATTTAGATTTATTAATTCTAAATTTGTCAACGATTAAGAAATATTTTATTAAAAACTTTTGTTATAAAATGACATTTAAGTATATTAGTTCGCATATTTTAAAAGAATTCAGTGCTATTGATTTTGGTGCTGCAGTTCACTGGAAATGTGAATAATAATTTTTGAAGCAAAACTGTGCATGATTTTGATTTTATAACATAATGATAGATGTCTTACCACAAAATCCCTCTAAGAGGCCATGGTAACTTGATAAGGATAGTCACTATTTTTATGGAAAAGGTATTAAGTTCTGCACCCAACCATCAGTATATCTGTCTTATTTCCTCATGACTGATGGGACATGTCAGTCACATTATCCACCAAATGTCGAGGGTGGAATATCAAGGCTATGGGTATTCTGCTTGGTTTATGTTTCTAAATAATCAAAAATTCATACATAAGTTCAAATAATTGATCGTCAGACATTATGCTGAAGAAGACAAACTTAAATTTTATTAAATGAAATTGGCTACTGAAGTAAATGGAACTAAAAATTCAGTGGACTGAAGGGTGCTTGATACAAAATGTTATTAAGGCAGTGTTACCTGACTCATATGAGTAACCTAACAAAATATACAATGTTCAACGATTATTATGGTAAAGAGAATCCTAAAAGAATTTTTAAGAATACATACATATCAATATAATCATAAAAATCTTAATGTAATTATTCAAGTCATTAACCGGTTATATTTGAAAGAAATACTTATTGTTGGGTTTCAAGGCCTTCATTTTGGTTCTATCCCCAATTCACACCAAAGCCATGCTTATACCTCAGATTTGTTTGGTCTGTATCATTCTACCAGAGCATTTACAAGCTGGAAATGGTTTCCTCTGAACATCTCAACTCAATATAAGTACGCATGTCTTATTAGTAAAAAATACCGTGTCAGTCAGCTCACACATCTATGCAACGTGAAATTTCGATTCCCTTTCCTAGAGAACATTCTGTCTTGATACCCATATTGATGACTGCTGTGTGATGTCGTGTTACTTGCGTGTAAGAAAAATAATTTTCAATGCCTTGTTTATTATGAACATACTGGTTATTTCACTCAGGAGGCTTGAGGTTATATAGTCTGACTTTTTCTTGACGTCACATGTCACAGAAATTGAATTGTCTAATGCTGTTGTTTCAATTTTCGCACCTTTTTTAAAATCTGTTAATTTTCGTCATACAGTCCTAATCCCGTAATGGAATTAATGCGAATAATATTAGTAAAGATAACTAAATAGTTTAATATTACTACTTCACAACTTTAGGTGCTGCCATGTAATGACGGTTAACATTAATTTTTTTGATGTAAGAATAATAATGTTTGCTTATATTTAATTGTAACACCTTTTACCCTATGACCAAAACCTGAAAGGGAAGACAAAATTTTGAGACAGCGCTTCCTTATCCCTACGTTGGGACTCAGAAAATATTTTTCTGTTAAATCCTTCGAGAATCATTTTCATTGCTTCCGACTTCTTGTAACATCATTTTTTGTAAATAATGAATTACAGATACTAACTTACAATCTCAAGACTTTAAATTAGACATTAAAATGCGCATGTGGAATTTGACAAATTTAATTTAATAAAAAGTTTTAATTTTCTACTCAATTATATAGAAGCGACACTTAAACCATTAACTTTTATTACATTTAAATTTACAATACGGTGATGATTGAAAACAGATTTGCACGGTAAATTTACATAGACTTAATTCCCTTCTACAACTGTGCTGCATTGTGAAAAGGAATGTAATTGCTCAGATGTTTACCTATCACTTATGTAGCACTTGCAATGCCAAATACTAGTGACTCGTACGCTTGTATGCACTTCTATTTTAGCACACATTGCATTCCGTCGTTGACAAAGCCTCAGTTCTCATTTTAAGAGGGGCTCAGCTTCTGGCATCGTGTATCTTAATGATGTTTGACATCTCATGCTGTGATTTCTGCAACTTTTAATATCAACGCTATTCACCCACTTGGCATGAGTCCACACTAAGACAGAACAGCCGATGAACCATACAGATTCGGAGATATTCAATTCGAAGATTTACAATCGGCCTTCAGTTAGATCAGCAACCTTTTCTATGAAAACACACATTATCACTAGGATGATGCTTCCATTGGCATTGACGATTAAATTATACCTCACTCCTACTAGATTATGTGTTTCACACAACAACTATGTGAGCTCACTGGCGAATTGTGAAGGTGGTCTTAATATATTTGTTCTTCAGTGAAAATTATCTTTAACAAAGAAGAAATGAAAATAAAATATTTTACAGCAGGGAACATATTCAAATTAACTGTACGTAGTTTTTATTATTTTACAAAATTGTGGTGAAAAAAATGTCTGCAATCTTTTTTTTTTTTTTTGGTTCATTTTTCATAGTACGTCGGAAATTCGGTTGAGTAGTGATAGCACCTCGTGCTCCCAATTCACAGGTCCGTGATTCACTCCTCAGCTTGTACAGATCGACTCGGCTTTTCATCTCTTCAAAGGTTCGATAAACTGAATACCAAGCATGTTTGAGAACTCAACACTAGGGATTTCCCGTTAAGTTGACCATCTAACTAGGACATGTGCTTTGCAGCCCAGGGAACATGTACTAGAAAAACAAATATGAGCACTGTTGGCTTTGGCCGACATTTGGGCTGTCATGTTAATGGTTTAATTTAGAAGTTAAAATGAAAAACTAAAAGAAAGTTATCAATTAATTAAAGACTACTTAAAAGGAAATACTTAAATTACAAAAGTAAAAAGTGATTTTTTTTAAAAAGAAACTCCAAAACATTCTTTTAAAAATATTTTATTTAAAGTCGGATGATGCGTTTGATTGATTTATTATCTTAAATACAATCTGCTTATATGTTATGTTTTCATGCTTAAATTTTAAATCGAAAAATTTGAAAATTTTGGCTTTGTAAACAATAAAAATGTAAACAGTATTCACAAAGCTATCAGCTTTGTGAATACTGTTTACATTTTTAAAAATGCTTATATATTTTTTAAATGCATACAATTCCAATTTATTACTTCCTCTTAATTATCTTCTTGTCATCTGGGGTAAGCTTCCATTTTGTCTAATCAAAACCTTCCTTATTTTTGAAAAGAAATAATTTCCGAAATACTTTTAACTTCGAAAATTATAGCTTTTTTTGACTGATTTATATGCATTTTATTAGAAAATTCACTGCAAAATACGTGAGGCTTGGTTTTTTCCTAAATAAAAAATTATTGTATGTTCTTTATCTACTCCAACCCAATTATTATTTTAAGTTTTATTTGTTATCCAATACCACAGTACGTCTTTAAAAAATATATCCAATATCTTGAACTCAGTGTAGAAAAATCCTATCAAAATAATCACGAATATTTGAGTGAATTTAGTTTTCATTTGTTGGTGAATTATTTTTTGGACACGAAGGTTGATTAAATAATGACCTATGAGTTTGGATTTTGTGTATAAATACAATGCTTCTAGGAATCATCGGATATTTTAAAATGATACTACAATTTTTAGTAACGAAACTCAGAATCACACGTTTTATTACTAAACTGTAATATACCGAACATTTCAAACGTATTATTAAGCGTTGCTTACAAAACACTTTAGTTCTTGCATGCTTTAAAAGGTTTTATGCGTGACATTTCAATGAAAAAAATTAATTACAAATAAGCACAAATGCATCCTAGCATTAAAAAACTAACAGCAAAGGGTAGATGAGGACTAATGAATTTTCCAGAAATCATTTGACGATGATGATGAGTATTTTATCACCCAGTTTCTGAAATGCGTCCTGAGAGCCCAGAATATTTTGGGACGGCCGCTCGTTAGCACTGTTCTTAATGTCATTTATGCAGGTCGTGTTCGCCGCGGCTTCCATTTAACTTAATGCATGATAAGGCATTTCACTACCCATAAACTTTCAATTAAAGAGTGCATGGGTCAAAAAGGCAGTTTGGGGTAATTTTCTCGTTTCTGATTGGAGTACTCAAAGCAGAGGTGCGTTTTATGACCATATTTACAATCTATGTCGTAAAAAATACCTGTAATTAAAACACGCAAAATTTATTGGATCTATAATAAAAACTATGTGTGAGTGCATTAAATATTAATTTGGAAGGAAATTCAAGTTTTAGTTGATAAAATATTCATACTCTAATCATTAAAAATTACTTCAATTTTTAATTAAATGAGATAACTAACAGTACATAATTTCATGTTTTCCATAAAATGCGATTTATGAATAAAACATTTTTTTATTTCTTACATTTGACGATTTCCGCAAACAGTCTACATAAATAAAAAGGGCTATTATAAGTTAGTGATATTCAAAAATTTCGATCAACAAAATAAAAATAACTTAATAAATATATAATTCTTATTTAGTATAATGTTGTCGCAAATTATATTTTACACTATTGAAGGAATATAAAAATTATTATTTAAAATCACGCATCTTATCAACTAAGAATGACAAATATTGAATAAATTAAATGTAAGACATAACAAACTAAAGCAATTACTTATAATTTCTAATGCTAAAAATAACTAATTAGACTAAATTTTTAACTAAGTCAAATCTTATTCTTAAAATATGTATCACATATCCTATATATAGACTTGTAGTACTCTTGACAAACATAATGTTTTCTTAATTGAAGTTCTTGAATAAATATTTAAATTGCAGTTCATTTGAATTCTCAATACCTCATCTCTAATTATAATAAATACAAATCTTATTTTATATTTGCAAATATCTATTTTGGTAAGGCATACACCGATTAAAATCTGAACTACTTAGGCAGCAATTAATATGTGGGCAAATTCTACGAAATTAAAAAGTACAAATATGAGATAAAGTAGAGACTAGAATTTAATATAATATTAATTATATGCTATATTAACTATTCAAACGAACTGTTAACTTAAAAATTAATGATAAATGAAATATTATATCAGAGCATTAGTGTTTAATGTAGAAATTACTGGTCGTATTTCTTAAAATATCCACAATTTTAACAAAAAATCAAATTTAGTTTTAATTTTCTTACTGTCCACCAATACATATATATGAAAATATAATGAGATGATCATATTTATTACAATTTTATCTGGCTTAAAATTTTAATTTAAACATTTGTACTTAACTTTTATTAGAAAAAAATATGTGAAATTTCCACTTTAATTAAACAATTATCGCATACATTATTTAAGATTAAGCCATTAATTTTTCAAACAATGATTCTTGTTTACATAAAGAGTTTCATTAAAATCTTAACGAAATAGGCTTTTTTTTATTTATAATTCAACATATGTCAATAAAATTTTTTACAAACATACTTTTATTGACATATATTAAACTAATGAAATTGTACAAAAATGTAATAAAAAGATTAATATTTATTATATGTAGTTTTATAATTATGAAAATTAATATTTAATTTACACATTTATTGTAAAATCCTCTATTAAAAAATAAAATAACATTTGAGAATAAGCAATCATTGATTTTAATAAAATAAATACGCTAATTTCACTGCAAAATTAATTGCAACGTTAACACAGTAATCCTTGTTTTAATAAGCAATGATGAATGATTGATTCCACACCCTTAGTAATAAAAATCTAATAGAAGAACTATTTATTTACGATCATTTTAAAATTTCCCAACTTATCTTAGAATTTTCCTTGAAGAGATCAAAATATAATTATAAATGATTTCAAACAGGATTCATAAAGGAATAAATAATTGTGTTCGATACATACATACATATAAAAAAACTCTTCGATTAATACATAAGTATGTATATATATACTTATGTGTGTGTGTGTGCCTGTATTACGTACGTGTATGTATACATACTGTGAACACACACAATTTTGCATAAACTGTCTTTACCCATCTTTCAATTTTCTTTTCAATATATCAATTGTTTCAAATATAAATTTAAAATGCAAGAAATATTTCAAAATCTTGCTCATATTTTAAAAAAACATCTCTACAAAATTTGTCTACCTAAGAACTTCTATTTTAAGATTATTTTTTTCTTTAAGAAATAAATGTCCTTTTGGGCAAACCACAATTCATTTAAAATATTTTGTTTCTCTTCAGACGCAAAATATATAACTCCGTGCAATTCTTTTGGGGTGTTCTGTATATGTTTATGTAAGTCAGGTAGTATTTATTAAAGTTTCCATTCTTAAAAAAATCATATGAAAATTTTATGTCCCAAAATACAAAAAAGAGCTTTAGGATAATAAATTTATGTTTATCTTTTTAGGTAAGTACACCAAATTTTATGAATAAAATCAAAAAAAATTTAAAGAATCAATAGGTGCCATTAATTTTTGTACATTTGCATTGGCAGCTTGAAAAAAATCTTGTAATTTCACTTTCGTAATATTTTGAAAAGTGTTAAGAATTTATAACTCATATATCCAATTTTAATATGTTCATAATTCTCAAATTTTATTATGTTCATTTGTGACCTTCTTTTTATGAGTTGAAAGATATACAAAAAAGAGCTTTAGGATAATAAATTTATGTTTATCTATTTAGATAAGTACACCAAATTTTATGAATAAAATCAAAAAAATTTAAAGAATAGGTGCCATTAATTTTTGTACATTTGCATTGGCAGCTTGAAAAAATCTTGTAATTTCCTTTTAGTAATATTTTGAAAAGTGTTAAGAATTTATAACTCATATATCCAATTTTAATATGTTCATAATTCTCAAATTTTATTATGTTCATATGTGACCTTTTTATGAGTTGAAAATTAAGCAGAATCATTGACGAAAAATTCACTCTTGTTATCTGTTGAGAGGAAATTGATGAAGGGTGATTATTGCTTTGCAGGGAAGCCGCCTCCGTCCCTGATCTGGTGGAGGAGCCGTAGGATGCTGGACGACAGCTACGAGACTGCGGGGGCGAGCACGCGCAACGAGCTGCTGCTCCAGAAGCTGCAGAGACGGGACGTGATGATGACGCTCACCTGCCAAACAACGAACAACAAAATCTCTCCTCCCCTCGAAGCCTCGGTGACAGTCGACATCCACTGTGAGTCCATCTAACATTTTCTCTCGACCTCTTGAGATATTTCAGGGGAGGATAAAAAGATGAACGGTTTTTACACATCGCATACACGTTCAATGAAATTCTAATGCATAGAAAGAGAATTAAATGTCTGCATTTGTAAGCTCATGCGATGCAAATACAGACAATTTATAAGCAGTTTAGACGAATGTTATTTATCACAAGGAATGCACTCTTGTCAAGAATACAGAGAGATTTACTAATATGCTCTTAACTATAGAAATGAACTTTATAATTTTCGAGATTTTTGTGACGTCACTTTTCACTATACATTCATTAAAAAGTTAATAATTTTCAATGAATTCATAACTGTTCATCTTTTTTTGTTTATGTGACAGTTATCTTTTACAGTTTAATTTCCAATTCTTAAAATTTAAACAGAATTTTTACTGGTATAGACAATCAACATTTATCTGATTGGATAAAGTATGATAACTCAATATGATTTATATATATATATATATATATATATATATATATATATATATATATATATATATATATATATATATATATATATATATACATACATACATACATACATATATATATATATATATATATATATATATATATATATATATATATATATATATATATATATATATATATATATATATATATATATATATATATATATATATATATATATATATATACATACATACATACATACATATATATATATATATATATATATATATATATATATATATATATATATATATATATATATATACAGGGTGTCCAGAAAAGGACTCCTGATTTCAAAATTAAATATCTCGAAAACAAAGATAGATAGAGGAATGCAGTAAAAGGTATGTTTATTGTGAAAGCTGTAAGAATTTTATACAGCAATTTGAAATAATAGTTACAAAAGCTGCTAACAGATGGCGCTGTACGATGTACAGCTCAAATCAGCATACATAAATGAAATAATCGTATGAAAACATTCTTTCCAAAAAATCACATCACAATGTTTTCAATGCTAACCTCCTTTCACGCTTGAATAGTGGTACTGATCGCTCTGGGCTTCGACTATTTATACTAAGCATTACGTATGACGATTACAGCGCCATCTATTTGCAACTTCTCTAACTATTATTTCAAACTGATGTATTAAATTCTTACAGTTTTTACTATAAACATACCGTTTACTGCATTCTTCGATCGATCTTCGTTTTCGAGATATTTAATTTTGAAATCAGGGAGTCCTTTTCTGGACACCCTGTATATATATATATATATATATATATATATATATATATATATATATATATATTAGTCTTACATTTTAAACTATGTAAATTTTTCAACTTCATTCTACTGATCTTCTAAGTTACTATGAAGAGTAGATGAAGTAGTATCATAGTCTTACATTAACTGTTGAAGTAAGACATTCGAAATTATTATACGAAATTTCGAAGTCAACAAGTTTTATAAGTATACAAATTTCTATCTGAGCAGTTGTTTGTGTCTACAAAACAGCTTTCATCCCGGAACCCGAGATCAGGGCAGAAGCTTATGAGACATTTGAGATTAAAGTGTCAGATAATCAAAAGTACTAAAATTATTGTGGCATTGTCCGTTTGCATGTTGGACACCAATACCGTTTTAAATAACTTCTTTGTCTCCTATTGGAGCTATTTGTAAGTTCCATTGCTTTGCATAGTTCACTTATTTTGTCATAAAGTTTAAATGCTGAAGATAACGAAATAAAAATGCGAGAAATATCAAATTGAAATAATGGCAGCGGTATATGAGCCGCAACAATATATTGAGCAAACACACTACGATTTGTTGTCAAAGACTGAAAAATATTACAAGTATAATAAATACTCCATGTTCTATAACAGGTGATATTTTCATACTACACAAGTGAAATTAGTTTCGAGAAAGATTTGTTTTTTGATTATTTAATAAATAATAATCATATTGAATGCAAAATACCACATTACGCATGATAATTGATAATTATAATTTCAAGTTTTGCATGTAGTTTTAGGAAGATTCTCATTTTTAGTCAGTGGGAATGCATTATTTAATAAGTAATTATCACGGAATTGATGACCGAAATATGAAATGAACGTCCAACAAAAATTGTTGCATTGCATGAGTATTAAATAAGATAAATGCGTTTCTTTTCTCCTTCTTAGTATTTTGGTGAAATTTTATCTGATTCTTGTTACACTATTTTATGTTTTCTTGTTTTCAATAAAATGAAAAATTCAAAATTTGCTAAATTTAACGCAACATTTTCTTATAGCGATTGATAATTCTTGTGTTACTATTTTATAGAAAAAATTATGATAAATGTTTTGTTAAATTTTAACGAAATTCATATTTATTTTAATAAACTGAAGTTATTATCTGCATATATAAAAACCATAATAATCAGTCAATTTAATAATATTTAATAGCTAAATTGTTTGGTATTATTTTTAATATGAATATCATTTGCGGGAGGTTTCATGGTAAAGAGAAAGTGAGCATCTTCAAGGACCCGAAGGTCTGTGACACCGGATCATTAATCAGATAGGCTAGACAACCTGAGATAAGTAACAACAACATATGAATATCATTGCCCTTATTTAAAATGAATAATTAAGTATAAAGTAGGTGAATTCTAAATTAATTATATAAATATATATGTGAAATTTATATACAACAACAATACAGTTTTTTTAAAAGAAGTATGGCATCGTAGAGAATTTATATCAAGTATTTTATCAGAGGAACCGAAAAGAATTCAGTTTAGCAGGAGGGAGACGGGGAACTTCCAGTGCAGCTGACTCTCTTCAATAGCGAAAGCTGATAACTGATTTAGCGTCACATTTGTTAGAAATAAATTTTTGCATTTGACTTCAAACGAATCCAAAAATGTTTCCTTTCAAAATATTTTATGCGATTCTGAGAGTAATTTCCTAGTGGAGTTTCAAAGATTTTTTCCTGTAGTAGTGCAAAATGTGAATAACATTAATTAATTTCATTTTTTTAATTCAGAGTGCTTAGTTTTACAATAAAATCTTTGAATAATATTTACTATTATATTTTTACACAGTACCTACATACAAAAAGTTACGTTAAATAAAAAATACATTCCATAAAAAATATCAAGCTTTAAAAAATTACACCACAAAGAGTTAACCTATAACTTTATTTTGCTGCACTCAAAGCAAAATTTCCCATTATGTTGGTGAGCTGTATTACAAAAAAGATATTTTATTTAATTTTAAAAGTCAAATTTAAGTGTAAATATTCACAAAAATTGAGGTAATCACAAACAAATCAGCAAATTGAAATACTTGTGAAATTGTCCTTTAGTATTTTTCATCAGGAAAAGTTATTTTTTAGCAATGTATTAGTTACTTTTTAGCAATACTTCCGTCCATTCACTACTTTCGGTAAAGAGCTGATGTCTTTCTTTGTGGAGGATATAATGTTTCAGATGGGTTTCGCTCTTGTCATGTTTTCTTATAAAATTCTTATAACAGGTCTGCGGATACAAATAAAAATCCAATCAAATTTTAAATTTAATCTTTATGCCAAGATATAAATATTAGAGAACAAAACGTTCTCTTAATTCAGAATGTAATGTAATTAAATTCACCCAAAATCCTTGCTGAAAAATATCCCATTTACAGCGTCAAATTCCAAGATCTATTAAAATTTCACAATTTTGGGGGCATGTATGCGTTTAAGGACTTTTTCATTTCTAACATTTATTTTCCTTTTGGAACAGACAAATTGAAATTATCGTAACGTTAGAATCACTTCAAATGTTTTTCATACTGTATAACTACAATGATAGGAGTGACTCCAGCCTCAAAAGTTACATTCTCTTTCTATGGTATCTCTATGGTGATATGATAAAGTCATTGAATGGATCAAAGCATGCATTCCAATACAACATACAAGTGATGAGCTGCTGGTAATCGTGGCATTAAATTGTTACACATTTGATGTCACAATGCACAGCATTCGCTGTCATCCGGTCACTACGACTGACTGGAATTTTGGAAAATGATACCAATTATTTTAGACAAACGTCTAAGAATTCGTAAGATAAGAAATTTGCGATGATTCATCATCCAATTATTTTATATGATGGAAAATAAATGTGTCTTTCTATATGAATGAAAAGAAATCAGTCATTAGCTTTGCTAATTCTATCGGTAAAAATGGCAAAGTTCTAAATATTGTAAATGATCTATCAAATCATTCTTCATACAATGGTTTCTTACATTTCCATTTACAACGATTCGATTAAATTCCCAAAATTTTAAGCCTTTTTTATTTTTCCACTTTTTAATATTTTTCTTAATTAGTTCAATTTTAAAGCATAAACATTAAGAAAAGTTAATCATGCATTTTTAATTTCTTCTAATCTAAAAAAGTTGTAATCTAAAAAAATTGGCTTTATCTTACTCCCACGTGCATATTTTATGAAATTATAAAGTTATAAATGAATGATAGTTTTATATACATGTAGAGTATACTTGAAACTATTTTAATCGCAAAATAAGTTAACTAAAAGGAATCGTTTTTTAAATAAATTATTTTATGTGAGTCCACAGCAAGTACTGTAATGATGATCAGTTGTTGCCCAATGCAAAATAAATATGTATGCAATTTTTAAATAGAATGTGCATTGAATCCGAATACTTATTTTGAAAGACATAATTTATATTCTTTCTCCCAATTTCATTCAGGGACTTTTATTTATATATAGAAAAACAATTAAGTTCTGGAATGAAACGTCTTACAAATACTTCTTTGATTCTTAAAACTGAATCTTCAACATCTTTAATGTTATATATATACAGGGTGATTATAAAACATTTTTGCCAACATCTGCACTTCTAGCGTCCATTCTATTTAACCGATCAAGATGATACTTCAAATATAGTTCTTTTGAGATATGCGCTTGAGATTCTGTGAATGGCAACACAGTGGCCCTCGCAGTTACAGTTATAGTGATAGAAACTCGAAATTTTCGAAAGGCAACGCCTACTTTTTACCACCGCAAAATGTTCAGCACATGCGAAAACCCTAAATAGCGTTGAAACGGTACCGATATGTCCGAAAACCGACGTGTTATACACATGCAAACAGTTCTTCAAGGCGCACGGAGGAATAATGCATACGACAGAGACAAGACACTGCTCAATGATGAGAACACATAGAGAAAAAAATCTTTATTAATTTCAAACATTTTCCACATGAGTGCCATCACAGGCAATTACGCATTGCATGCGGGAGACGGTAGACAATGTCGCTGCACGCAACATGGCACGAGGGATGTTTCCAATCTCACGCCGTATAGAATCCTTTAAGTCCGACAATGTTTGAGGATTGCACAGATAAAATCTGGATTTGAGATAGCCCCAAAACCAGAAATCCATAGGCGTCAGATCTGGGGATCGCGCAGGCCACGAAAAAGGATAATAGCGTGAGATGATGCGATCACCAAAATGCTGATCCAGGAGCCTTTTATCTGACCTCGCTATATGTGGAGGTGCGCCATCTTGCATCCAAACAATGTCATTGAGTGCATTCAGCCGACGCAACTCCGGTAAGACATAATTTTTCAGCATGGCTGCATACCGAGGGCCCGTTACAGAACATGTTGCAGGGCCAGTCGGGGTCGTTTCCTCAAAGAAGAACGGGCCCAGAACAAATGTAGCTGTAATGCCGCACCACACAGTCACTTTGGCGTCAAATAATGGTACTGGCGCCACAGCATGAGGATTCGTCTCTCCCCAGTGCACACAATTCTTTGTGTTAATGCTGCCATTTAAGGTGAAATGCGCCTCGTCCGTCCATAGTATGCGAAGTGGCCAGTCGTTATCCGCATCATATCGTAACAAAAATGCATTTGCGAAGTCCAGACGTTGTTGTGGGTCACCCGGCTCCAACATCTGGACGCGCTGGAACCGATAGGGAAACATGTGAAGTACCGAGCGCAAGAGCTTGCGGACCGTTGAGTTCGGAATATCCAACACGCGCGCTATGCCTCTTGCGGTTTCTGTGTGTCCTGCAGTCACTGTATGGTGCACTTCCATGACAACGTCCTCAGAAACAGTTGGCCGTCCGGAGCGCTGTTTGTCACAGGTGCAGCCTGTATCTTCGAATTTCCGCACTAAATCACGCAGAGCTTGCAGAGTACATGGGCCGCGTCGTTGTCGATGATTGCGGCGATACACACGCAAGGCTTCCGCAGCGTTCATCCCATTTTGGTAATAGAGTTTGATCAATTCACCGCGAACTTTCCTAGGAAGACTCATATCGTCGGCATGTGCGAGTTCCCGAATGATGACTTCGCATACCCGCTTGGTATTTTATAGGTTTCCTACGCTGAATATCTGGCGACCGGCGTTCTGTGATTGGTTTCTTGACTCTGTCACATGCAAATTTATTGCGTGCGCCCAGATCGTGTTTTATTGGCCGGTTTTCAGAACTCTTTTTTGTGTTTGCAGAACGCGTCCGTTTTTAGACATATCGGTACCGTTTCAACGGTATTTAGGGTTTTCGCATGTGCTGAACATTTTGCGATGGTAAAAAGTAGACGTTGCCATTCGAAAATTTCGAGATTCTGTCATTATAACTGTAACCGCGAGGGCCACTGTGTTGCCATTCACAGAATCTCGAGCGCATATCTCAAAAGAACTATATTTGAAATATCATCTTGATCGGTTAAATGGAATGGACGCTAGAAGTGCAGATGTTGGCAAAGTTTTTTTATAATCACCCTGTATATATATTAAGTAATAAATGAGAAATACATATAATTTACTTTAAACAATGTGTTTTTTCTTTTTAATTTATTATGAAGTAAGGATTCCTAATGTTGTTATTTAACTAAACAAACAGTCAACTTTTAATTTCGAATTTTTTCCGGTAATATGACAGAATCGAAGTAAATTTAAATTTAATATTAATGATTATATACTAAATGTGGAAACAGTTCTAAATATTTTATTGCATTAATATATAACGTCATGTACTTAACAAAATAAAAAGCTCTTTATAATAAGTGGAATACATGGCATTATATAGTTTTAACAAGAACCATTTTTTTTCTAATGCCCGGCTTCCCTTAAGACTTTGCCTTAATCCTAACAGCTCAATGATAGGCGAAGTGATAGCATCTCATACAGTGGAGCAGCCAGTGTGTGGGTCATCTTCGTCGGGAAAGTGAAGTGATAAATAAACATAAACAGAGAAAGAAACATCCGTGCGCGAACCAGGATTCGAACTGCTTCGAAGTGTGAGAGGCTAACCTCTCCGCCATCGATTGTTATAGCTAAAAACATTTCTAATAGAAAGAATTTTTGTTATTATAGCTTTAAAAATATATTTTGATGTAAATATAATGTTTCTTTCTAGAATTTTAATTTAAAATGCAAGATTATTTTGGGTTTTTTTTTCCTTCAAAGGAAATGAATAGTTTTTTAAATGATTATTTTTTTATAACATTACGGTATCATAATGTAATAAATCTTACGTAAGCTCTACTTACGTAAGTGTTTAAAACAACATACTGTGTTCAACGTATATATAAAATGCCTGTTACAAAATAGAGACGTGAGCTTCCATCGTAAGTGCACCACGTTACTGCGCCACTCTACCTGTCATCAGAGTAAGGAATCCACTTCACAAGAATTTTATTTTTATACAAAAATATCCTTATTTTGTTTAATCAAGCCTATTTTTAGCTTAAGCCTGAAATGAGAACGACTGCAAGATAAGAAATAAGACTTGTATCGAGAGGTTTTAAGCTCTGACTAATTAAAAACATAGACTATACTTCATTTCGATATTTAAATTACAGTATTTGTAGTTAATTTAAATTATAATTAAGGTTGATTTAAATACGCTTTAAATCATTTAATGCTGTGATTCATATTATTCTAGATTTTTAGTCTCTTTAAGAGGGAAACATTTAACCCTTTCTCCTCTTTTAAAATTGCCAATCTTTCGGGGATATATAGAAAATGCACACGGAAAGAGGAAAATTACGTTTTTTCTAAAATCACTCATTTAATTTTTATTATTTTTTTTTAAAAAAAATTCTAATCTTGTTAGTATTAGGAAAAGTAATGATTCTACCGAATACAGCGTACGTGTTTTCGCCTTTCCTTATACGATTCCGAATGTGAATTTATGAAAATGAGTATAAAAGGTGTCACAACTTCACAATTAAAGGAAATTTTCAAGCACTCTACATTTCTCTTAAATATATTTTTAGCTGATATATGAATGAGACCTCATTTTGCAGTACAAAACAACATTTCGCGAGCAAAGCTAAATAAACAAGATCTTTAAAAAAGGAAAATGTCTTGCATATATTGATATAACAGTATGCACTTTTGGCAACTTTTAATAAATAGCTGTAACATTCTTAGAGAGCTTTAAATCAAATTTTAATCAAGTCAAGACAGCTCCGAGTGCATACTTTTCATCACTCTTCTGTTTACAGCACTTGGGTGACAACGGAGACCCTGTCCTCATCAAAGAATTGAAATTAATTTACTCTTAAGTTAACGACACGCGTTTCAATCTGTGCGTTTAATTAACATATCTGCGTCTAGAAGGGGGCACGTGACAAATAACTTCACGAGAGCCATTCATTTAAAATGTTATAGGTCTATTCAATTAAATCTTACCTCGATTAAAAAATTGTGATTTTATGAGAAATGATTGTTTTGCGTTACTGATGTGTACCACATGATTCGTAATTACTGAAATAGGAAAACAAGATTAATTTTTAATTAAAACGTTCTTATGCACTTTGTGAAAGTTTCCAATAACAATTACAAAATGAATTATTGTTTGACACCGGTAGCTTTTGCATATTAAAACGAAAGCGAAATTCGGTTTATAAGAAAATGTCATCAATATAAAAAAGTCGGAAATTTTGGATGGAGCTTTCATTATTTTACATCTGTATTCTTTGATTAATAATGATGGTATTAAAGGGAAAATTTAGATGCGAAGGAGTTATAAATCAGATGTGAAATGAATTATAAAATATTTCTTAAACATTTAAGCTGCGTAAGCCATAAATTGCTCTTAATAGTTGAGTTAACAGTTTATGTTTTAAAAAATAATAAAATAACAAGTAATCTAAGTGAATGAAATACTATAAAAATATTCAAGGAACTTTTTTTTAACCCATGTTTTAAAAACTTGCTTTTCATCATTTCAGCAATATTAATTAAAATAAAATCTTTAATGTTGGGTAAACGAGGCAATAGTCTCAAGATTCAAAAGTAATTATTTAAATATATTGTAATTGTCAATTTAAATTATATTAATTAATGAAATTTTGAAAAATTTAAATCGTCCTTGCTGATTTAAACTAACCATAAAATGGATGTTTTTGTCATCATCTTTTCATTTAACTTTTAATCCTCGTCTATTGTTCATGAGTTAACAGCTTGAATCAATGGAAAAGGGCTTCTTAAATGAATTTCGATACTATTCTCATAGATTCCATGGTGAACTTCGCCTTGTTTGCTGCTGCTCGAAGAATAGAATTTGAAGGTAGGTATCAAATTCGTCCACAAGTCGGATTCATAACGCTTTTTCAATGTGCTGTGACGTAGATGAAAGTAATCTGACATCATGTGTATTTTAAACCAATGAGAATCGCAATTAAGTAGGTATTTAAGATATGTGAACTGTAGTGACAGAAACAACCACTTTATGGTAAATAAAAGTTGTAATATGCATAATGAAGTCCATCACTATACTTACACAAACTTCTTAATCCATAATATATAATATTTGTAGATCTTAGCGGATAAATATCTATTCCTTAGGATAGAAATAAGAATTCAAAGGTAAATTTCATATACATTCACATCAGAATGAGTATGTGTGTATATTTCAATGGAAAGTTGGAAAAGAAATACGTTCTAATAGGCGCTTGCAAAGGATTTCAATATCATTAAAATATGCCCAACTGAGAGATAATCTGCAAAATATATTCGAAATTTCACTAAATTAAGTAAAACACTTGCTGACGTTTTAAAAGTTTAAATTTTTTGATGAATATAAATGTGTGTGCAATTCCTATATCAAGAATTGGTGGTATTGTTTATAAAGGTGTGAAAGAAATTTCTTTCAGTGAAAACTTAATGGTAAAAATTACTCTAAGGTGGCATTTCATTGTAAAAATTTGTTGCAAATTGTTACATACCAGTTTTTGTATGACTCAGGAAATTTGTGAGGCCCGCCAAGCCTGACTGAAAATGGACGGTTCTCAGCAGCTCTCTCTCTACATTCAGTTCGCAGTAGTCTGCATTGGAATATAATCCTGTTATTGGATTCATTTCACAAATTAAGTCTCAATTTGTATTAGTTGCTGATATTCGAATGTCTAGATAAGAATGTTGGAAAAGTTTAACATTAGTAAATAATCTAGACCGGCATGTTGTTTTGATAATTTCATCTACAGTTTTCAAGGAATTTGTCTTTAAAAAGCATCAAAAGCCTTTTCATAGATGGCATGTCTCATTCACGTGCTGCAAAGCAGTAGAGCTGGGAAAATTCTCAAGCACCCTCAGCGTTAGATGTAGATGCAGAAACCAGATCACAAGATCCGACACCAACCATTCAGTTGTGACTAAGTTCGAATCCGGGACTTTAAATTCTAAACAGCGTTGTCATACATCTGATATTGGAAGTTTATTGACTGTAAATTTTCCTCCTTCCTTTTAAAAATAGAATGCATTTGCTAAATTAAATTGCTTTGGTTTACTTGAGGAATAATTATCAAACAAATTATTGAATTTTAATTTTAATTAATCAGTCATAAGTATCACTCACTACATATATTAACATATATTTTGACATTGAAACAAAATACATAATTGAAATCAAGTGCGATATTAGAAGCAAAAAGATATATTTCTATAAGACAAGCGTCTCAATCACTTACGATTTACGTGTAACGCAAGAAGATCAAGCAATTACTGATTAATTTTGAGACTGAGGTAGCTCAAAACATAACTTAAGAAATGTAAACTGTCAATAAATAATTCCGATGAGACTGATGTCTCCAACAATATAATAAATATTTAATATATTAGAAGTCTAAAAAGAATATTTTAAGCATAGAGAGATGTCCTCTTTGCCAACACGCAGACATCTCTCTCTTACTCCGTGATTTCCATTACTTTTTCAATACTATCCTCCTCACTTGAGTTACGCTGAGGAAGGAGATGCAGGATATGTCCTCTTCGCCAACACGCAGACATCTCTCTCTTACTCCGTGATTTCCATTACTTTTTCAATACTATCCTCCTCACTTGAGTAACGCTGAGGAAGGAGCTGCAGGATATGTCCTCTTTGCAAACACATAGACATCTCTCTCTTACTCCGTGATTTCCATTACTTATTCAATACTATCCTCCTCACTTGAGTAACGCTGAGGAAGGAGCTGCAGGATATGTCCTCTTTGCCAACACATAGACATCTCTCTCTTACTCCGTGATTTCCATTACTTTTTCAATACTATCCTCCTCACTTGAGTAACGCTGAGGAAGGAGCTGCAGGATATGTCCTCTTCGCCAACACGCAGACATCACTCTCTTACTCCGTGATTTCCATTACTTTTTCAATACTATCCTCCTCACTTGAGTAACGCTGAGGAAGGAGCTGCAGGATATGTCCTCTTCGCCAACACGCAGACATCTCTCTCTTACTCCGTGATTTCCATTACTTTTTCAATACTATCCTCCTCACTTGACTAACGCAGAGGAAGGAGCTGCAGGATATGTCCTCTTTGCAAACACATAGACATCTCTCTCTTACTCCGTGATTTCCATTACTTTTTCAATACTATCCTCCTCACTTGAGTAACGCTGAGGAAGGAGCTGCAGGATATGTCCTCTTTGCAAACACATAGACATCTCTCTCTTACTCCGTGATTTCCATTACTTTTTCAATACTATCCTCCTCACTTGAGTAACGCTGAGGAAGGAGCTGCAGGATATGTCCTCTTTGCAAACACATAGACATCTCTCTCTTACTCCGTGATTTCCATTACTTTTTCAATACTATTCTCCTCACTTGAGTAACGCTGAGGAAGGAGCTGCAGGATATGTCCTCTTTGCCAACACATAGACATCTCTCTCTTACTCCGTGATTTCCATTACTTTTTCAATACTATCCTCCTCACTTGAGTAACGCTGAGGAAGGAGCTGCAGGATATGTCCTCTTCGCCAACACGCAGACATCTCTCTCTTACTCCGTGATTTCCATTACTTTTTCAATACTATCCTCCTCACTTGAGTAACGCTGAGGAAGGAGCTGCAGGATATGTCCTCTTCGCCAACACGCAGACATTTCTCTCTTACTCCGTGATTTCCATTACTTTTTCAATACTATCCTCCTCACTTGAGTAACGCTGAGGAAGGAGCTGCAGGATATGTCCTCTTCGCCAACACGCAGACATCTCTCTCTTACTCCGTTATTTCCATTACTTTTTCAATACTATCCTCCTCACTTGAGTAACGCTGAGGAAGGAGCTGCAGGATATTTCCTCTTTGCAAATACATAGACATCTCTCTCTTACTCCGTGATTTCCATTACTTTTTCAATACTATCCTCCTCACTTGAGTAACGCTGAGGAAGGAGCTGCAGGATATGTCCTCTTCGCCAACACGCAGACATCTCTCTCTTACTCCGTGATTTCCATTACTTTTTCAATACTATCCTCCTCACTTGAGTAACGCTGAGGAAGGAGCTGCAGGATATGTCCTCTTCGCCAACAGGCAGACATCTCTCTCTTACTCCGTGATTTCCATTACATTTTCAATACTATCCTCCTCACTTGAGTAACGCTGAGGAAGGAGCTGCAGGATATGTCCTCTTCGCCAACAGGCAGACATCTCTCTCTTACTCCGTGATTTCCATTACTTTTTCAATACTATCCTCCTCACTTGAGTAACGCTGAGGAAGGAGCTGCAGGATATGTCCTCTTTGCAAACACATAGACATTCTCTTACTCCGTGATTTCCATTACTTTTTCAATACTATCCTCCTCTCTTGAGTAACGCTGAGGAAGGAGCTGCAGGATATGTCCTCTTTGCCAATACATAGACATCTCTCTCTTACTCCGAGATTTCCATTACTTTTTCAATATTATTCTCCTCACTTGAGTAACGCTGAGGAAGGAGCTGCAGGATATGTCCTCTTTGCCAACACATAGACATCTCTCTCTTACTCCGTGATTTCCTTTACTTTTTCAATACTATCCTCCTCACTTGAGTAACGCTGAGGAAGGAGCTGCAGGATATGTCCTCTTTGCCAACACATAGACATCTCTCTCTTACTCCGTGATTTCCATTACTTTTTCAATACTATCCTCCTCACTTGAGTAACGCTGAGGAAGGAGCTGCAGGATATGTCCTCTTTGCCAACGCATAGACCTCTCTCTCTCACTCCGTGATTTCCATTACTTTTTCAATACTATCCTCCTCACTTGATTAACGCTGAGGAAGGAGCTGCAGGATATGTCCTCTTTGCCAACACATGGACATCTCTCTCTTACTCCGTGATTTTCATTACTTTTTCAATACTATCCTCCTCACTTGAGTAACGCTGAGAAAGGAGCTGCAGGATATGTCCTCTTTGCCAACACATAGACATCTCTCTCTTACTCCGTGATTTCCATTACTTTTTCAATACTATCCTCCTCACTTGAGTAACGCTGAGGAAGGAGCTGCAGGATATGTCCTCTTCGCCAACACGCAGACATCTCTCTCTTACTCCGTGATTTCCATTACTTTTTCAATACTATCCTCCTCACTTGAGTAACGCTGAGGAAGGAGCTGCAGGATATGTCCTCTTCGCCAACACGCAGACATTTCTCTCTTACTCCGTGATTTCCATTACTTTTTCAATACTATCCTCCTCACTTGAGTAACGCTGAGGAAGGAGCTGCAGGATATGTCCTCTTCGCCAACACGCAGACATCTCTCTCTTACTCCGTTATTTCCATTACTTTTTCAATACTATCCTCCTCACTTGAGTAACGCTGAGGAAGGAGCTGCAGGATATTTCCTCTTTGCAAATACATAGACATCTCTCTCTTACTCCGTGATTTCCATTACTTTTTCAATACTATCCTCCTCACTTGAGTAACGCTGAGGAAGGAGCTGCAGGATATGTCCTCTTCGCCAACACGCAGACATCTCTCTCTTACTCCGTGATTTCCATTACTTTTTCAATACTATCCTCCTCACTTGAGTAACGCTGAGGAAGGAGCTGCAGGATATGTCCTCTTCGCCAACAGGCAGACATCTCTCTCTTACTCCGTGATTTCCATTACATTTTCAATACTATCCTCCTCACTTGAGTAACGCTGAGGAAGGAGCTGCAGGATATGTCCTCTTCGCCAACAGGCAGACATCTCTCTCTTACTCCGTGATTTCCATTACTTTTTCAATACTATCCTCCTCACTTGAGTAACGCTGAGGAAGGAGCTGCAGGATATGTCCTCTTTGCAAACACATAGACATTCTCTTACTCCGTGATTTCCATTACTTTTTCAATACTATCCTCCTCACTTGAGTAACGCTGAGGAAGGAGCTGCAGGATATTTCCTCTTTGCCAACACATAGACATCTCTCTCTTACTCCGTGATTTCCATTACTTTTTCAATACTATCCTCCTCTCTTGAGTAACGCTGAGGAAGGAGCTGCAGGATATGTCCTCTTTGCCAATACATAGACATCTCTCTCTTACTCCGAGATTTCCATTACTTTTTCAATATTATTCTCCTCACTTGAGTAACGCTGAGGAAGGAGCTGCAGGATATGTCCTCTTTGCCAACACATAGACATCTCTCTCTTACTCCGTGATTTCCTTTACTTTTTCAATACTATCCTCCTCACTTGAGTAACGCTGAGGAAGGAGCTGCAGGATATGTCCTCTTTGCCAACACATAGACATCTCTCTCTTACTCCGTGATTTCCATTACTTTTTCAATACTATCCTCCTCACTTGAGTAACGCTGAGGAAGGAGCTGCAGGATATGTCCTCTTTGCCAACGCATAGACCTCTCTCTCTCACTCCGTGATTTCCATTACTTTTTCAATACTATCCTCCTCACTTGATTAACGCTGAGGAAGGAGCTGCAGGATATGTCCTCTTTGCCAACACATGGACATCTCTCTCTTACTCCGTGATTTTCATTACTTTTTCAATACTATCCTCCTCACTTGAGTAACGCTGAGAAAGGAGCTGCAGGATATGTCCTCTTTGCCAACACATAGACATCTCTCTCTTACTCCGTGATTTCCATTACTTTTTCAATACTATCCTCCTCACTTGAGTAACGCTGAGGAAGGAGCTGCAGGATATGTCCTCTTTGCCAACACATAGACATCTCTCTCTTACTCCGTGATTTCCATTACTTTTTCAATACTATCCTCCTCACTTGAGTAACGCTGAGGAAGGAGCTGCAGGATATGTCCTCTTTGCCAACACATAGACATCTCTCTCTTACTCCGTGATTTCCATTACTTTTTCAATACTATCCTCCTCTCTTGAGTAACGCTGAGGAAGGAGCTGCAGGATATGTCCTCTTTGCCAATACATAGACATCTCTCTCTTACTCCGAGATTTCCATTACTTTTTCAATATTATTCTCCTCACTTGAGTAACGCTGAGGAAGGAGCTGCAGGATATGTCCTCTTTGCCAACACATAGACATCTCTCTCTTACTCCGTGATTTCCTTTACTTTTTCAATACTATCCTCCTCACTTGAGTAACGCTGAGGAAGGAGCTGCAGGATATGTCCTCTTTGCCAACACATAGACATCTCTCTCTTACTCCGTGATTTCCGTTACTTTTTCAATACTATCCTCCTCACTTGAGTAACGCTGAGGAAGGAGCTGCAGGATATGTCCTCTTTGCCAACGCATAGACCTCTCTCTCTCACTCCGTGATTTCCATTACTTTTTCAATACTATCCTCCTCACTTGATTAACGCTGAGGAAGGAGCTGCAGGATATGTCCTCTTTGCCAACACATGGACATCTCTCTCTTACTCCGTGATTTTCATTACTTTTTCAATACTATCCTCCTCACTTGAGTAACGCTGAGAAAGGAGCTGCAGGATATGTCCTCTTTGCCAACACATAGACATCTCTCTCTTACTCCGTGATTTCCATTACTTTTTCAATACTATCCTCCTCTCTTGAGTAACGCTGAGGAAGGAGCTGCAGGATATGTCCTCTTTGCCAATACATAGACATCTCTCTCTTACTCCGAGATTTCCATTACTTTTTCAATATTATTCTCCTCACTTGAGTAACGCTGAGGAAGGAGCTGCAGGATATGTCCTCTTTGCCAACACATAGACATCTCTCTCTTACTCCGTGATTTCCTTTACTTTTTCAATACTATCCTCCTCACTTGAGTAACGCTGAGGAAGTAGCTGCAGGATATGTCCTCTTTGCCATCACATAGACATCTCTCTCTTACTCCGTGATTTCCATTACTTTTTCAATACTATCCTCCTCACTTGAGTAACGCTGAGGAAGGAGCTGCAGGATATGTCCTCTTTGCCAACGCATAGACCTCTCTCTCTCACTCCGTGATTTCCATTACTTTTTCAATACTATCCTCCTCACTTGATTAACGCTGAGGAAGGAGCTGCAGGATATGTCCTCTTTGCCAACACATGGACATCTCTCTCTTACTCCGTGATTTTCATTACTTTTTCAATACTATCCTCCTCACTTGAGTAACGCTGAGAAAGGAGCTGCAGGATATGTCCTCTTTGCCAACACATAGACATCTCTCTCTTACTCCGTGATTTCCATTACTTTTTCAATACTATCCTCCTCACTTGAGTAACGCTGAGAAAGGAGCTGCAGGATATGTCCTCTTTGCCAACACATAGACATCTCTCTCTTACTCCGTGATTTCCATTACTTTTTCAATACTATCCTCCTCACTTGAGTAACGCTGAGGAAGGAGCTGCAGGATATGTCCTCTTTGCAAACACATAGACATCTCTCTCTTACTCCGTGATTTCCATTACTTTTTCAATACTATCCTCCTCACTTGAGTAACGCCTAGGAAGGAGCTGCAGGATATGTGACAGTGCGATGTCCTTTGTATGCACCCACATCTATCTTACCCTAAGTTCTGCTACATATTAATACTACCTCCTTTCTTCTGAGTTGCTAAAAAGGGTGGAAAAGGGCCGTTGAGGTGCAATTTTGCTTTTTCACCATTGGCAACATTTATTAAGACACGATTTCATTTTGATAACGATGCTCCTGTCTCGCCTCCCGATCATACAAAGAATGCGCCTTTAACTGTTCATCACGTGCTTTCACAAGAGGTTAGTCAAGTCAATGGTCACTACTTTGAACTGAACGTAGTTTAAAATTTAGACACTTTTGTTATTAACAATTTTTCCTTAAGTGCTTACAGTTTATTTGATAAGCTAACGTTAACTGTTTGGGATTTCATGGGAAGGCAGACTTCTTTCTGATTGGAATGCGAACCCTAATGTAAAGGGAGATCAATTCTTTCCTTTCAGAGACACAACTCAAACTTTCCACTTGAAATGGACGCTACAATTATTTTGATCATTTTATTAAAATGTGTGTCTTACACGACAATAAACATTGGATCCATGTATGAATTGTTCTTCACAACTAAAACGTTGTAAACCAACTAAATGATTATTTTTATCAGGTTCTGTTATTTTCTATCGTGAAACGTTTTATTAAAAAAATATAATTTATGGATGCGTTTTGAAGAGGCAAATTACGATTCAACATTTTTTGACCCAGAAACAACTCGTTATTTACTTTGTGTTAAAAAGTATTTTATTTGCTGTATAAGAACAATTTATTTATAAAAATCAATATATTTTATCTTGTAAAGGAATATTAATGGAATTTTTTGTTTATTCTTAATAAAGATTTATAATAAAAACTGATTAAGGTAGAAAATGTATTCTATTAAATGCTAATTTGTGTTACTTTACATATGTCACCAAAGTAATATAGATAAAATTCAAAGTGTTACACTCATTTTATATTAAATTATATACAACAGAATTATTAAATATCGCAATATGATTTGGCAATAATCAAGGGGTGAAAACACCATATCTCCTCCCACAATCATATTCACTTTGATTAAGCCTTCTATTAACAATTTTTCATTTCATGATAGTCGATAATTCACAAGCGGAATTTAAAAAAGAATCTTCAAGCATGATAAAAATTAATAAATAAGTTAATATTAAATCAAAATCTGTTATTTTATATCAAACAATTATTGTCATTTTAAATTGATTTATAATAACAATTTCAATCTTTTTTTTACGAATGATATGAAGTTACTCCCTAGCGCAATACATTTTTTAACCACTTATATAATTCTAAAGGAATAATTTTTCTTATTTCTAAGATTCTATATTAGGTATCAACACTTCATCCATTATCTTAACAATCCAGAGGCTACGTTTGCTTGATTGGTTAAGGCGTTCAAATAGTAGTGATTTTGAATTGAATTCCCGACACCATTGAAGACCCATTGTGTTCGCTAAGGCAAGTTAAATATGTCGATGTCCTCCACGAGAAATGATACCTCACAGCAAGCCGAGTGTCTAGTATTTCTGATTGGTTACTTTAACATTAACATCCCCAAGTTTCCACGGCATATTAAAAAAGCTATTTGTTTTAAGTCCGGTAACTTATATTGATAATTTATATTTTCTTAAAAATCTATAACTGGATCGAAAATTGATTGGAATTTAATTTGTATTTTTGTATATTAAGTTTACGTTTTCATTAATACTTAATTGATCTAATAAAAATTACTAAAGAAAATTTGTCACGATGTGTCGAGTGCAAAATTGAATTTTGTGTTGAGCTATTTTTGTCCAACAATTTATAATGTAGATGTAAAACTATGTCACACATGTAATATTATTTTGGTTTGTAAAAACCTTAAATGCATAAAATTTATAAATTTTTATTAAATGTATGAATTATTAATAAGTAATGAATGATAAATATTTATCAATATTCAGTTGTCTTAAAATTAACTTAATATAATCACACTATCTTTTCAATAAATTTTATTCCCTCATATTTTAAAGTAATAACTTAGCACTGTAAGTTGCAGGAAAAATGGATAATATAAATGCTGAATTTAATCACCGTAGGCATTTTACGATAACTGCATTGGCTTTTCACTGAGTGAACTTTTAAACAGCCCTGGAGCTGTTCTCGATTCTTAGAAGGCGAAGGATGTCATGGACCTGGTCTGATTCAGACCAGGGGATAAGAAAGAAGAAGATTTTATGATAAAGTGGAGAAAGTACAGTAAAAAGTCAATATTTACAATTATATCTGGAATTTATATTTATCTTGGATAGTTTGATTTGTCTCTTTAAAATTGCCTTTCGCTCTTTACAGTTAATTTTACCAGAGCTTATAACGATAACAGTCACATCCGAACTGCGGAAAACAAACACGCTAAAAGCTGGAATTCAGCCAGCAAACGTATTGAACGAAAAATGAAATTGCTGACCATTCTTCTGCCAACTTAGATTTTAAAGAAATCAGAAGAACAGCAAAAATTTTGTTTTTCCACAAAAAAATGTAATAAATGTATAGCTATGGCAAAAAATGAACTTTTTGTACAAAATGTATCTACTTTGGTACAATTTATATGAAAGAAAATATAATTTAAATGAATCTGTGACACATTCTTTCTCTAAATGAAATCTCGAAATCTTACCCTAGCAATAATCTAAAGCTTCTTTAAAGATGAATTAGAATTTTAAAATTGGAAAATTTGCAAAATGAACCAATATATTTAATTTAGTCTTAAAATATTGGAAAAAATCATTTCAATGCATTATATCGAGCGACACATCTCATGCAGCAAAATTCTTATACCGGAAGCCAATGTGCAAGACCAAGGGGAAGACAAAATTAAGTTTGCTGGGTGATGCACTGAATGACTAAAATGTTTGAAGATAACCAACTGGAAAAGGAAGACTAAAGACAGAGTCATCATTATTTTACTTTCATCACTTTTTCCACCTAGTTTGGTGTCTAAAGCATGCCTTATTTGGCTTTATTATGGTGTTTTAATTTTATTTCTTGGCGTCTGTTCAGTGTCATTAACTGAGTTCATCTCATTCCTAACACACATTGATGCTATATGAGATTATATTAAACATGGATTTAAAAGTAAAAGCTGAAAATCGCATTCTTGTAGAAATAGATTTGATTAAAAGAATATTTTTGCTGTTGAACTCATTTTAACTTTCATTTATTTTATGATTGTTTTTTATTATAAATTGATATTGTAAATTTGATTTGATTATTATTGAAGTTAGTGAAATTATTAGCACTTATAACCAATTAGTGCCAGTCACGCTTCATTATACCACACACAAGAAATTTATTATCTGTGAATTTGATACTGTCATTTTGTCTTCATAATATATAACCTCTTTTTAAATAGAAATATCTGCTTAAAAATTCGTTTTTTTATTTATTGCAATAAACATTTTTAAGAAGTTATTTCTTTAACTTCAAATTTAAATATGAATGGAGTTTCAGAGAAAATGTTACTATTATCATTGTATAATCGAATTCCATGTCTTTAATCTTAAATTCTTATAAAATATTAGAGGAATAAAATAACTTTCACAATAAATTAGTGATACATTTTTATTATGTCCAAAGCATATTGCTAATTACAAACATCTGGTAAAGATAAATTCAGAGCTACATCTAGAAAATGAAAGGGGGCATATTACAGACTTTAATGCAAAACATGTTTGTATAAATTCAGATGATTTTGGTGTGTGAACTGAAAATATTACGTTTATATTTTCAAATCTTCAGCTTGTTAACTCGTGTTCTTAACTACTGTTTTACGTCGTAAATTCCGTAATAATAATCATTTTTGTAATAAAAGAAAAATGTATTTCTTCTCCTCTGGAATGGTTTTCCGAAGTCCTCACAGCGTCATAAGTCAGCGTCAGGACAAGGCAGGTTTTAAGAGCGCAACATTCCAGCGCTCTTACGACAAGAAATGCAGCAGGAATGTGAGTGGAAGGATTGCTTACAGTTACAGTTACCATTTTTTCTTGAAAAAAATTGTGGATTGTGGTGTGTGACTGCTGGCCTTGCTTTGATAAAGTTCAACGGATGGATGGCATTGTGGGAAAAGATAGGAAATTTCTTATTTAAAAATTGAAATTAAAAAAAGGTTATGTCAGTATTTAGAGTTGATCTTCATAACTTCGTTGCGACAACTTATGTGTTTTTACTCTAATCTTGTTTTTGCATAAAAATCAATGTCAATTAAAATCCTTAAAAAAATTTTCTTTAACTGTAAAACACAATTTTTTTTAATTTTTTGTGATAGTAAATTTACCTTTTTTTTTGCAATCACTTAAATAGACTCAAACTTCATCTTTTGTTACAGTATTTTTAAATTTTTCTTCTGATATATATATATATATATATATATATATATATATATATATATATATATATATATATATATATCTTTTACAAAGAATTTTTCAAGGTATTCCATGTCGTTGAGAAAGAATATGAATATAGTTATTATTATATATAGTAGATTTTATTATTATTATATATAGTAGTTATTATATATATATATATGTATATATATATATATGTATATATATATATATATATATATATATATATATATATATATATATATATATATATGTATATATATATGTATATAATATATATATATATATATATATATATATATATATATATATATATATATATATATATATATATATATATATATATATATATATATATATATCTTTTACAAAGAATTTTTCAAGGTATTCCATGTCGTTGAGAAAGAATATGAATATAGTTATTATTGAATCCGACCTGTTAAAATACTAGCAGCAAACCTTCGAATTGGAGGGCTCTACATACCCCAATTCCCTTATAAAACTTGTTACACGTTTTCCACTGAGATCCCAGATCATAAAGCAAACACATTTGACCTACTAGCAATAAATAAATTTCTAAACTCTCTTTTCTACTGGCAGATTGATTTTCGCACAGATTGTGGTCATTATGTTTTAATTAGTACCATGATTTAATTACATTAGTTAATTTTAACTCATCATCGCGTAACATCTGCGTGCTTAGTAACATATTTACTAATGAGGAAAAATTTAAGCTATTCCACAAAAATTAAGTCATTTAACTATCGAATTTTTTTCTAATGCCCAGTTGCCCTTAGGATATACTATTCAGCACTAAAATGGGCAAATGTGATGGTATCTTATACATTTAGGCACCCAGTGGGTGTGCCATCAATGTCCTGAAAGTGATGGGATAAAGAAACACACACACATCGAGAGAAAGCAACATCCACGGCTGAATCAGGATTCGAACTCGGGACCAACTGCTTCGATGGATGCTAACCACTTCACCATAGGTTGGCTTCGAGTAATTACACACACGTTTTAAAAATTATTTTCTGATAATCTTAATACTTAAACTTATATATTAAATCGTTAACTGTGTAATTCATTTGATAAGGAATAAATGTTTCAAAAGTTGTTTGGATCTAGGAAACTATTGCATTAAGTTCAAGATTCTATTTTCTATTTTAAGCTTATTTGTGTGAGTGTAACGTTTAGGAAAATATTAAAGTTTAAAATATAATTTATATTATTATTATAGATAAAAACACGTATAAGGGATTACACTGTGATTTAACTATAAATAGATTTAATTTATTTATACTTAAAAAATATTTGAAAAAACAGTTTCAATTTCTAACCATATTTCACTACAGAAAATTGTGCAAGATAAATTGAAATTTTATTCTGATATGCACACACACGCATTAAAAATATCTACAAAGTTAATTAAAGTGTTTGATTTCTGTGTTTAGCAAAATAACTACATGATTATTATAAATTTTGACATTATTACCTTCTACAAATCCATCTTTAATTCTTTTTTGCAAATATCATGATGTGTTTATTAAATTTATGTAACACAGTTCACATTTTTCTCATTATATATATAATTTCCCAGTGACAACTTGAATGTACACTATTTAGGGGTTTTCGAGATTTACAAGTTGTTGTTGTTGCTTATAACACTTGGACAAGCCAAGCTCGCTATGCCTTTGGCAGTGCGAATTAAGTCAATAGAGAGCGTCTTTCCTTTGGGTCAGAACACCACGAAGGTGAAAGTACGACTTTGCTCTTTTAAGGTGCCTCGTCATTTTGAACCACGGTCAGGTGACGAGGCCACACCTGAGCTGGCACCCTCCTCTCCACATCCACGCCACACCAGCGGAAGGGCTTTGTATGTCACATATTAACGTGGACACGTCCCCAACCTACAGAGTTCCAGCAACCCAGTGAAGGAGAGCACACCGTGGTCACCCTCCCAACCACTGCCCACGGCAAATGATGCTTCACTTTGCTGAGCTTACGGGAAGCGGCATGAAGCTACTGATTCACTGGAGAGATTTACAAGTGGTGGAGTTGATTGCAATTTTTATAGTGGAGCACTCCGTAGGTGTGTCATAGCTGCCCCGAAAGTAGGTGGGTCTAGGAGTAGGGTCCAAGCAGACGACCCCTAGATTTGGCTTGCAACCCCAGAGATATACCACATGGAGGGCATTCCGCGACTGCAACATATTTTAAAGGTTCCAACCACCGTCAGTGAACACGACGGATCATCTACCTAACCTAACTAACTACCTTCCGATAGTGCCCTAACCAAGCAGGCTATTGTAGCTTTTAAAGCAATTCTAAATGAGGGTGGGCGCTCCGTGGCTGAGTGGTCAAAATATCACTCCGCTAATCGCTTGAGAGCGTAAGAGTGTGAGTTCGATTCCCACCGTGGCCCTGGGTGTTTTCTTCGTTATTCTTCTGTGGTTGTACATCTGTCATTGTGCTATTTGTCCTATTATCGACGAAGACTTACAAGCGGATCTCGAGAATCAAGCATACAAGTCTGAAAATATATGTATGTAATAAATAAAATAAATAAATAAATGAGGGGATTTCAAAATTTCATGTATCATTTTTCACTGTGATTTTTAAACACGCGTTATTTTTTTATATTGTAATTTATTTTACTTAATCTATAATAAAAGAATGTTGTAATAATATTTTTATCCCATTTATCTACATTCGATAATATAAATTCTGTTTTTTAATACTTATTTTAAAATTTTTTAGTAATGTATATACGTGATTTTCTATAAATTTGTTAATTTATATAATCATTGATTTATTTCAGTAGCTTCCTACATTTGAATTGATAAAATAAACGCAAAGTTTATTTGGAAATCAAATAATGCAAGAATCATTAAATTTTGTTCCGATGCAGTTTGCTTTACAACTGCATCTTCGTTTGGAATCGTATCGATCATATTCACTGTATCTGCTTTTTTCTGAAACGAATGAAAGCTTTTCCAAAAATGCGATGAAAGAAATTTATCATGTAGAATAATATACATATTATATCCATTGGCATTTTGTAATCTTAATTAGTTTAAAACTGTGATGTACACCTCATAAGTCAAACTTGATCATCGCAGGAGAGATGTTCTGTGGGAATACTATCCACGTGCGGGACTTAATTCACTGCGTGATGAAAACGTTAGCTGATGTTCGTCAGCGTTGAGCAGTAGTTACACAAATGCAGCTGATTTCCATTATTAATTAGTTTTTTTTAATTTTGAACTGATTATTGGCACATCACAAAACAACCGAAATAAAATCACTGCAAAAGTCACGAGTCATTATTATGAAGTTTAGAGCCTCTTATTTACGAAACAAACTATAATTTCAGTAAATAATACGTATCTATTCATCAACTATGGATAATGAAAAAAAATTGTAAACATATTATATATATTTGAATTTTCTTTTTAATAAAATGACATTGCAGTCTGTTTTTTTAAATTTAAATATGCAGTAGAACAAATTTCATTAAAAATATTTTTAGATAATGAAAGATAATTCCGTAATTTTATGTAAATGTGATAAAATACCGAGTAATGCAATCATTATTTGTTATTAGGAACAATTATTGGATAAAAACGAGGATGTGAGAAATACTTTACTGCATATGATCACAACAGGTATTTTATTTGTGTTGTGATTATAATACGCATATCTTATTTTAAGCCATGATCATGGACTTGATGAAAATAAATGAATTTAGTGATAAATTGTTTTAAGGTGCCTAAACTGCATAAATATTCTATGAAAAAAATGTGTAACTTTTTGTGTATTTATCTGTTATAAAGTTTTTACATTAATTTATATGATTTATAAAAAATGGTTGAGTAGGAATGTTTAGCAGCAAAATCTTTTAAAATTTTATTTATAATTAAAATAAGTACTCCATTTTTAAGGGGACTTAAAAATTATGTCGTTTTTTTTACAGTAAATTAGAATCAATAAATTTCTTACAAGTTTTTCTTCTTAGTCAATGATGTAATCCCCCTCGTTGGCAACAACCTTTTGCCATCCGTGCAAATTTTGAATGCCGGATCGATAAAAATCAATTGGTTTTTCTGTATAATATCTGGAGAGGGCATTGTTCATATCATCCAAATTTTGAAATTTTTATTTATTTATTTATTTTTGTTAATAAGAGTTGCATTGAACGGAATAAATGGAAATCCGTTTGCGCAATGTCAGGTGAGTATGGCTCAACCCCAATCCATTAATTTTTCTTGCGCAGTGCGGTTTTGCATAATCGTATTGCAAAATAACGCCTTTTCGATTGATAATCGCTGGATATTTTTCAATTAATTATTGATATTGTTCACAATAAATGCCTGCATTAACAGTTTCTACAGGTACAAAACCACTTCAAAAGGGTTGATTTCACGAATGCTCCACAAAACACACAAAAACACACCAAAAGCACAAAAAAAATTGTATGTAAACCTTGTATGTTAACCTGTAAACCGACACTTAGCAGTTCTTTGTGTCGGTTCATTCAAAGAGAGCCACTGTCTTTTGCATTTTGGATTATCATACAGGACCCGCTTTTCATCTGCAGTGATCAAGTGATCATAAAACGGTTCCTTATCGTACCGTTGAAGCAATAATGTCGTATCTTTTTTTTTTTCAGACAGATCATGCGGAATCCAAACACCTGCTCTGTTTGTTTTACCAATCTCTTGCAAATGTTCTTGGATAGTCGTCCAAGGTTGGTTAAGAGCATTTGACAGTTCCTCAATTTTCTGACACGGATTTGCTTCCATTTGCGCTCTTAATACGCCATTGTCTAAAGTTGTTGATCTTCCTGATCGGTGTGAGTCGGAAAGGTCGAAATTACTGGATCTGAACTTAAAAAATCACCTTTGGCATTTACGAACATCTGAGGCCCTTGGATAAACATCGCAAATACTTTTGTTAGCAACTGTTGCGTTACAACCTTTGTGAAACTTCAAAAGCATACAATGGCGGATATTAATCTCTTCTGATATTTGGCTAGCCATTTCACTCAAAATGGGGAAAATTTTAAGTTTTAGGTTATTACAACTAAACAAACCACTTTAACTTTGAAAAATGTCTCTGACATGAATTTCAACAACGCAATGAACTCATAAATGGTAAAGTAGCACTGTCATACGCAGAAACGACATTACGTTTCGATATCCTTAATATTTACATGAATAAATTCAGCTCATTTTTTATTTCCCATTTTATACGCAAAGCTTACAAAATAAGAAATTTGTGTTTCTTTTTTGATAATCTTTCATTAAATTTTGAAAAATCAAGACTTAAACACTAGTAAATCTTTTAAATGAAATCTAATAATCATATATTTATGATTAAAACTACAATGGTAGAAGAGAAGATAAATAATTAGAATATTGTATTCATCAGCCTGTAATTTAATTATTTGCATTGAATATTATATTAATTAAGCATTTTCTCGTATAGGTTCAAAAACAATGATACAATAATGATTTATCTGTAACTAAACAATGATGCTAAATGAGTTCAACTTTCTTCAGTTCACCTATTTAAATGAAACAATTTAAAAATAATTTTGTGTTTGCAATTTGAAGATTTTTAACTGTTTGTTTTAACAAAATATTCAGAAACATTTTATAAAAATGAAATCAACAAGTTGTTGAAACACTGTGCATTACAATAAGTTGGAACTGAATAGAAATAAAAAAAAATCATTATTTGCTTTATTTTTATCAACTGTCAAAATAATTATCGTTGAAATGCTGTCATTTCATGAATAATAGAGATATTCAAAACGTGTGATAAAATTAAATATTTAATGTGCTACAGTTAATCTTGAAAATATGTGATTAAGTTAAATTATTATTATTTCCATTACTTTTAGATCATAATAATAAAAAATTTATATTTAAATTATATATTTTAATTTTAATTACGATTAAAAATTTAAAGTACCATTTCAATTAAAATTTAAAATTAAAGTTATAAATTTTAATGGTTTTTTAAATTTAAGGAAAAATTAAATAAATTGCAGTGAATTCTTTTTGGCTACTTATATCCAATTTGTAGGGAACTGATGCAGCATGTAATAAAATCGAAACAGGTGATATTTTTCGTGAAAGCTGTTTAGTTTAGGAAAGATATGTCCACCATTTGAGAATCTACTAAAGAGTCATAAGGGTTGTAATTTTTTAACATTCCCTATGAAGAAATCTTAATTAATTCTAGAGAAATCATAAACCTTTATCAGATGGAAACAACTTTGCGGTTATGGAGCTTGTAGATTAAAAAGACCCTGAAATCCATTTGAAGCAGGCAGAAACTTTAAAAAATGCAAGAAGAAGAATCATGCGATTTTTCATAGAATCATGCAGAAGTCAGGAAATTAGCGAAAAAGATTGAAATATGCTGACTCTACAAAAAAAGGAGAATCATATAGTGAACACTGTGAAGATATTAGTTTAATGAGCGTTTGCTTCAATGTTTTCTCAAAACTTTCAAACTGTTCCCAGTGAAATTTCTAATCATTTCCATTTCAATTTTTCATTCATTCTTTCGTCTATAAAGGAATTTAATAAAATTAACAAAATGCATCCAATTTGCCTGGACAGAAACTAATCTTATTTTAAAGTAAGAGAACAAATCCTACTTTAAGCAATGAATAAACAAATTGTTAGCAAATGTTTTACAGCCAATTTAAATTAATTCATTTGATTTACATTAATATTTTAAAAATGCATTGATTAGCAAAATGAGTCGGGAAGTATTTAGAACCAAAATGATCATCGTAATTGAAATCAGTGATAAATTTTTTTCTTTTTTAAAAGAGAAAGTTGCTTACAACAATAATATTTAATCTAAATCTTTACATTCAGCATAAAAAAGCACTTTTTTATGTCGAATGTAAAGATGTTAATCTGTAGCTTTTTAAATTGACACTGGCTGATTCTGTAAGCAATAACGTTAAGAAGGATGAGCTGAATTAGAGTAAACTTCTTACAGAAATTCATGTCCTTTATAAAAGTCATTAAAACCTTAAATCAATAACCCATTTTTGAAAAAAAAACCATATATGACTTGTTTGCGATAGATTTTTATGGTACCTCTTGTGATGGAAAACACTGAAAACCTGAGACTTTTTCAAGCTCAAAAGTTGAGAGGCAAGGGGCACATAATAACAGACAAACATCTGCAGATGGAAATTTGATACTCTAGGCATCACTCAAATGTTTGAATGGGATTAGATCTGGCTGTTGTAGCAAAATGAGATCACTTTTGTTAAGTTCCATTTATCATCGTCTTGCTGGAAATCACGTGCTAAAATTTTCGTCATGAGAACATAACACCATGATACTTAGGTCAAACCATTAAGTCAAAAGCTGTTTACTCGTTACACCATTAAAACGACTCTCTAGGAATATACCAAAGAACAATTACAATGACTTTTCTCATACGAGTTCTTTCAAATTAGGGGTGTATCTAGCTGAATACACTGAAGATGGACAGCAGGCAATGTTTAACATTGAATTATGATACATCCTACACACAGCAATGACTATTTTGAAAAATTAACCCGGATCAGAATCTCAGATTGTCACCAGAACAGGTTGTATTGCTTCCCTTTAAGTAAAACTAAATATTACTTCAAGATGATTAAATTTATTTGTCATTGGTGCAAAGTAAGTAAAATATGAAACTTTGGTTAATCGAATAATTAAGTTAGATTAAACTGTCAAAATAAATAATATCAAAAAGCTGAAAAATCATCTCTAATACGGATTTAAGTTAGTTTAAATGGGATAAATAGGATTTTTCATGCGATTTATGATTTTATAAATATTACATTGAAGTGACAACTCCTAAGCAGTCTCACATTTGTTTTCTCTAAAACGAAAATAATTGTTTATTTATATCGTTAAAACTGAATGAAAATAAATGTATTTAGATTTGTATTCAAGCCATATTAAAACTAGCAAACCTTTTGAAAATTAAAATTGTTTGTGAAACTCAAAACGACGCGTCTTTTTGTATTTGTATCATTGAAGTTAAATATGTGTTAGATAGACAAATGTTATATGTGTTAGAAACAAATATGACATTTAATTACAAAAATATTTCAAATGCATTTGCAAAAGTTTATAAATAAATATTGAATTGCTGTAATTTCGTTAAAAATGTTCTTTGCAAATAATTAAAATAATTTTAATATTTTCTTTAGCGTACACTTAAATTTAATTAAATTTAATAAAATAATAAAGTGGATTTCATCATTAAAACTAATTAATAGAATAGTATAAGTTATTGCACCTCATTCAGATTAGATTTAAAAGCAATTATATGTGATTCAAATGAAACACGGAAAAAATAAAACAGTTTAATGGGACTAAAAGTTATATAATAAAAAAAATCATGATAATTTTGTAAACTTTTCTTACTTAATTTATAAAATAAATATCTATATTTATTAGGAGATTGTGATTTAATTCGTAATACCATTTTTGATACCTTATCAATGCATTTTAAGAAATACCATACAATTTATATTTGTATAACAAATTTATTTAGTAATGGGAAGAACATAAAAGTGAAAATGACTCATAAGTACTTGCTTTTTCAGTATTATTTCGGCAAAAAATTATTTAAGGTTTAATTATTATATTTATTTAAAATCTAAAACTTGAGAGAAAACAATTTTTTCAAGTTTCACAACAATATTTTTCACAAAATGTTTCCCCACTTTAATACATGTGATAAAGCAAATAATGTTTTAATTTAAGTAAATAATCTGCATGAAGATAGAAAATGCATTTCTCATTGTTTGCATATTTTAAAATAAGTAATCCAGGCACTTTAACTAAATTAAATTGAATGTTTCACACTTAAAATAATTCTTTCAAGAGTATTTTTTATTAAGTCAGATTGCTCCTGCAGATATTATTTCTGATTTTTTATATGCCTTGTCAATCATCCTTTTTTTATTAATTTCTGACAAGTACAAATTTAAAATATTAGGAAAAAGTATAATTTGTAAAGGGTAAACTTTAAGTAGTTTTCAAATTTTAAAAATTTCATCATTTAAAATTTGACTGTTTGAAACACTTCACATGATTTTTCTTAAAGTTATCAAATTATATTTAAATATTATATATATATTTTATGGATACATAAACATAATATTATCAACACAGCAAAAACAGAGGAACAATATTAACGGATCGTACAAATTTCTATGGTATTTAAGAAAAATTGAAAAGAATATTTAAATGTAAGGCTGAATATAAAGATGTGTTTTAAAAAATTTCAAAATATGATCTAAATTAGGTATAAATTTTGCGTACACACATGCAAATAAATTTTTCATTATTTTTTAGTAAAGTTGATGGTAATTTAAAGAATAAAACTGTTTGTATTTCCTTATTTAAAATTCAATTAATACAATTTCATAAAACTTCATTATATTTGCATACATAATAAAAAGATCAAAAAATTTATTTTCCTGATAAAAGTATTTCCGTTATACTTTTCCCTGTTTTAAATGCTTAATGCAATGTAATGAAGGTAATTTTTGAAAACTGTATGCGGTTTGTTGAGAGGGGTTTGATTAGAATAATAATATTTCAGAAATACGGTATTTTTCTCTGTTATGATTATTCTGTTTAAGTGTCTTAGTTGATGGATTCTAAATAATTTCTTTTAAATCGTATTTTATCTGTTAATCTAATGTAAATTTAAAAAAATAAATTCAGAGGATGTAATTACAGTTATATTTATCTCCTTTTTTAACATTTTCAGTCAGACCACTGTCAGTCCACGTCAAGGGAAAGCGGAAAAAACTTTCAGCGAAGAAGACAGCTCAGTTCGAATGCGAAGCGAGGGGTTCCCGGCCTCCTGCTGCCATCTCGTGGCGCAAAGGGAGTTACAAGCTGAAGGATGCCGTCACGAGCGTCTCCGCACAAGGGAACGTGACGACCAGTGTGTTGACCATAACTCCATCTAGTGACGACAATGGGAAATTCCTCTACTGCCAAGCAGATAACCCGGCTATAACCGGCAGTGCCATAGAAGACGGATGGAAGCTTGACGTACACTGTAGGTAACATCATCTTGACGCTAATCTGACGCACTTAGAACAGTTCGTAAAAGGAACAGTTGAGAATGATTTATTGTTATTAATTTAAATTTACATAAATTAATAATTCATCGTTATGAGCCGGAAATATGATTAAACTCCGATATAAATTTTATACAAAGTGAAAAGCATAGATCAATTTTTTTTTACTAGTTGAATTTGAGGAGTGTCGAATTCATAAAACAAATGTCACAATTGATAGAACTTGCACTGGACATCATCAGTCAATTCATTACAAATGATGATGTATTACTACCTTATTCCTAAAGCCCGCCATAAAAGATAATATTTCGCTTTTGAATCAGCATGACTCTTACAAAAGTCTACTGTGTGTGGGGTAGTGTGAATGGTTCAAGAAAAAATTCAGGAAGATATTAAATATTCCTAAATTTTTAAATTCATAAAAATTTTTATTTAAAAAAAATTCAGGAAAATCAAAATTTCAAATTCAGAAAATTTAGGAAAAAGGAGAAAGTTTAGGAAAATTTTCTTCCAAAATGGGACAACCTGTAATTATTACAGAAAATAAACAGTAGCTTCTTGCCGTGTTATTTATTGAAACTTCCTATTTCGTTTAATTTGTTTTGTTAAAATAATAATAAAAATAATACAAAAATTGACAGAAGTTTACAAAGATAAGTCTAATTTGTATCAAGTAGTGAGCATTGACTATTCGAATCAAATAAAAAAGTGTAAGATGTTTATAAAAAAAAATGATAGAAATTTGCTACGATGAATGAAGTGAAAAAGACCTTGTGTGTTATATGTTTTTACAATGTTTTATTACTAAAAAATACTTAAAACACTATTTGATTTTCTCTGTATTAAAACATAAACACTATAATCAAGCTAATGAATAGCACTAAATTTTTTCGTAATTAATTTAATTTAAGTGATTATTATCGTACTTCGTTTTAATTAAATGAAGTATACAAAAATATTTAATTTATTCACTCCCATTTAGACTTTTTAATCTTTTATGATTTTATCATGGTTTAATAAATTATTTTACAATTACTTTTACATTTTTAAAACTTCCTTATGGAGTATTTTTATAATTGACTCAAGTTTTCTGTGTTATTTGTACCTAATATAGGAGAAATAATTATTTTTAATTTTAAATCATCTTACGTTCTACCTGTGCCAGAAAGCTCAAAGTTGCATTCAATCGTTAACAAAGTTTTAAAGAAACCATGAACCTATTCCTTTTTATAATTAAATTTGTAACCTTACCCAACATGCTTTTCACCATTCCTCATTCTTAAAATAATTTAAGAAATTCTTACCTTCAATTCTTTAATCAAATTAACATTGAAAGAGTTTTTGCTTCATCGGCCAATTTTTGCATCATCACAATCCAGAACAACAATCGGTAACATTTAATTTGATTATATTAAGGCTGTGGTAGTTGTTTTTGAAAAAAATATTCCTAATATATAGGAGTGGTGGGAAATATATTATAAAATAAAAGCTGGATGGTAGATATTGCAAGCAAACAAATGAGTGAAGCAATAAATACTAAAAATATTTGTAAATATGTCAAATGGGAAAGCTGAGTGTGAATAACATTTTAACTTATGACAATTTTGGTGATTTTTGTTTTCAATTGGCAAGGCATACATTTTAAGTCAAAAGCAATATATGCTGAAAAATAGCACCTTTAAAAGTAACTTCTTGTTCCAGATGTGCTTCCCCACACTCTGGTCAGCAGAATTCGAAAGGAAAAGTTGCATCATCTGTGCGCTTAATTACTTTCTACCCTTTTAACAAATCGAAACGCAAAATCCAATGATGTATGATGGGTTTAATCCCTTCAAGTGAATTTTGAATAATGTATTAATATTATTGTGAAAAGTTTCATACTACAATAGACGCTCCTTTTTATGAACCTTCAATTTAACGAATACTCACGTTCTTATGAACTAGCGGCCAGTCCCCACATTGACACCATAACTCAATGATAATTTTCACTCCCATTTAGGAACTAAAATTTTTTTAAACCTTTTTTTTCCGAACTCTGATTCCTAACAATTAGTTTTCTTTTTCATTTATTTTATAATATTTTTTTCATTTATTTTATAACCTGATATTTTTTCAATTCTTTATTTTATTTTATTTTTAAATAACACTTATCTATTTTCGAATAAAGAATCGACACGAGCAATCACTCCAAACACTGCGGGAAAAATAGTCGAAGACGCATAGGTATTAGACATTTGATGGGATAAAACAATGGTGCTGAATTCAACTCCTGTGTTTTCCGCACGTGAGAACACAGAAAGAGAAAAAAATTCTTCTGTCTTCGCCGTATGTTAGAATAGAAAAAGAGGAAAAACTTTTTAAATGTCTGTGCTCTCTTGATCTGCAGCTGGTTTCGTTTCATTTGAACGAGTCAATTTATTTAGTTTCGTTTGTCGACAAAGATTGAGTTGATTCCGTTGAGGATTTGTCACAAATTAAGAAATGGAAGGTTTACCAGTTGAAGTAAAATTGATAATCCTGAAAGTACATTAAAAATAATAAACACAACAAAAATTGTGGAAAAAATGTGCAATTCAAAAGAACAGCTTCTCGACAATTTTAAAAACTCGGAAGAAGACGTTTGAAAAAGGAAACAGTAAAAGCAACGGTGCTTCACCTCGAAAATATTGTAGGTTACTAATATCCTTAAGAGGAAAGAGCTTTGCTTGCTTGGCTGGAAAAAATTAGAAGAATGAATATTTCTTTTGGTGGTAATGTCCTTAAATTGGAATCCAACTGCTTTGTTATGAAACTGAACATAAAATATTTCAAGCATCACACGGTTAGCTCAAGAAGCTTAAAGCCAGACACAGTTTGAGATTTAGAAAATAGAGTGGTGAAATGCAATCAATAAAATAAAAATATGTGTTGCATTTAACAAAGAATCATATTTTGCATGAGTTCTTACAATGCATTTTAAATAATTCTTTATTATAGTATTTTATATAAAGAGAAGCGATTTGGTAAAAAATTCAGATTTTAATGTTCTAACACATTATTTTTCTATTTTACAAGCTTTCTTTTTAGGAACTGTTTTACTGGTCCTCACGAGTTCGTAAAAACGAACTTTTATTGTCCAATGCAATTGCTTTTAATTTTTGCAGAAATAAAAAAGGTTATTAATCTATAACTCTTAAATAAATGTAAATACAATTTTTGAGCTGGAGAAACATTTCGAAATTAGCAGATTCGATAAACACACCTAACAATTATCATAAAATAATCATAGTAAAAACAATCATCATAAGTCACTCGCTTAGCTCATCTTTTTCATGATGTGGAATAACTCACCGTAAAAGTAAACAAAAGTGATATTATTTTGAGTTCCTCATAAAAATATCCTCATAGCAAATTTCAAAACATAATTATAATTAATATTTCATTCAAAAACCATTAACTCCGGCTTAAACTAGTGATAGTATTTTCGACAGAAGACTGTTCGAAGTCTATGTCACAGTTAAAAATTTACGAAATGCAATTGAGGGAGAACGCTCACACTGCACACTGACCTTAAATCTTTATCATTCCCTTTTATCTAAAAGTTACATGAGTTGCGTCATCTAGATTACATCTTGCAATTCATTATATGTATTAGATATTTTCCAGATGCTGGTAATGTTCCCTCTGATGCTTTACCTCGCACAATTACAGTAGTTACTCTCAATATGATTAATTTCTGACAATTGGCTCAAGTTCATGAGATAGATAATGAGTTAATTAAAATAGTCTTGACTCCGTATCAGTCTCTTAAACTGACACCGTTCTGAAAGTTCGGCTTATCAATAGAGGTTTACAATGATATGTACTGTTAAGATGTGTTTATAAGTTCCAATAGATCTGAGAGGGCAAATGCTTCTTTCCGTGCATAATCGTTCACATCCTGTGCAATGACGAAACTTGGGCTCACAGATTTGTATGACAATTTATGGTAGAAGAATGTTGGATATGACACGCTCCTGAATTCCAGGCCAAAGTGCAAAAATTCAAAGATATGCATTATGTGACCTTGGATGCTACAAATGTCTTGATGATCTCTTTCATGTTATCTACCCGGATATCATGGGTCCACTCCCTCCTTTGCATGGAAGTTCTTATTTTCTTAAATCACTGAAATTTTCATTCGTTTACCCGAAAATATCCAATCGTAGAGAAACGAGAGTGAGTACAAAGTTTGATATTCCTGGTCTTATAACCATGGATCAGAGATGCCAATTTGAATCATACCTCTTTCAAGAACTAACTACGTAACTTGTCCTTCTAAAATTACTTACACCTTATACAATGTCATAAACCAGTGGACACATTGTTACTTTAATGCTGTGTTAACATTAAATGATACTTTAAGTTAGATATTTCTTAACTGTTCGTTTTAATAAGAAAAGTGTTCTGTTAAAATTCGGACACAGATGTCGTATAATCTAGCATATTGAATTCTGAATTTTTTGGTGATGAAAAAATACTCCCAAGATGACACATTGTGATGTGAGCGGGGAAATAAATACTAGGGTTTCAAAATAAAATTTTCAGCGTAATTCTTATAGGTCTCCATTTCTATGACGTAATAACAAATAGGTTGACAGATAATAAGAAAATCTGCCAAAACATTTATGAAGGTCAGAATTTGGCATGCTGAATTATACAGAATCTAAGGTGCCAAATTCCGTTAAAATTGATAAATATATTTATATAAAAGTATGAAGTGCAAATTTTTATAATGTCAATTCATCTTGTACATATGGGAAACGTTTCTCTCCGTACTGTTATATAGAATGAGAGAAATCATTTGCTATGAGTTAAAAAAAAATTAATTTTAGTTAGTTTCATTTGGTTAGGAGAATTTATAATAAATGAAGAGGAATGAGAATTTATAATAAACAAAATAGCTGAAAATAATTTGACGAAAATTTATTAGCTTTGCGAAGAAATATAGATATTAGAGTAGATATTTCTGTTAATTATGCGGAAATACTTGTTAAATAATTTTGATATAGCGATTCATTATTTTTTCTCATTTTAAATACTTCTTTTATAGTTCATTTTGCTACACGTTTTTTAACCCGGAAAAATATAATAAGCAAATAAAATCTGTGATGATGGCACCCATCAAAATTGAAAAAAATATTTTCAATACCATCTTTTGTTTTTTTGGTAATTCAACGGAGATTTGTTTTTATTGTTGATAAGTAAAAGGCTCATAAACATTTAATGAAAATGATTTATGCGAATCAATAGCAAAATAGAAAGTCATATTCTTACAAACATACATTAAATGATTTCGCTAACTTCTATGATATGTTGTTATTTTACTTTAAAATTTTTAGCAGTCGAAAGTAAGGTTGAGTGTAACGACTCATTACAAAAATATTTTGGTTATGAATACTTAAAAAAATTTAATTTCATTTATAACATTTTAATACTATTATTAGATACTATTGAATGGCACAACTTTGACCGTTAAAAATATCCATGCATCAACAATAATTGCGTAGAAGAAATCAATGGTCTGAAAGTATTGTTTAATTTATTGGAGGGTGTTTAAAATATTGTCATAGAATATTAAGTTTGAATAACAGCAATTTTGTTTAATTTTATGAGAACTATCTGAAAAACCGTGGTGGTCCGGTCATCCTGCTTACGTCATTTGCGTGGTGTTGGCGGGATAGAATTCTACTAGCATTTTGAATCTCCTTTTCCGTTCGGTGAACTAATGATAACTTCCCACTGCTATCTCTTTTCCCGTCTCTTTTTCCTGCACTGTCACACCATAGAGACCCCGGTTCTCTTACCACACCTTTCGTCATTCCTTTTGATATCATTTGGCTCGATGAGTTCGAATGTTTCCCCTGCTTGCTTTCGTTATTCATTAACTTATCAACTGGCAAAACATCATTCAAGACTTCTTGGAAGAGATTTTCCTCAGCAGTATCTTGACTAGCATCGTTTAAGAGCTTCTGAAGATTATACTCACTGATCGAGTCAGTCCCCTTCTTTGAATGCTTGTCTAATGAAGTCAGAAATTCATTTTCTGGAAAAAATCAAACAGGACATGATTTAACGGTAGAGTTAAATTTTACAAAAATAAAAAACGTTACCTTTCCTTCAAAATTGCATACAGCTGTGATTTAATAGCTTTCCTTTTTGGCAAAATGTGTACAAAATGTAGTATATACAAAATATAAATTAAATACAAAATGTATACAAAATATAAATTTTTAATATTTAATAACTTTTTTAATGAAGCAAAATTTTCAAACTTTACTCATCTCATTTGATTTGAACTTAGCAGATGTCTACATTTCATGATATAAACAATGTTTGAATAACTAATCGAAAATAATCATTACTTTTATAAATGACAACATTTTTTCTTGAAATCTAAGTAGTTTTTTCTCGTATAGTATAATAAAAGTGATATTAGTTCCATAATAATAAAATTAATTTTCATTACAATAAAGTTGATGAAAGTTTCGCAACATATTGAAGATGTCACTAATCATAATAAAGCCATTGTTATCCTAGTTTTTTCAATAGTCATTAGTACTTAGTATTTAGACTTCCATTTTGAGAATTTTTATATTGATAAACTAGCCAGTTTTTAATCGAGTGCTTTCGGAACGAAAACTTCTCTTATGTAAGTTTTTCTGCTGACAAAATTACAAAAAATAGAAGGACGCAATCGTTAGGAGTGCATTATATATTAATCAAAAGAAAAATCATAAAATTTAGTATTAATATGTATAATTTAATTACGCAACCTTAAAAATATGCTCTGTATTACTTAATTACACAAGCTTTAAAATGTTTTTGTATTATTTAATTATACATGCTTAAATATGTTGTCCGTATTATTTAATTACAAAAGCCAAAAAAGGCTTTCTGTATTATTTAATTAAACAAGCTTAAAATAATTTCTATATTATTTAATTACAAGCGTGAGAGTTTTTTCTGTATTATTTAATTACACAAAAATTAAAACGTTTTCTAAGTTATCTAGTTAGACTAGCTTAGAATTTTTTCTGCTTTGAGCTTACTTACACAACCTTAAAACTGTTTTAAACATTATTATTCTTCAAGGCATTTATCTTATTTATTAAGAAAATGAGAGACATTATGTTAGAATAGCCAAAAATATGCGGGAATGAAACATAAATTAATTTTTAAGAGATTTAAATAATCATAAATTTGTTGAACTTAGAAAAACTAGTCAAATTTAAATGATCTAAAATAGGCAACTTAAAATAATGGTTGTTAAATAGTCAATTTTACCTTAAACTATTTAACATCATGACGATTTACTAAGATTGATAGTAAAAATTTTCAACTGAGAGAACTGTTAAGGAATATACTTTAATTAACGAAATATTTATGAATATTTAACAAGAAATAAAGCACAAGATAACGAGAAAATCATAATTCATAATGGAAATTTCGAGATTGAAACGAAAATACATTTTTATTTAATGAAGCTTATCAAGATTTAAAAGCAATCCTCAGATTGTTAAAACAGAAACTTAAAAAAAAACATTACCAAGACATCCTAATATCTCAAAAATTATTTTTGATAAGATTCATCATGAAAAAAATTTTAATCTTCACTTCATCTTTATTAACAATATAAATCAGCCTACATTAAAATTTAAATTCAAGAAAAGAATGTGTCATTAATATTGATGAATTGCTTCAAAATAATTTGCGCGGAGTTGAATATAATTTATCTAATGGTGTTGTTTTGCTCTCTTTACTTTCCTTAATGAGGCGAGATCTCTCTGTCTCTTTCATCAAGCTATTAAAATTGCTTCTTTAAAAGGCAAAAACAAAGCAGACTTGCGCATTCAAAGAATAAATTAGCTTAGTTTGTTTCGCGAAATATTTATGAGACTATTTTGTAGCATTTTGCCAATTATCTAAAGATGAAAGAAACAATAACATGTTATTCCAATTTGATAATTTTGCAGATAACAAATTGTTTCACTCAAACTAAACGAAAATATTAATTATTAATCAAAGTATTTAGAAGAAGTATAAAATAACTTTATAGTTTTAGAAAAATGCATTGTGGAAGAAACTACTTAATTTACGAACAATTCCATGGTAGAATTGATAATTTTTGTCAAAATAAAGTTTATGAATGAGAGTAAATTGACTGAATAAGAGTACAGTTATGACTAAGATGAGGACTTTCATCATTTTATTGAGGTAAAGAGAAAACATTAATTGTTCCACTGCAAAAAATATAACTTTCTTATGAGATTTAATTATTCACCATAAAAAGGACAGGCAAAGTTTAGAAAATATTGAAATATATTACTTAAACTTTTTATTTTTTGATTCCATATTTGTAATAATTACTAATAATACTATAAATGTTTAGAAATCAGAATATAAAATAACACTTTCAAATAAGAATATCAAAAATATTTAGACCATTCCTTTTGATATATTCATCACATCATTAACTTATTGAATAAACCTAAACATGAAAAGGAATATGTTTGCTTAGATATTATAAATTTTCACATTGATAAATGTTTTCAAAATTCTACAAGGATGTCAGTAATTTAAGCACGATGAAATTATCCTTTAAGAATTAATAAAATATATAAGAACTTATTTTTATAAAATATTTTTTGGAAGGTTTACAAAGCCATCTTATAAATAATAATTCAAATGGAATAAATAACATTTCGTCAATAATTAGTCATAAATATGCATGCTTTTGATCTATATAAAAATATGTTACACATTACCTTTTATATTTATTTAAAATTATGCATAATGCATTTTAGATAAAAAAATTAAAAAATTCACATAAAATCAAAGTCTTGATTCAAATTTAATAATTTTAAATTTTGTTTAAGGACACCGTTTTCATAATTTACTTATCTTCCAACAAACTTAAATCCATATATATAGTTTCTATATATATTCATCGAAGTGAAGTTTGAATTTTTGTAAAGTAAATTGCAAATTCTTGAACTTTTATGAATAACAATGTTTGAATTAAACGAAAATATAATTACAAACTATCAAAATTTAAATTATCCACTAAAGAAACAAATTTTACGGCATCATTCTTATACTATTCACTAACATAAAATTCATATGTTATACAACAATATAGTTGGTAAAACATAAATTTATATAAATTTTTATTATGTAAATATTTTATTATGGAAAAAAATATTTAAGTCACGTAAAATATATAAAATCTACATATTATTCTCATGTATTTTCATTAAATGTTACATATAAGGGCACCTACAATCAGATACGAATATATATTTTTTCAAAATCTTAATGTATATTCGAGAGAAACTAGAATAAAAAATCTCTTAAAAGTTTTAAAATTTACTATAAGTAATCATTTAAAAAATGAAAAGAATCTTAATATTTACAAATATGTAACCAATGTTTAATGACAACGTTTTGACTCTGCGTGAACACTACAAATGTTGTTCATTATAGTTGGTTGAAATCAAAATACAATTAGTATTTCAATTTAACCAATTTGATACAGTGCTGAGTTCAATAAGATAACCGAAAATATTTGAAAATTCATACATGTCTTAAGAAAATACCTAAAGCTACTTAAAACATATAACAAAAAATTAACTTACATGATGATAAACAGAAAATATTGTCATTCGAAATAATGATTGGAATGCAATAAAAAATAGTTTAAAATGCTGATAGGGACAATTACATTTCTCATTTTCTTTAGCAATGACGTTATCTAAAACTGTCCGGTTAATACTGGCTCGTCAAAATTTAGTTAGCTTTATTTAATTCACCGAAATCTTATGTATAAAATCAGTAGTTTTTTTCACATATAAGTGACTCCTTCCTCTTTTTTTGAAATCGTTAATAAGAAAACATTAATTTTATCTGAGGCAAATATAAAACTGCGGACAGAAATTGTTTAATATTCATGAGGTATGATAATAATATTTAACAGTATTTGTTGCCACATAATGAAAAATGTTATAGTTACAATTTTGAAAGTTAGTAGTTGCAATTTTGAAGCTATAAATCATATTTATGAAAACATGGTACATTATTCTCCAAGAAAGTGATTATACCATAGTATTATTTCAGATTAAAGTTTAAGTAATATAAAATTTATGTATTAACAAAGAGTTATTTTTAAAAATGCCATTTGTTTTCTACTTTCTGATAAATGGAAGCCAATTACTTACTCTTTTCTTCCCGTGTGTCTCTTCTACACAATGTATCAACAATACGCTTACATCCGAAATTACAATTGAGTCTTTTAAAGTTTTTCTTTAAGACAAAGGTATTCCATTTTATAAAGCAAAAAATTCCAAGTATGAAAATGAATAAAATAACAGCACAAATTGAAATAGTTGATGCTTTCATAATATCTGAATACAGAAAATTTTTTTGCGAATTCTGAGCAGTCATATTTTGAGTATTCTTATTATCTTTAAAAATGTTTCCGTTAATGCTTTTCAGGAAGTCTAAGAAGTTATCATCAATAAACAATTCTTCATCTTTCCAGTCTTCTTCCGCTTCATTTTTAAAGGTAATTTCTTCGGGAAGAATGGATGGTGAGAATTTCCCCTTCAGGCTTTTGTCACTCGTACTTACATTTTTATCTAAAGATAAATCTAATGATTTCAAAGAATTTAAAAATGATTGTGACATGAAAAGGGATTTGAGCAATTCCGTATGTGAGATGCCAGTTTCATTCGTTGATGCAGAAGTTTTGCCTTTCGGTGTATACCAGGACTGAGGGGTTATCTGAGAATTATCCTGGATCTCCGAAGCAGGTGGGACAGACGATTGCGTGTTCAAGAGTCCTGTATCTGTGTTTTGTTTTTCTTGTAGTGTGAGATTGCTTAAAATTTCAATAACAATTGGAGATCCAGCGCTTCCTTTTTTCATATTTCTCTCAGAAGTTTCATCATGCGTTTGAAATTTTTCATTGGCTTTTATTTTAGATGCTTGGCTTTCGGTACTGAACATTACTGTTGAAATATTTTGGGAAGTATTAAACCAATCAGCAACTGTTGTGTTCAAAGTAGATAAAGATATTTTACCAGAAATATCGCGTAAGATGTCTCTTATTTGTTCCAAAACACGGTCCTGGGCTTCCATGTGTCTCTCAATATGCGTGTTTCTGCCTCTGAGGTATATAACTTCTGGAGCATCTTTCTTCTTCAGTTCTCTCCTGTTTTTCTGGTGAAAGGTTGTTTTCTGAGCTGGTCGTTCACGCTTGAACTTTTCATGTCTATTGTTCTTTATTCGGATTTCCCTGAGAGAAGAAATTTTTGGAATGATCGCAGGTAGTGTTCTAAGAGATTCTTTGTAAACGCAATCGTCATTGCACTCGCTTTTAATTCCTAAAGCGTTTCCATCAAAGTCTTCTTTTGCCCCTTTACGAATTTTTGGTTCTTTCACTGAATCGTTTTTTCCAAATTCTTTTTCATGAAGGTTTTCTTTGACAAATTTTGCATTAATGCTTTTTATTTGTTGCTCAGATCTCAAACTTATCTTGTTAGCATTTAAATGATGGTTTCTCTTTTTGTGTATCTAAATATTAAAAGAAAATAATTATTGATTGCATTCTATTTTGTTATATTTTATAAATATCAAATAAAATTAAATTACAAATATCAAATAAAATTAAAACCTTCTTATAATATTATCGAAGTTATTTTCTGCAAAACTACTTTTTAAAAATACCGATTCTATTTTAAATTTTATTCTATACGATGCTTATCTGAATTATTCATCTCATAATCTATTCATGTTGATAATATATTTTAAGTATGTAAAAAGATATTTGCAAAATAAATTTAGTATTTAAAAAATAATTATTAAAGAAATATTACTATGATCATTTAATGCACTGCATATAAGTTTAATAGTTTCAATAATTGATAAACTATGTGCATAAAAACAAAATGTGCATGTCATTCTTATTATTACATTTCTTCAATAAAAGAAGCTATCAAGCAACAAGTGTTGTATATTGCATTAAAACTGTTTTTAGTAGTCTTATAAAACAAACAGAAAAATTATTATACTCAAATTGTAAATTAAAATGCAAATTATTTAGCAATGGAATTAAAAATACAAAAATGTAATATAATTTCAGATTTGTATGTAAGCTGAAATATTTTGTGATTTAAGAATAAACGCTCGGAAATTCTTGCATAAATTTCTAAATACATTGAATTAATGGTATTATCTCACAGTCTTTTGATTAAACTTTTATAATGCACAAAGAAAGAACATTGCAATTAAACATTAATTAAAGTATCACACATTCATTACAATAAATTTCTGCAATGAAAATATTTAGAAAACTTCTCACGAAATTACAATAAATAAAGTACTTCCGGAACCTTTTGAAATCCGATATCTCTAGCAATAATCGTAAAATACTGGAAGTGAAGGAGACAGAATAAAATATTTGCCGCTTGAAACGAAATCATGGTTATGAATCATTTTAAATGAACTTCCAGGAGAGAGGAATACTTTCGGATAAATAAATGAAACAATGGATAACGTTTCTCTTTGTTGTCTGGAGATGAAATTGCATTCCTTCTTACATTGACTCTATTGTTGACACTCATTGCATTGTTGATTTGCTAAACAAATCTCTGAAACGTTATCTGATGTGTTATGAAGTGACGTTTTCGCCAAATTTATTTACATGCACATAATTTCTTCTTGATTTGCTCGTTGTGGACGCATCATTGTATGACGTTATTGTGTGACGCATGAGCCACTGCAAGAATGTAGCAAACTGTTTTGAGCTAATAAATGCTTGTGAGAAATTTTTGTAGATATTTACGTAGTATTCTTTTGGAAGATTATTTGCTTATTATTTTTGTATATATGTTAAAACTAATACTTGATTTACAAAATATAGATTCTTAGATTAAAGAATAATATACACATAATTAATATATGAATCATTTCTTGCACAGCTGCCCTATAATACATTATTCCAATTTCTATGTTTGATGATTTTGGTGCATTTCCTTGTTTATCTGGTTTCAATACCTCATAGAGATGAAGAATGATAAGAATTATGTGGAAAATTTTATTTTGGAACCCTAGTATTTATACTTCACCGCAAGAAAATTTTGATCATTTTGTTCCACTTTCGGATTTTAATTAATATTCTTATGTTTTTTTAAAAGAATCTTAATATTTCAAATAAATATATTAACAATTTTTATTTATCAGATTTAAATTTATCATTTACATGTTTAAATTTTATTCAGAAATTTATTGAGCAACAAATATAACATCTTCGCTGGATTGTGTCACAATCACGTCTTCTTGGCAACACTTCTTTGTCTCCTCCAAAAAAATATGAGGTTGGCTAGATGCACTGGGCCTTATTTTTTTAGACTAAAAAGAAAAAAACTGATTTGTTAACTATAAAACTGATAACTTTTTATTAAAATATTACGTATCTGAGTTTCAACTGAAATATGCAACTGATATGCCTATCCTATTTGTTCCTGTCAAACTTATTTTAAGGAATATTATGAAAATACAAAAAACAAGGAATCATAGAGTATACATGCCTCAAAGCCGTCATAAATGCATTGAGTGACGTTTTACCATTATTGTTCTGTATACGCCGCATACCACTTAAACTAATAGTAGTATAAGTATGATGCATCTCTCCAAGAGATTTCTTGCCAAATATAGCATACTATGTTTTGATGTAGTGTTGACCAATTTGAGTTTTTTCTGCTTTTCGAAATTTTTTTATTGCCAGGTTTGCTTTTTTATCCTGTATTACGTCATTTTTCAGTCATGCATTTGGTTTTTTTAACTGGCAACAGCGTTTGAAATATTTGTTCATGGTCTCACTTGGGTGGCCTTTGGGAAAGTTCCCGTTCCAAAAACATGCGTTCAGTTTGGCGATGAAAAAAATCACAAAATCGAAATTGGGGACTGTATCCTTCAAGTTCCAAATAAATTTATTTTACTGTTTTTCTGCATGGTTTAATGATCCCGTTTTATGCAACTTCTGGTGAAATTGTATTCGTATAGCTCACATTATATACCTATATTGGATTTAATAATTTTGATCTCAGGTATAATTAACTGAACTTATAAGTTACCCTTGGTTACTGCATAAATTATTAGTGTTTAAAACTGCCAACAGAAAATTTGTCCATCTATATGTTTAAAAGTGCTGGACAGTTCTTCAATTATTTTCAGTTTTATTAATTTCAAGTTAATTGATATTTATCATTTGATTCAGGTGTTCAATCTATTAATACGCACTCTGAAAAGAAACCTGATACTCTTATAGCTTTAAGTTGAGAGTCAATGTTTGTGTATATGCCAGTTATAAGCAATATTTTCTATGAAAAAGCTTAAACTTTACAGATTATAGTTATGATTTTTGCTGTTAAAACTTCTTTTTTTATTTAAATGTATTTAAATTTCAGAAGTTAATTTTTTCATCATCATTGTTTTGTAGAGATTAAATTTTATCACACATTACTCGTCTAACTTGATGCTATTTGCTTATTGCTTGTTTGATCATTATTATATAAATGATGATAAAACTTTACAAAATCGAGATTCGTTTCATTTTATGGTGATTTTTTGATGCCAAGATATGACTAACAAGATGGTCGTTGCTTCTACACAAAAGCTGAATTAAAATAGGGTTACCAAAAATTAAATTTTATCTCCAAACCAAGAAGTTATCATCCATTTCTACCTTGTATCCCAAATAATGAAATAACTTTTTACTTGATGAGATCATTTCACAATAAATTCCAAAAATAAAATACTTTTCAACCATCAACATTATTATTGATAAATAAAATACAATTCAAAATCATTTTTAAAATAAATTAAAAACCACATTTTAATGACATTGATTGACATTATTTTATTTACATCAATATAAAATTTTTATTATTTCTTTGTCTTAAATATATGCAGATTTTAATATAAAATGTATATATTTTTCAGTGAATAAATGCATTTCATTAAGTAAAATTTATCTATATTTCAGACTAGAAAAAAAGCTGTTTTTATGAAGATGCGTGTATTTATATTATAAAATTTTATAGATGCCTACATAAAATGCAAATAACTGTTCAATTTACTTACCACGTTTCTCACTTAAAGATTCTTTTGTATGGTTTGATATTCTTTCTTATTTCAAAAGCACAATTTCCGTACCGTATAGATAAAAGAATAAAACCGAAGCAACATGGGTTGAAAGAATTTTATTTGTATTTTTGTGTTATTTGACGTTGTGACATAACGTTTGACATGAATGCAAATATCTTATACAATGAAAACAATATCCCATACTTCGAAGATGAAAGAAGAAAATAAAGTATACATTTAAAAAAATGCTGAGCAAATATCAAGAACATATTTATTATTATTTCTATAGTAAATATAGTAAACTGTACCACTTACAAATGCTTATATTAATAATTTGAAAATTATATATTAATTTAAATTTTAAATAATACTTTACGAAGCAATAAACTGTAAAGATGGATTACTAGTTTAATATAAATAATTTAATTTTTAAATTATTTGATTAATTTATATAAATACATTTTCAATGAAATCAAACCTTACTATTATTTTTCAAAATTTAATACACTAATACATTACTTGAAGTTGATTAAAAATTCTATCATAGAAAAATAATTGCAATAATGCATTTAAATTTTTGTCATTATTGAAAAAATTACCAAATATCATTTGTTTTCCATAAAATTTATATATATATATATATATATATATATATATATATATATATATATATATATATATATATATATATATATATATATATATATATAATAAATTGTATTCATAATAAACTGTTGTTTGTAAGAAAGAGTATAGAATATATAAGCAGAAAATATAAAATCCTTAATTAATGTTTCAATAATAATATGATATTTCACTAGACGTTTCTATTTTATTATTAATTTTTTTGACTAGCAATTTCCTCTATATCTTGTGATCAAAAAGAAAACAATTTAATCTAAAAATAAAAATTCAATTTAATTATAAATGTTCAAAAGTAAATTATCCTGCATCAGACCTTGCAAAATATTTATACACAATAACAAACCACACATAAAATTCTTGGATGTATAATTGATTTTATAATAAATATTCTCAAGTTAGTAATATTATTTTTGCCATGTGATTTTTCAGAAATTTAATCCGTTATATAAACTTAAAAATAAATAATTTTCATACATTGGACAGACTTCTTTTAAATCTTATTTTATCGTATACAATTTCATTATTTCATCATATTTTAAATTCCTAAATTTTTTTACGAACAATGAATTCACATCAAATGAAATATTTATTTCTATTTAGAAATAATAGATAATTTGTAAATGAAGAGTTGGGAAATATGAAATAAATTTTTCAATCAAGCAAATTTAATAAATACTTATTTACAAAACAGTTTTAATCGCATTATTCTGAAATTTACTGCTAAAGTCTACTAATTCATGGCAAAAAATCTTATAAGCAAATTTACTTTCAGATCTACACGAAAAATAATGTTATGCTCTCAGTAAGATTTAGGAATTTTACATTAGAATATTCTAGTTATTTAATTAATTGAAAAAATCTTACACAAGTAAACCCGATCGATACGAAAAGTAATATTGGATAGATAAAAGGATTTCAATATCTTAATATATACTTATAGCACAAATGAGAACTGTAAGAAACATGCTTTTTAAATTAACGTCTTGAATGTAATTAAAAATTCATAGTTGGAATATTTTAAAATTTTTCCAATTCTGTTAATCCATTATATATAAGAAGTAATATATCTGAAAAGAAATATCAAAATAGTTTCTTACATTTAAATAAAACTTTATTAATATCAAGAAATTAACCTCACTTATTCAAAAATTAAAGAAAGAAAAATTTCAATTTAATTTCCCTGTTATTTTTCCTTCAGAGAAGTATCAGTATAATTAAGAGTTTACAAAACTGATCTTCCAAAAATTTAAATAAATTCAACAAGTAGATAATTGTTCTTTAAGTCAAATTTCATTCTGATAAATAAAATAGAAATGAAAAAATATGAATTATATAATACCAGGTGCACACTGAAACAGTGTGATATTATTTTCAAATGTTATTAATCTTGGAACTTTCTCATAAATGGCCATTAATGGTTTCGCATTATATGCATTTTCATTAGTCTTTGCATTTCATTCTCAAATGCTATTTCAACAACAAGAATACTGATAAATCATAGCTTTATCTTAAAAGTAGCACGAAGCTGTATAAAAATGGAGATCATTTGTAAAATTAATCTCTATTTTTTACGGTAGAACAAAAAAACAGTTTTAGTTTACAATAAAAAAATAAAAACAATTTTTGATTGTGAATTGTAAGGAATTCAAGTGTCAAATCTGCAATTAGGTTTTACTATTGGTATAGTGCTTATCAGCAGCCTGGTTCACAACTTGCTGGTAATGAACCGTGTCAATTCTAAAACTATCTTCTGATAATATAAAAACACAACTTCTTCAAATTCTAAACCTATACCGTAAAAAAATCGATGTGCAAAATTTAATTCATCCCGACATCGTTTTAATTGAATCTTAAAGCTGCTGATAGAGCCTAGTTTTCCGGGAATATTTGCATAGGTATGCATGTACTACCGTTAAATCGTGATGACTGTTAATGTGAAGATTAATTTGCAAATTGGCACAGACTAAATTATTTACCTCATTAATGTGCAGAATCATGAGCATTTGCATTTTAACAAGGAAAGGGACATATTTAAGCTTTTGTTTCATTTAAGTGGAAAAAATTATTGTTTATTTCAACTAATTTTTTGAATATTTTATTATATTAACTTAATCCTCTATGTATCAAAAAATAAATATTATTATTTCCTTTCTTATTAATCTTTCAAGTTCGTAACTATAGTAACATTTTAACCCGTTTAATTTCTTTCATTATAGATTTTAGTAGATTCTTGGCACCAAATAATTTGTCGATGATTTAAAATTAATGAAATAAATTTAAATTATTTTGTAGGATAAATGCGTTTACTGGAAAAATAAATATTTCCCAGTTACATTATTAATGTTTTCTTTAGAATTAGAATAACACCATGTTCCCTTAAAATGTAAAAATGTAACTTACAATAATATATATTTTAATTAAAAAATGCACATAAAAATTTGTTTTATGTATTTTAATTTCAGTTGAGACATAAAAACAGATATATTGCTTTAAATAATTTGATTATATATATATATATATATATATATATATATATATATATATATATATATATATATATATATATATATATACATATATATATATATATATATATATATATATATATATATATATATATATATATATATATATATATATATATATATATATATATATATATATATGTGTATATATATACATATATATATATATATATATATATATATATAATCAAATTATTTATAATTAAATATATAAAGGAAAACAGAGCTTTAATTCAAATAACTATTATCTCGAGATAATTTATATGTCTTGTTAATTGAATAAAGAAAATAATTTAAATTATATAAAACAGTTCTGAGTCAAAAACAATCACAATATAAACGTATATTTAGAAAAACACATTTATTTATCAGTTAAATTACTTTTTTGATAAATATTTTTACTCGTGATTCTATTTCTTCAGCATTATTTCCTTACTTGGTCGTGCCTTGTTAAAATATCTTTCTGTTAAAATGGATCAATCTTCATTATTTTCACTATAAATCACAAAACTAACTGATAACGGTAATTTTGATATGGATCATTAATTTTCACTGTCGAATTATTTTCTCTGTTGTTGATTTTATCAAAAGGGTTTTTAACAGTTTCTATTAAAGATTTTAAGATCTTTGATTCTAAGATATTCAATAGAGTCGTTTACAAAAGAAAAGGTTTTCAAACTTACTTTTAAAGATACCCCTGTCCAAAAAAAAAAAACAGTGCTTCATAAAGAGTAATTCATAAGAATAATTCGGGGATTATTCATAATCACTATTGAATTCGGTAAATGTGACAAATTATTGAACATTTACCTTATTTGCTGGTAAGCTTACAAATCCTTAATTTGTAACAGAGAATACAATAAAAATCCACAACTTTTACGAAATTTGATCCGTTTACTCAACTGCATGGCTTCTGTCATGATATACACTGTTGCTAAGCAACGCTGGTTCTTAAACTGTTATTGTCTGTGCTGTTAGACGCATATGATTTGAGTAGCAATCCTAATATTACTATACAACTTTTTTACTATTATTCATGGAGCACATTTATCAATAATCCATGATGATAGAAGCAGGATGTTAAAAGAACAAAAACAGCAATAGTGTTAGATTTGAAGCAGTGATGATTTTCATAAATAAGTAGATTTAATTGATGCAGTGCATAATGGTTTTAAATTTGTATTTGAATATCAAAACTACCTGACGAAACTCTTACACTTGAAAGTGGTAAAAAACGAGCAGAAGTAACACACCAGTTAAATGACGTGTTTTATATTTGGGCACCCAGTTTATTTTAAAGTGACAAAGATCTCGATTTCAGTATTCAGATTGGGAAAGAAACTTCTAAAATGCGACTGAATTTGAAATTTCTGCATGGAAACTTAGGAAAAACCAGACTCAAAGTTACGTTCTGAGTTGAAACAACGATATTGGAAATATACTGATTTGGAAAGCAATAAAATTATTAAATCATCCAAAGCAATTATTTTTTGCACAAATTAGGAGAAACAGCACGTTTCAAGAAGGTATCAAATATTTTCTTTATAAAGCAATGTTTTGGGAATTTAAAAGAAAGCATCAAAAAATCTTATTTTCCAACTAACTCTATAAATGTTCAGAAGCGAAGCATTTTAGGCTGCAGTAGAGTCACTTAATAACGCTTTTGATAAAACCAGAACCAAAATGGAAGCTGATTCGAATGGGAAAGTTAGTGATCCATTGCTAAAAGACTATTTATTTGCAATTAATTTTTTGATTTAGAATGAGAATAATGAAGTTAACCATTTTAAATAGATATTTTAATCAGGCAAGAACAAATAAAAAATATAAAGGAAGCGATAAAAAAGTCTTAGAATCATACCCAAAATCTAAATTGGTTAACTTATAAGTGAATAAATATTTTAAAAGAAATATGGCTTTATCGGCACTACTTGCATAAAATATTCTGATCAATCATTAAGAATTTTGCAAAAATGTTAACATTTATCTTATTTTTATTATTGTTCCCAATTCTTTTTAAAATGCTTATCACATTGGATGTCTGAACATGGCACAGTTTTAAATTCCATTCAATAAATTCATTTCTTATATTTAAGCTAACATTAATTTAACCCATTTTAAATCTTATTAAAAAAAACAGAGCATTTCTGGTTCCCTCTCCAGAATACAGTTCTGCATACAAAAAGCATAAGGACGATGAAAATTAAGAGTTCTCCTTTGATCACAATCATTTGTAACATTTCTGTCCCTCACGACAGTAAGGAATTAACTAGTGACTCAATTAAGAGTTACTTTGTTGGTATGATTTATTATTCATTTTATGATTTTTTTTTAAATTTTCTCTTACAAATGTAGAAAATAGAATCACAATCTTCTGTAACATAACATCTTTGTGTAAATTTTAGACAATAAGATTATAATGATAAAAATGCCTCGCAATATTTCATTCTCTACTTAAGAAACAATTATTTATTCAGGTTAACATATTTTAATGAGGGTAATGAAAAATTTCTAAATTCCTCTAATAATTTATTATTGTGTTTTTGTTTTAAATTTATTATTATAATATATAATAATATTTATCAATGTATATATAAACGATATTGAGACACCTTTCTGAGATTGGCAAGGTTAAGAAGATGGACAAGTGGGTACCGCACGCACTGACAGAGCGAAATAAGCTGGATCGGTTAAACGTATGCTCATCATTGCAGCATCCACCCTATTCACCGGATCTCTCGCCGACCGATTTTCATTTTTTCAAGCATTTAGAGCTGTTTTTAAGGGGCAAACACTATGAAAATGAAGACAGTCTAAAAAACTTGATATCAGAGTTTATTAATTCTAAAGACCAAAATTTTTTAAGACAGGCATCTACGCTTTAAAATCTCGTTGGGAGAAGTGTATTGAAGCGAATGGAGCATACTTTGATTGAATAAACAGCTTTTGAAGAAAGATATGCAGTTTTATACAATCACTTAAGAATCCGACATTTCATACGCACCAACCTAATATTATCATAAAAAAATTTTTAACTTTGCAATGAAAATGTGAAGAAAAGAATTTGGCTATCCGATAATGAAGCCATTTTTGCATTCCTAAATACTTCAAAATCTGATACTTGTTTCACTTTTTTAAATTTTTTTAAAATTCAAATTTTGATCAGAAGCTTCCAAATACATATTTAATGTACCAGTAAACTGTTTGAAATTTGAATATTTTAGAGAAATATGATTTTTTGCAGATACTATGAATACAAATAATTTATATATGTATGAATTTTAGTCGTGTGATATAATTGCTTATTGAAGAGCATAGCATAAAACTTTGATTGAAATGAAGTATATGTTGAATTTTCAGTTATCTTTGACTGCTTTTGCTTATATTATGAAACTGCTAATAGAAATCCTATTAAATCAGATTTACTAGACATTGACCATGTAAAATGTTTCTCGTAAATATTTTAAAAAACTCGAAATAAATTTTAAGTCAAAATAATTCTAATGTTACAATTTATTCATATAATATACATAACATTAATTTAGTTTTTTTACAACGTCAAGAAAGAAAATTTCCAAGCTTGTGATATTTTATTAATTTCCAGAATATTTTTTTGTTTATTTAGTTAATGAAACTATTCATCTGTTGAATGACCTATCATAGAAGATAATGATGCCTAATTTAACAAGAATACTAGTAATTTATAATTTTTGCGCATAACTTTCTTTAATATTGCAATGTTTCTTCATCAATACTGTAATTAATTCGATGACAATTTTAATTTATTTCTTTAGACGATAATAATCTCTGGTTTGTTTTAGAAGGAGACTTGATCTTTAATAGTTACCATATAATTATTTTAAAATATTTTGCAGCCAATTCAGAAGTAAGTTTTACGATATAAACTGAAAATTAATATAAGAACTTGAATCTTCGGAAACAAAAATCATCGTAAATTTACAGCTTTGAAAATAAAATTCCTGTTACAGAAACTAAAAGAAAAGCATGTTCTTTTTAATGTAATTGCATGATTAATTTTAATTTCTATTTGCCACATTGATTTAAAATGAAAATTTGTAATTTTTTAAACAATTATGAATATTAGTATAAATAATTTGATTACATTAAATTTTTATCTTAAATAGATCTGTTAACATTGGTTTTAGGAAAAGATCATTTTCTGAAATTTTATTTTGATCTAAATTTAAAAGTTATTAAATTTTATAATTATTTATAAAATTAGAAAAAATGATAGCATTTAGATTTCCAAATATTATTTGAAATTATATATTGCTGAAATAAATGTTAGAGTTTATCTAAATGATGATTACTTTATTGAATAATCGCTATGATGTAACATAAGAATGATTCTTCTCATACACAATTTTTGGCTATCAAGTTCATAGTGAAATTTTGCAAGTGGATTTGAATTGTCATAGGAATAAAGTATAAAATAATATAGTTCCATTTTAATACTTTCTAAAAGAATATAGTTAAAATTTTTAATTTTAATCCTCTTCACTTCCTTATTGTATTAATTAAGAGCCGAAAGTTTACATATAAATTAGCATTATTATAAATTTCATATAAAAACAAATGTAAACAATTGTTACTGCTATTTATACTCCAAACATTTTATTACCTTTTTTTTACTGTTGTTATTCCTATTTTTATTATATTTAAATTTGTCTGAGATAACGAATATAAATATTGATAAGTGAATAAGCAGCTAGAAGAATGATTTTGTTGTTGTTTTTGCTTATCCCCCTTAATTTAGATAAACTAAACCAATTCCAAGAGAACATATTGCACCATTCGATCAAAAACAACGTCCTCGTCATTCAACGATTACCTCACAGAGGAAACAATACAGTCTAAGATGTGAGAGGGAGAAGTGACCACTGGCAAGGTACAAAAATCCTCTCATTTCCATTGAACATGAGACTCTGTATGACCAGTCGTAATTCTTGCTAGAGTTGTCTGCTCAAGGCTAGGGCAGGAGGACTGCAAGGACAATTCAGGGGACGCAGCAGTGTACCAGGCAGGACCAGGGGAATCCTCTAAGTGGTGTCTGTATTGGCCAAAAACAGGGAGTGGACCTTAGAAATACTCATTTCAGTGGAAGAGGACCTGAGAAGTTTGCTACCTTCACTAGCAAGCTGGTCAGCAATTTCAGAAAATCATGAGCACTATAAAAGAAACTGAATATAGCACTTCATGCGACACCTAAACCAGAGAACTGTTGAAATCAAAAGTATCCCAGGTGCTTCATTCAAAATTTATCCATAGCAGTTGTTCTAAGGAAACTTTAATAAAATGTACTTACGACTTCTATGAATCATTAAAAATAATTATGAGGTATTTTATTTTCATCTCCTGAATATTAATTAGTTTTTATTGAGAGTAGAAATTCTTTTCTCTCAGTTATCCAAAGTAGCGAATGTTATTGAGCAACGGAAAAGTGTTACTTTTAACTTTGAAAAGAAATGTTTGTTACAAAATTCTTTAAATAAATATTGCAATAATTTTTAAATAAGATCATTTTTTCGAAACGCTTGATCGGTATACATAGTTCAAAGATAGAAGTGAGTCCATCAAATTTTTTTAGCAATCTGACAAATAGTTCACTTTAATTAACGCTCATCATATCAATTATGTCTTAAAATTAATTGCTGGTTATCACCGATTAATATTGATAGTTAAAGAAGTGTTATTATTGAGCAAATTCTTATAGTGTTAATTTATGTCAAGTAATTTCTTTCAAAACTTACTTCTGTTTTACAGGAGAGGGAAAATATTTATTAAATAAATCAATCCTTTATTTTATGGCACTATTGCTCAAGCATAATATCAATTATTTTTCAAATATAATGTTTCTACCATTGTAAGAAAAAACATTTAAAAGGCATAATTTAAACTGCATTTAAAATGTTTTGAATTTCATGTTCAATTTCTATACTTTTTGCCATAGCTTTTGTATTTATAAGTCATTTCTTTTGACTCGTATTTTATTCCTTTCCCCATAAAGAAAATGCCTATCGATGTTGGGTTTCCTTCTTTAGAATCTGAGGCATTCATCTTTATAAAATACAATAAATAAGACTGAGATAACTGCAACGCTTATTCCATTCCATCCTTTGTATTTATGAGAATGGAATTTAAACGCTTTTTCAAAGAACATACTTTTAAGAATCGATTGAAATCTTTATAAAAATATTCTGTTTCACTTTTTTTATAAACTCAAACAATTTTTTTTCTCTTTTACTTCAGTTTTATATTTCTTCTAAGCAGTTGCAAATATTTTTCTTTTCATGGTATTACTGATTCGTTTGCTGTAACAATACTGACACAAAATATTTAAAAATCTGTAATGAAACTCTCAAGGGAAATCTTTAAGTAAGCGGCAAACTATTTATTCAGTAATGATTTTCCTAAGCCTGGAAAAGAGCCGAACAAATGATCTTTCATGTTTCGGAGGTGGGAAATTGAGAATGAATAAAAGACAAACGTGACAATTCTTCGAATCCATTTTATAACTGGCTTTCTCTCTGAGGGATGGAGTGGGAACTTTTCAAAACCTTCCCTCTATTCGATATCGTTTTATTGCCAACTTTTCTGTTGCTCAGACAAAAGGCATGGTAATTGCTCCGAGATTGAGCGATAAAATTTTTATCTGGAACAGACCATAAACTTTAAATGGAAGTAAATTTCGATTTCTGGGAATAAGGAGAGAGCCCGTCGGGGACTGATAAAAAGGGGTTCTTAAAAGTTTAATATGGGCTCCTATTGCATTCCAGTGTTTTGCATTGACGGTGACATATGTGGGTGATTAAATGTGTGTAATAACTACCGGAGGAAGAACATGGAGTCTGCATTCTTTCCCATCCATTATTCGGATTAACGAGTGTAATTGTTCCCGGACTGCCGGGAATTCCGCCTGTTCACTTGAAATAAATTCGGATTAACATAAACAGATACATTTAGCAAACTTTTAAAATACTCTTAGAAAGTAGTTTGTAGAACTTTTCTTATTTCATTGAATAATTTTATTCGAAAGAAAAATTCATGCCATAGATAGAATGGGAAAAATCTATATATATGTGAACATAACGTGGGCTATAAAATATTCCCGATAAATATGTTATTTTCTCTCAGCAATGTGTTCTTTTTCTCTTTTAAATGCCTCTTAAAAGGAAGTGAAATAAAATATTTGTAAGTATTTGTAAATATTTTGGTCTGGAAAATTTGGTAAAAAATATTAAAAAATAGTAATAACTCTCTTTACAGTATGATTTTTATGAACATTCCTTTAATATCCAAATTTTGAGGACAAATACTATAGCATGAAGAAAATACCTTTGTACTTGAGAAAACTTGGAATTGCTTTCAATGTTCATTTTTTTTTCAAATTGAACATTTAGTACTTAATAAATGTGAGAATGTGTAAAAGATAATTTTATTACTCAGAATTTACATAAATAATTACATTGTATTATTTCCAGTAATGAGTAATATGGAAAAAATATTTTGAATTATTGTATTGCTCTATAAAAATTAACGTATGTAAAAATATTTTTTAGTACTTTTTAATAAGTTTAATGAAGTTTCACTCAATCAAGTTTCGAAATAAGTTTGCATTTTTATGTAAACAACAATTGATATTTTGCTGTGTAAAAGGTTTATTCCTGATTTCTCACTTTTGAAACATAATGGAGACAATTTCATGGCAAAAGAGTAAGCTTTCTGCTTCCTATTTATTATTCATCCTGGTTTTCAGATTTAAAAACTCATATCAGACTTTTCATAACTTTAAGTCATAAAGAGAATCGATCTCAACAACAGATATTGCTGTGTTTTACAATGAAAACAATTTTCGATGACTTATGACGCTCCCACTATTAATTTGATTACAAACCCAAAAACTTCTCACTCAAAATATTTGGCTATGAACTGTTTTTTCCTCTTTTAATAAATTTTCTTAAGCTAAGTAAGCAAAGCCAAACTTTTGATATTATATAAACGCATAGCAATCTTTTTATGAACAATATTTGAACTTTCAATTTGCACATATTCATAAATATTATCAATAACAAAATAAGAAGTAAATAAAATACATGAAATATATCTCTATAAAATATCTTTCTATATATATATATATATATATATATATATATATATATATATATATATATATATATATATATATATATATATATATATATATATATATATATATATATATATATATATATATATATATATATATATATATATATACAATGTTTTATTCACTATATATGCTATATTCCTGGTTTCAAGGTTATCTTCCATTCAATCTTCTTGAGCATTTGCATTTTATAGCACATAACTAATTCTTTTCCTTCATGATAAAGCAAAATCAAACTTATTCAAGATTAATTACTCTACAAACTCTTTGACATCTTTATTTATCCAAATTAGTTAATCTGATATTTCATGGAAACAAATCGTAATTCATTTAATACATGGAAAGGAAATTCAATGCTCTAAGTACAGAAAGAATATTTTAGTGATATCTTTCACGAAAATTCACACACACACACATCGAAATTACGCTGATTCTTTGTTATTCTATACTGATATATCAATGTAGAAATAAAAGATCTATCAAAGCAAAATTCTTTAAATTTTCCTTGAACTTTCATTCTCATGCCTTTCTGTTGAATTTGAATCACCTTTCTTTTCAACTGGATATGAGGAGAATACATCCTTTGAATAAACATCGGGAGAAAGATGTTTGCTCAATTATTTAAAGACAGGTTAGGAAAATTCTCTTAGGAGGAGAATTTAGTTTGTGGAAATGAGTTTTTCTCCTATTTTGTTTCCTAGATTTTTTTCTTTTTAATTTTATAATTTGAATATAATTTAGTTAGGAAGATTATAATAAATTCATTTTTTAATTGTTCATATAATTCATACATCAAGAAATTGTATTTATTAAATTTTCCTTTGCCCAGTGTAATCAATTGTCTATTCTGCGCTGCTCTTAACAACAGAAAACTGATGTAAAGAAAATAGAATTAAGTAAGAGAGCAAATATCTAAGTAAATTTATATTACTTCATAGTTAGGTCCCAATGCCGTAGCTTAAATTTTAGTTCCTCTTGTAACGATTTTTAAAGTCTTAACATTCGTCTTTTTCCCATTCAAATCTCTCTAATTTAATCAACATAACACCCCCGCAAAGAAAATCTTCTATGTTTATCTGTATTTAATAAAACCTTTCTCTATGTATATCTTTCCTTCATAAACTAGCTATAGCATCCAATTCGAAGCATTGTATTCATTTAATATTTGGTGTTTTATAACAGCTTAAGACAATTTAATGACTCATTTCAATTATATTTTACTCTTTATCTTAGTACTGTTTTTATATCAAATATAAATTACGGACAATTCATCATTTTTTATCAAATCATAAATATTCTGTTATATTTTCGTGTTTAAATAAATCAATGATATTAAAATTTCTTACTGGAAGTTACAGACATTTTATTTTGATTAGCATGCATTAAATCAAAGCTCAATAAATATAAATGAGAATAAATGAAACATCTTAAATACTTACTATAACATACTACCGAGAAGTAAAACTTATAAAATTAATTAAAGTATTGTATCACAGAAGGAATTTTTCGAAGCATTCATGAAATTGAACTAATATTATTCTATAAAGTCATAGATTTCTCCAATTTTATAATTACTTTAAAAAGTCATAGAGATCTTAACCAAAAATGTGTTGCCAAGCTTGATTTTTTTCTATATTATGAAGTTTTATTCCAATGTTAAAAGATTAAAATTTATACATTAAATTCTTCAATACTTAATGGTTTAATGCACGTGATTTGCTTTAAAATTAAAGCAAATTATTTTTAGTAAGTCACACGTTTCTAATTTTGTTTATTAATATTTTTCTAAATATCTGTTTAAACAATGCATCAAGACACCATTACCTAAGTAATAAAACTGTATATTTTCTTATTTAAAAAGGAAATAAAAATTAAAAAAACTTTATGTTTACACTCTAGATTGTAATCAATAAGAAACTGACAGAAAATTAAGTAAGTTCTTAAGTTTCCATTAAAATGAAACATTGGTAGTTTTTAACACTGACAGTTATTCAAAATAATTTTATTCAAAACTTGATCGGCAGCATTGTCCGAGGAAAAAATTCTGTTCATTTTTAAGCTGATGTATCCTTTTTACAAATACTTTGCATTAAAAAATATCCAATATAATATTTCTATCTCATATCACTCTATGAATGAATGCTTTTCTGTGACAGGAATTACTGTGCAATGTCCACATACCTTATATTCATTTACATATCCTTGCAGCTTATTATGCAGCTTCAATAGAAAAATATGGAGCAGGTGTGGGATATTCTACAGGGACATACAACAAAAATTACGAATTATTTTTCAATGCACAGATATGGGAAAATTGTTTTGTATTAATCACTCTTTCTACGGCAACTCACATTTATTATTTGGATGGTGTATGTTTTTAGAAATTTGGAGATATTTAGTAATAAGTCGATACAATCATAAACGCATGAATTAACCCGAAGAAAGGAAAACAACATTAATCAAGAACTTTTTAATTATATTTGTTTTATTCATAAAAATCTCAATTTATTCATAATAATCAAATTATAACATTTAGTCTTTATGTGCTTGTGTTGGAATTTTAATATATTTTCATTTCTATTCAACAGCAAATTTACTTATCCTTCAATGTTCAGTTTTGCTATAACTACAAGGCACTTATAATCACATTAAACATTACAAAAGAAATGAAATGAATAGAGGAGAATACTGATAGCCTTAACCTAAGAACAGCATCACACTTATCACATAAGTGAAATGTAACTCTTAAATAAATAGGCTCTCTTTAAATTCGAAATGTTCAAATAGGATCTAATATTAAAAAAAAAATCACACACTAAACATTAATCACATGCTAATTAATTTCAGTTCCTTCTTAATTTATCATGTCAGTGAAATATATATCTCAACATCATGGGATCTATTTTAACGCTTGAGGGCTTGAAAGTTACAAAAAATGAAAATCCACACAACTAACCCTGTGAAAGTAAAAATGCTGCAAATTCGAATTATAAATGTAAGGTAAAAATTAACTCTTATGCAACATAAAATAAAAAAATTCATTTTTGGTGATTATTTACTTTTAGTAAAATCTACTGACGGCGGAAAACATCACCAAATTTTTCTACTTTTAACAGTTTGTAATATTCCTTCAACTGTTATGCACGCAAACTTTGATTGATTTTCAATTTATTGTTTAGATGTTCCCCAACTGAATCTCCGCCTGGGCAGTAAGCTGAGGCATTCGAATATTGTTGAGGCGATGGATGTCTACTTCGAGTGCAACGTGCGGGCCAATCCTTGGGTGTCTGAGACCGGATGGCGGTTCGAAGGACAACCTCTGCAGAGCAACCTGAGCGCCGGCATCGTCATCAGCAACCAGTCCTTGGTCCTGCAGAGGGTGGGCAGAGCACAGAGAGGACGATACAGCTGCACAGCAACCAACAACGAGGGACAGGGAGAAAGCAACCATGTTTACCTCAGGGTCCAGTGTAAGTTTCTTGCAAATATTCCTACAAGCGAATTTTTTTCTTCAATATCGTTTTACAATTTATTGAAAAAGAAAAAACTTTATCAATGTAAATTAAGGTATCATCTGATTTACGTAACTAGGAACAAGTACCTTTATATAAAAACTGTTTTGCATATATATATATATATATATATATATATATATATATATATTCAAATTATTTCAAATAGAGTTTGAGAGAAATAACGTGGTGCATGCATACATAACGTTGGTTACTTTAGTTTCAAGATTTAACATTCAAAATAGAAACCTAGGCACCACATTCTGGGGGTGAAATTTAAGACAATTTAATACCTGGAAATGAAAAGTTTAAAAAAATTTATACATTGTTGAATTAAAAACGTACCAGATCACAGAAACAGGGTGGAATGACAATCAAGCATTTTCTACTTTGTGAATATTATTGTACTTTATATAAAAATTGTTTCACAGTGAATTTATCCTACTTTAATTTCTTCAAGGCAAATAAAACTTCAATCACCATAAATTCTTGTCTTAACATTTCAAGTTTTAGAATCCTGCGTTGAAAAAAAAACATCTCTTGTGTGATTCTTAGGACTTGACATTAATTTCAATCAAGAGTTGATATGAATGTTGGAAATCTTGGTTGAATATTTCAACCAAGATTTCGGATGGACCTCTTGGTTGAATATTTCAACCAAGATTTCGGATGGACCTCTTGGTTGAACATTTCAACCAAGATTTCGGAGGGATCTCTTGGTTGAATATTTCAACCAAGAGGTCCATCCGGGATGTAAACTTGTCATAAGTAGCTTTTGTATTACTTATTTCTAAGTTGAGTGAGAAAATTAACTGAAACAACGAATCAAAAGTCAGCTTTTTTAACGTAAAGAGGAAGGCTCTACTGCCTTGCTTTAATCAAGAAGATAAGTTGTATTTTGTATCAAGTTTACATGAAAATGTTTTGGATGATTGACTCTAACACATTGGCAACTCAAAGTGATATTTGAAACTTGTTTTTCTACAAATTCAGGAAAAATAATGTTAAGTGTCCCTCAATGAAATAGAAGAAAGAATATAACATCTTGGTAAAATAAAGTATCATGAATATAAAAGGATGATTCATTTAGGTTTTAAACTTTTTCTTTGGTCAGTAAAGTTTCCGTACAGATCATCCCTCTTTCTAGTGATTGTGGAAGGCATTCACTTACGGGTTATAAGAAACTGGCTTAATAGAGAATAAATGATTCAGGGATGTTTATTAATTAGAATTTAACTAAACAGAAAAATTAACTTTCTGCATTTAATATCAAGTAAAGCCTTCTGAAAGACTTTGTAAACACGTTTGGTAAGGTGAAATCACATTTTGTATGTATCGGAAAAATATTTTAGTCGATTATGAAATAAATATTAAAATTTGGTGGTAAAACTATAAGATTATTCATTATGGATTATGTTTTCGTAAATTTGATACATATTGTTAGAAAAATATTTATTTCATTAGCAGCTGTTGCCAGAAATTTTCAGAGTAAATGTAAACCTATGCTAAATTGGTAAACGAAATGCTTAACAGCTTAAAATGTTTTAGACGTGATATGAGTAGTAAAATTCCCTTTTTGCGGAACCCACTATTTTTAAAATTTTCGAAACACCAAAAAGAATAAAATAAGAAATTATGTTATTATGCAAGGCTACAAACAAATAAAATAGGATTCGCCCATAACAGCTGTTGAAGTTTGAATTGGGATTGTGATTGTTACAAAATGTATTTATGAATATCACTAAAAAATACTTATGTAGAATATTCAGTGACTAACTTGTTTCAAGTTAAAATTACAAAATAAGATTTGTTGAATATTCTAATAAAATCTCTTACGTTTAGATAATGTTTATGATTTTCTAATGTAATTACCTTAACACGCAGATTAAGGTATATTTCCGCAAAATATTATCTTAGAAAATTGAGTTCCCGGTTGAAATTGAAAGCCTGTACATCAAAGTTTTACAAAATCAACTTGAAATAACCCAGTAGTGAAACCATTATTGACTTTTGTAATAAATCGCAAAACGTAAATTTGGATTAATTCCTGCAGAATTCATATATTGCTTTAGCAATGAAGATGTCAAAATTATGCCATTAAGATTATGTGATTTTAATAAAATGCGCTTTGATTAGTTGTCGTGTATATTATTTCAATAATCTCTCTAGTGAACACGAATACTTTTAGAGTTTAAAAAAATTGTGGCTATCAAAAAAGGAAAGCTATTTTGTTTCGTTTCCCTAGTTCCATTGATCTGATTGAATAGAAAATGATTTAACTAAAGTTAAATCATTTCCTATTCTCATGGAAACTAATTTTACTAAAGCCTTTATGCATGTTTTTGTGCAGCACCCGTACCATTGACTCACATTTTCGGTCATGTGCCTGTCATTTCGACACATAAACTTCTGGCGCAGGAATAAAAACATCGCTAATAATAAAATGGATAGATGGCGCAATAAAACTGGGAATAAATTAAAGGAAAATCAAAAGCCCTCCGTACGGTAATACCATTTCCATGCCCTTTCAAAGTCATACAAATAACATTGTACAAACTTTCCTAGTTAAATTTTACTTTAAAAATATGTTTTTAGAACAACTGTTAACAACAGGAATTAACTAGATAAGCACTGTTATGACGAATCAGAAAACCAAGCTCTTCAGCTAATTATCTGACCTCCTACCGCTTATGCAACCGCATAAGTGCCAGAAAATAATTTTACTTCAATTGATATTTTTTTAATATTTAAAAAGATTTATAAATTATTCTTTCAGAAATGTTTTCAAGAAAAATTCAAATTTCTCTTTACAATATTATAAATAGTAAAGGAAAACTGAATAAATTGTCAAAGATTGGAATGACCTAAGCATTTTGCATATCGATAACGTTGACTCAACATAGGATTATTTTACTGTAGATGGGCGGAAGGTTTGTTTTACATTTTAAACAATGACAAATACTTTATTATTGTTAAAAGAATATCGAACGAGTTTAATTGTAATTGAAATTAAGCAAGAAATAATTCCATATTTTATTATTTATTACAAATATTTTTGTGTTTTAAAATCCATGAAACTTATTTTTATGTTAATTAGTGCTAATTTTTTTCTACTTTTATAAATAATATTTTGTAAGTAAGTCACAAGTTTTATATATATTCACAGGCTAAACTCTGCATTTATTTATGAACGTGCTCTTATAAAAAGTGCATGGATAAACGTAAACATTTACGCCTTCGTTTCTGCATGTAATGTAGGAACATTATTTTGATCACAATGGACAAAAATATCTCAAGAAAAATCCAGGATATTAAATTCTATCCATAAAGACATTTCTTATTTTTTCGAAAAGATATATTAAAATAATATACTCTCAGATTTTTAAAATCTATTAGTACTTAGCTTATACAAATAAGTAATAAAAATCAATGTAATTTATAAGCAACGATAAAAATGAATTTAGCATTAAACTGAATGAATGATTTGAGGTGGTTTCGATAGTAATTAAAATTTAAAAATATTTTATTGGAGTTAAAAAAAATTAAAAAATAGGTGCAATATATTCTAATAAGTATAGGGACAAATTTACTGAATTGCTGAAGAGATGATTCACATCAATTTTCCCAATTAGTTTATTTAGAAATGTGTGTGAGAACATATTTATGTGTTGAACACTCATTAATTTTAAGTCAAATTATCACATATGTAGTGAAAAAAATAATTGAGCCGAGAAACGTAACGGATGTATTTTGCATGTTCTGATCCCTTTCTTGATTTAAAATCATTTGAATAATAAAAGCTTTAAATTGTTATTTTAAAACATTGCCACTCTAACGAACAGCTCTGTTCTCAGAAATCTCAGAAAATTCATCGTTGATTCAATGTTATTTCAATGTTGGCAGGAGGAGCCGATGTCTTCCTTTCGACTGCAAGATAAATGTTTTCCTTCCATTGTCTCTCCGTCTTCAAGAGTTCACGCCATTCCATCCATTCAGGCTCACTGTGGCTGCACATATTTTTTTTTCTTATCATCAGATAAATTTGCTCAGTCTGCGAAACAATTTTTACAATTTTTTTCGATAGTACTAATATAAATATTTGTAAATGGTGAAAATATTTGTCTACCCCAATTATCCCATTTATAATTCCAAACCGAAAATGCATTTTATACAAATTCTCTCTCACGTCTGTAGGAATGGGCTAAAATGTCATAATTAAAAGTGAAAAAAATTAAGTATTGTTTTCTTTTGAGTAACAGTTTAGTTACCTCTCTTGTAATTGATGAGAAACTTATACTTTTTTAACTATAGGAAAAATAATATATTAAAATAAAAAGATTACGGGACGTATATAATATCACAGAAAATATGCCATTTATATATAAATACGTATTACAATAGCAAATAATGAAATTTATCAAAAAGGAATATATAATAAAATCCTTAGTATGTCCAACATCAATATTTTGTATTAAAATCCTGATATCGCAATTAAATATCTTTACTAATGTTTTAAACTATAATTTGAATAGTTAATTTTTGTAATTGTATGAAATTTTATTTGGGTAAGCAACTCGACATAAGCCCACCTTTGCTGATCTAAATGTATTTAAAAGGATTTTATATCTACTTCTAATCCTTAACAAAAAGTCTAATTATTCTTAGTTACTGAATATTCCTAGATAAATTGGTATTCTCACTATTTTATTACTACATATAAGTTAAACTGACCAAATTCCAACGTATCCCATAAACAAAGTTAATAATTTTTACTGTTCGTGTTAAATTATGCATGGAAAAAAAATTTTTTTTTTGAAAATTAGCATTCTTTTAAATGTTTAAGTCATTTACATTTTAAGTATTTAAGTCATTATATACTTAAAATTATCCCAATTTTAGGTAGTTTAAAAAATTAAGAAGTAATTACTTTCAACAAAAGCAGCTTAAATATCAGTAATTGTATCTATATACAAATATTATTTATGGATGACACCACTATTTTCCCAGTAAAATAAAAACTTCTAATCATCAAAATTTATTTATTTATCCCAGTCATAATTTACAAGGAACCTAGTAAAGTGAGAAGAAATTGTTATGTTAATTAAAATGTATGCAAATAAGTAGATAGCAGAGAAAAGAAAGAAATGAAGATAGCCTGTAATTACTGAATAAAAGTTTGAACTATATTGAGAAATTTTACATTTTTTGTGATGATAGTCGCTTAATTTAATGATTTTAGAGAGTCTGTAAACAGGAAAGTAAATATTATGATGTAATGCTGTATTTTATTATTAAATTCGCAAGAATAAAAATTGAATTTTGTTCTTTACGAACGAATTTTGCATTCTGAATTTCATTTGTCTTCTAGTAGAAATAAATTATTTTTCCAACAATTAAATTTATATTTTGGTGAGTTTCAACCACAAATCCTAATTCCCTAAGTGATGTCAAGGCAAAGGAAATCAGTATTTTTCCGCCAGGATAATCAAACCGCGCCCTTCACTCACAACAGCGGAAGAAGGCGAAGGAAAGCTGCTTACACGTGTTTTACTTCAAAATGCAATCAATTATGGGTGGAAAATGAGGGGAGCAAAATGTTGAAATAAATCAGCAAACAGCAAATTTATTTACTTAATTAAAATAGTTAGCAGCAGTGATAGTGATTGCTACACATTTTATAAAAATATATAAAAACAGATATACATATACAATGTTAACACTTTTGTTTAAGTATATATATATATATATATATATATATATATATATATATATATATATATATATATATATATATATATATATATATATATATATATATATATATATATATATATATATATATATATAGATGCATAAAGCAAATACTATTCTCAATATATCACAGTAGTGATATTTAAAGTGTTAATATTTTTCTTTTTTAATTTTGTCACGCAGCTATGAAACTTTTATAATTAAAACTAATATATCACTTATATCTTAAATTTCATTGTATGTGAGCTATTTAATAATATTGGTGCCAATTCGAGTTGGTGCAAAATTGGCTTCTGTGACGCTAATACATAAGCACCAGAAAAATTAAAATCTCGCTATAAACTCATGCACATGGAATCATAAAATAACTTAATTCCTTAGGGGATGACTGTTAGGATGTTTGAATAGATAATCCACGGACATTTCTGTTAAACATAATCCTGATTAATCATAGTTTATGCCTGACATCTTTGGACATAAAGGACTCCATTGTCATGGAAATGTATTAAGAACGATTAATTCTGATTTCGCTTCCGCTCAGACGTTGCTCGTGTCAGAAATGCCATCAATATTTCGATTTAACGTGAGAGAATCGTCCTCAGTGTCTAAATATGCGTCCTTTTCTTCGGCTAATAATTAGATTTCTTGGAACCAGTGCTCATCACAAGACCAAATATAGAATGAATTTTAAAGAAATGTGTGAAAATATTTTTATTTCGCCCTCTCTGTTTGACGAGTTCCTTTCCAGAGAAGATATCGTATTTAGTGGAAAATACACAAATTGCTTTATACATTTTGCACAACTATGTGAATATTTTCTATTAATTGGACAAGCTTTTAGTTCATATGTAAAACACTAAATGGGTTTCAAATGTAATTTTTTTCGTATATCTTAGCAACTAAATGAAAAATAACTGAGAAGAAATCTTATGTAATAAAGTCAAAAAATAATATAATAATACATATTGTATAGTGCATGGATATTAGGAATTCCCCCTTTCAGCACTACAAGGGGCGGAAGTGATGGCCATTTATATAATGGGGCACCCAGTGCGTGTGCCACCATAGCCCCAAAAAAGGGCTACAGTTTCACACGCACCAACGTAGCCTACCTCCACGATCGTTTTGCCTGCATCCCTCTGGCTTAGCCTGCCTCCTATAGAAGTTTCATTTCACATGGAGGACATTGCGACCACTTCCTGTTTAGCATCCCCCATTAGAAATCATGGTGGATCTTCGATTTCGTCTGGGGTTCGAACTCAATACTACCGATAACGTGAACGAATGGCCTTTTCCAACCAGAGCATAGCTGCCTCGTGTCATAATATATTGTAGACTCCAATTTCTCTCTCTCTCTCTCTCTCTCTCTCTGTGTGTGCATGAAAATTTCTAGTACCTACCCTTAATGTATAATAGTAATGTATAATTATGCTCCTAAATCTTTTTTTCAATAATGAATCTTCTGATTTGCACATAATTTGCTTAAAATATTATATTTATTAAATTATTTAATATTAGTTTCACTAATTAGTTTGTCAATAGTATATAATCGTTGAGATCAGTTTATTCAAATAGAAGTATTTACATCATATATATTTTTATTTTCTAAACTTACTAAAGAAAAGCAAAATTTTAAAAATTAAGATTAATCAAAATTTTACTAAGAAACGCATGCCAAACAATATTTATGTGTGCATTTATTTACTTAATCAATGATGGATGTAAGTATACAAACTTTCACTAATTCATATATAGCGCTTCCTACGAAAAAATGAAATTAGCAACTTTTTTCGTATACTATAGAAATCATGAACAATTATGCGAACTATTTATGGCTCAAATACTATTGCGGATAGTGAAAGTAAAATATCTTATCAACATAAAAATCTTGTAGTATTAAAAAGTACATAATTGTGAAAAAAAAACAAAGCTTTAGTATTTTAAACTGAATCACACATGTCATTCAATCTGTGAGAGAAGGGCAAGTATACTCTTTTATTTTTTGAAGAAACTTCTACCATTTTTATTTACTCAATTCACAGCTAAGCAAATGTTCTGAATTTATTGGTCACTGTTTTAAGTATACCTCATAATATCATTTCATCAATTTTTATTTTAAACTTTATAAGAAATGTGTGATAATTTTGTTTTATTCCATCTTCTTTCAAAGATTACATATTTGCTTCAGTCTATATAAAAAGACTTTAAGTTTTAGGTATGCAAATATATATATATATGTGTGTGTTTGTGTGTGTGTGTGTGTTTGTGTGTGTATGTATGTAAGTATGTATATACACACTATTCACAAAAATTTTGTTTAGAAACACTTTCAAAGAGAGGAATTTTAAATGTCTTACTTTAATTTAATTTTATAAGAGTTAATAACAAACATCTTTAAAATGCTATAGAAAACGGTCATTTGTTTTCTTTAAACTTTTCTTAACTCAATATTTTTCAAGATCTATCAATCATCAACAACTTCAAGCGAAAATGCTTAAAAAAATAATCGAATTAAATAAACCATGGAAATCGGTCCAAAATATTCAACTGCAAAGAAAAATATTTAATTACAAAATGTATCATACTCGAAATATGAATAAAGGAAACAAAATATATTTATCATAAATTATCATTACACAAATGCTCGTAAAAAAATTCTAATGTTTTATTTTATTTTAACGGCGTTTATAAACGTGAATAGAGTTCCAATGCTTTCCAATAATACAAGAACGATATTTCATGGGTGAACTTTAATGTAAATTAATGCTATGAAATTTAAATATTTTGTGCCAAAAAGTAATACATATTTAATAATGCGAATCATTAATCTGGCGGGAGACCGACTCACGGGCGAATGGAAAAGAGTGCCAAAGCTCTCCAGGAATCTGGAACACATGTCCATTATTGATGTCAGCATCTCTCCTCATTTGCATCAGCGAATTAACTGCCTGGCGTCAAGGGCGACTTTTAAAGAAGATGCAGATTAAAAACAACTGTGTTTACTTTGCCAGATGAAATCAAGAAGATAGCTTTAAAAGACATCCAAGATATTTTTCTTGGAGCATTTTTTGTGCAATCCTTGTTAATGAAGATATTTGACTGTTTGTAAATTACAGTTGTTGTTTCTTTTTTTCATCATTTTGCATTACATGCCACAATGGTTTTTATTTTTCATATTCTAATCAATAATTTATAAACTATTCATAAATTAATCAATAATTTCTGATAATATACATATTTCATAAGCATTTTGCCTTTCAAAATTGATATAGATTACTTATAGTTCTTGGATAAGGCAAGTTCGCTATGCCATTGGCTATGCGAATTTAAGTCAGTTGAGTGCGTCTTTCATTTAACCAGAGTACCACCAAGCTGAATGTACGACTTTTCTTTAAACTACTTAGATAGATGGCACCACCAAAGGATCTACTCCCTTAATTTGGACATTGATTTGGGGGAAGGAAATTTTCTTCAGACCATTACCCCCATGATTCAATGACCGACCACAAGACATTTGATTCAAAAGATTTAAACAAGCACGTATATCCCACATACTCGGTGAGTCTTTGATGGCATTGGGAGTCTAACTCCGCCTTTCTGGTCTGAAGGCCGATGCCCTAACGACTAAGCTACCACGGCCCTCATAAAATATAAATCAAAGTACAATGAGCAGAAAATCAACTTCATCTTTTCAATTATATAACGATGGGTAGAAACGTAAATATCTTTCTTTAGATCCCCAAAATAACTGCTGCACCTTAATAAAGGCTGTGAACAACACTCAGAATGAGAAAAGTAAATACAGATATGAGATATTTTTACAGGATTCATCACTTTATGGAAAATGTTAGTCCATAACACACACACACAAAATCTAGAGACTGAATAATTCACTTTTTTAGCATTTTTTGGAAAATAGCAAATAAGAAATGATTATTCCAAAAAATTGAAATTAAAAATAAGCATTTTAAAGAAATAAAATAATATTCCTTATTAATGAAAGGACTTGTTATAAAAAGCATTTCCAACCAAACAAAAAATGGTTCACAATTTCCTAGAGGTTATTCAATAATATTTATCTTATTTGTGAAAAAAATGTATTAATTAATAGCGCTGTATTAATTTATATTTTTTGTTCAAGCTTATAAAGTAATTAAAATTTAATTCAAAAATATATACATTATTAAAAGTATTCCTTCTATCAAGTGTTAAGGTTATCTTCTTCTCACGGTCACAGTGCTGTGTATTCACAGAAAGAGCAGAATTCATAGCCGAATCTTCTTTATCCCTTACAAGTAAACTTAATACCTGTCTTCCCAAGTTTATTTTTTAAATCCATTGCCCAAAAGAACATCACAGAAAGGAACTTAAGTTGTGTTTCCTCTCCCAATTTTAAGTGGACTAAATCTTTTTTCCCTTCAGTTTTCTACAGAATTAAGAACCACTGGTTCTATACTGACTTTAAAATTACTCAATTCTCCACCGGACATGGAAAATGAAACAGCTACCGCCATCATTTCCATATTAAAAACAGTAAGATGTGCAACTGCAACTCCGAGATCGACAACCCTTCTCACATTCTTCTGGAATACCCCTTTGCTTCACAAGAAAGGAACAAGCTTCGAAAGGACTTCAATAACAGATGGACCCCGATTTTGTCAAACCTCGTAATGAAAGAGAATTTTGTATTTTTTTAAAAATTTATTCATTCTGTAATTAAATTACTTCTTCTTTCTGTTGTATCCTATTTTTTCCTCTTTTATTTTTTTCATTTCATGATAAGTTATTATGTAGTACATTTGTAGCACCATCGGGCTCTATGTAATATCCCTTCGTGCAGAGGGATATCACATTGAGATATTTTTGTTCTCTCAACTTAAATATGTGTGCGTGTGTATACACACGCACACACACACACACACACACATATATATATATATATATATATATATATATATATATATATATATATATATATAATTTTATGAAATAAATATAAAATTGCTTATATAAGTGAAATGGATGTAAATTTTTCAAATCATCATATATTTTATGTTAAGTTTTGCACAACTAATATTTGAAATAAATCGTATGTTTTAGGAAAAAATAAGCAATTCTCAAAGGAAAACTTCCTCCCTATTTCATACCTTTAAAATTCTCATTGAATAAACTTTGCAGATTAAAAATTATCTCTATGCTGTGGAATAAGAGTCTCTCGTTCCTTCCCTCACGAGGGAGCACTCGTTTCAGATATCACAAAGTCGAGTGTGAAAAGTTAAACATTTTCTGGAAGAGTGAGTGTTATTCCTAATCACGATCATAAATTTGTTTCGCCTTAATTAAGTCTCCCCTCGATGAAAAATTATCGAATAATGCGCGCATTAAATTATTGCAATAGATATGTGTTTAAAAGATTACCGTTCTCGTCATTTAATAATTATCTTTGGTATGTGTTCATAAAAATAAAATGTGTCGTTTTCGATTACGAAAAGTATATTCCTTGAGAGAAAATTTATTTGCCTTTTCAATCATATAATTTCTAAATTTGAATTTATATTTACATCATTCAAGTTTTATTAGATACTGAGTCATAATTTTTATTTTGCTTAAAATTTAAAAGAGTAATTTTAATAAAATATAAAATCTCCTAACGTAAAATGACATAAAAATGTAAGTTTGAACGAACGTAACTTTTAGTACTTTCGTTTCAAAAATATTGTATTCAGATTTACATTACAATGATTATATTACGGTTTTTGTTACGATTTACCTGCTTCATTTTTTCCATGTTGCCTTATTTATTTTAAATATTATGTCTTTTAAATAATATAGAAAAATTCAGAATATTAAAAATGAAATATTTTTTAATATATATATTACATGCTTTATTTAAGATATCGTACTTAAATATTATGTAAATGCTTAAGAAACAGCAATGATTACAACCATTAAAGCCCATTCATCCATACCAAATATTAATCTTCTTCTTATAATGATTAACATTTACGTTTTTTTTACCATGATCCTATAAGATTTTCAGAGGCAAATCCGTATATTTGATTCTGTCATTGCAGCTGAAGATCGGAAGGAATAAAATCTTATTTTTGTTGTTAAAAGTATAAATAGAAAAGCACAAAATTGTTAGGACAATTTGTTTTAAATTAAAATAGAACGTTTTAGTTATGCGTCTTCCCCTCTTCCAGTTTCTGAGAATATTGCGAATGGAGATGAAGATTCAACCTGAATTTCCATTGGGATGGTTAAGAAGGGAAACTTTTGACGTGAAAGAAAGCGGCCGAGTGTTTCAAACTTGTCACAGAGGCATCAAAACATATTGAACTTCTGAGAATTGTAAATGAGGCTGGAGTCCTTGACAACTTTCAGAAACAGGGTAAAAATGCAAGCATCTGTCAACGTCATATGGTGTCCATGAAACCCCATTTTTCGTCAGAAATATAAGGATAGAACTTGGCGATACCTTTTAAAAAATGTGAGGAATTGGGACGGTAAAAATGTTTGGTGTCATTCTATGAAAATGTATGGCGCAGAATGCTCAGAATTTTGATTTCGTTTGAAGGACTGGAAAATGGTATTAAGATTTGAACAAAAAAAAATCCAAAAAACCACTTTTTTACTACAAAAAATTATGAAACTAAAATACATATATATTTTTAAAGTTTTTATTATTATTTTATTAGTTATTTTTCAATGTTATTTATTTAAATAAAACAGAAAATGTATGTCTATGTATTTTAAAAGTAATGTATCAGTTTTAGAAAGGGATTTCATTTTGTTTAAATACATAATTAAAGTTTGGTATTATTCAAATATTCTCAATTAAAAATCTTCAATCTTAAAAATATTCTTAATTCTCAATCAAATATACTCAATTAAAAAGCTATCTGTTTAGATTGTTGAGGAGTATTACTGATATACTTTTTCCCAAATGAGTATTCTTTGCTTTTTAATATCTCTTTTTGCCGAATTAGAATAAAATGTACAATAAAAAGACATATTTTCCTCCCATTTTGGGATATAAATAGGCATAATGATAAAAACGTTATAAAACTGTTTTTCAGATTTTTACTGCAGATCAGATAGGAAACCCAGATGGAATCATTCTGCCTCTATCAATGATAAAAACAGAAAAATTAAGACCTCTCACTTAAAAATGGTGAGGGAAATTTCGAAATTTTTAATTTTCATTAATTGAAACAACTATAAATAAATATCTTCTCGCAAATTTTAAAATTTACGATTTAAACAGCTGTGTAACAAAGAACTTTACGATTGCTGTAGTTCTCCAAATCCAGCTCTTTAAAATGGTTATTGAGAATGTTTCTCTCTAACAAATATCTTTACATTTGCTGAGGCTCACCAAATCCATTATTTTTAATTGAGGATGTTCATATCCTAAAATGCCTCATAAAAATGAATTATTTCATACTTAAAATCGCTTTCAATATTAATCCACGGATTTGGATTTTCAAATAATTCATAGTAAAAATGATAAGTTTTTCTTATCTCTTCAACAGAAAACATAAGAGAATGAATGCAGTTTCATCTATTGCAAGTGTTTAAAAACTCCTAAATATTATCTGTTAGGAATTAATGACTGTGAGCTCATATTTTTTTGTTCTCTTTGATTAGGTTAATTCACTCCCGTTTCATCAAATATGAGTTTGGAACTGATGTGAATTGATGAAATGCATACTAGGAAATCTGTATATCAATTTACAATTAAACTGCAATTTTAGTATTTTTCTATTAAATTAAAATTAATTTCAGTCCATGTTCAAATGATTGCATCCGATGAAATTTTAATAGCTTTTCTGCCAATCTTTTTCCTATATTTATTATTAGGATAATGAAATAAGTTACATTAGCTGTCCAAATATGCAACCTTTAATATAGTTCTATTATTTATGCCTAATTTAGAAGCTTTTAGAATAGTGGTAACCAGATCAGATTATCAATCTCTAGATAGGTGGTTATCTTATGAGGCAAGCTTTATCACCTCCACTCCAAATATGTTACCTGTGCTATCACATTTTCTATTACAACATGCAAACTCATTTGAAATAAGTTATACCACAGCATGATATCACTAAAATTCATGCGATTATTTGCAACGTTAATAACTAAAATTTTAAACTGAATTAAATGTTAAAAGAAATAAAAGTAAAAAATATTTCTACTCTTATATATAATGTGAAAAGATAATAACAAGCAAATATTTTACATTGAATTGTTCCTTTTTTGATTGATTTAATAGTTGGAAATATTAATTCATTTTCTTGTTTTTTGCAAACGAATATTATATACAATTTATAAATCATCATATTCTTTTCTTTTATTATTTTAATAATATTTGGATACATTTAAGTTTTTCAAGATTTTTATAAGAGTGTTTAATATGTATAAAACAATAGATGTAATAACTATTGAAAAAAATTTATATTTGTTGACAATACTATAGAAAATATGTATGTAATAATCAAAAAAATTGGAAGCACAGGTAAAAAAGTAAATTTTTAATGTTGCAAGCCATTAATCTTAAGATTTAAAATAGATTGCTTACAAATATTGCACAGTTATTAACTCAGAATTCTATCAATGAAATTTTTAAAAATTTAAATAGTCCTTATGATTTAAACTAATCATAAAGTGGATGATTTGTCATGTCTCTTTCATTTTGCTTTTTCTTCTGTTCTATCGTCAACCTAGCTTGGATCAATGAATCTGTAGATATACTTCTGACAATGTGTAATGTGTTTTCACATACATACGATACCCCTGAGGGAATGAAAAATTTTGTTAAAAATTATTAAAGTCTTATTAATGTTATATTCCTCACAATTTATTTATTTTAATGAAAATTTTATCGTTAAATTTTATGTTCTCTTGAAGACTCTATCATTTAATAATTTTTATTTTAATTTCTGATCACTATGAGAATTTAAAATTTTCAGCAATGTTACAGAGTAAAAATTTGTTCATAAGAATGTTATAAATTTTACCCTTTTATGTGCTTCGAATGCTCAGATTGCAGCTTTGGATAACAGAAAATTGAAGGGTAGAGCAATTGTCCTCCTGCAGATAACAGAAAATTGAAGGGTAGAGCAATTGTGATCCTGCAGATAACAGAAAATTGAAGGGTAGAGCAATTGTGCTCCTGCGCACTTGAAATAAGGAGCCACACATTCATTGGACATAAAAGCCATGGCAGGGAATCCATTCAGGAAGGGAAGGGCTCTCTAACACAGGGAGAGTGGAATTGCTCTTTGTTTATATTGTGTCTTGAACATGTCAACATCCATAGAAACATCGATTCTATAAATGAAAAATAAAAGACACAGGTGTTGTTTATACAGCTAAATTAAGGGATATCCTTTGTTAATCATTGTGGAGTGACTAGTTGTGGAGTTATAGATTTATCTGTATTTGTAGGTGTTTATATTTATTTGTAGTTTATTATGAACGATTATTTCAAATACATTTTAAATAGGCCTGATTAAGTTTCAATCTGGGGAAAATTTCCCTTTCTTATAAATAATAATATTTTTACTGTTGTTAAGAATAATCAATTTTTAACACTAATTTACTTACAGTTAGAGATATTTTGCTTCACATCAGAAAATGGGGGCTTATATACACATCAACTCGAAACAAATCGCACGAGATATAGAAGAATTAAAAATTTCCCTTAGTTAGAAGTTATTAGATACTGAGGTTTTTTTTAACTACTGCCACTTGTTCTTTACTTCATTTGTGATTGACACCGTATTGGTGAAAATGAAAACCATTCGTTGAAGTTAGTAGAAAAAAAATGTATAAAAAAAATAATTTCGCAATTTTTTTTTTAAAAAAACGGAAACTTGAGAAGGTGTGATTTTATGATGTAAATATTTTTTCTTTATCTCAGTGTTTATGGATAAGCGACAATATGAAATGGGTAAAATAGCAACATATGCCTTTTACTTTAAGCGAAAAGTTTCAGAAATTGTGCTTATAGCTTTTAATTTAAGTGCATTGTGCATAAGCAACTTTACTATGAGTTCAAACTAGCTTTCACTATATATTAGATGCATAATTACACATTGTAAACAATATCTCGAAGGGAATTTTAACGACTGTTTCATTATAATTCATGCAGACTATCTTCAATAAATCTTGGACTAAAATTTAATGGTTAAATAAAATATCAATTTTACTTACACAGCTTTATCATTCTATTTTGTTAGGCATTTAAAATTTCATTAGATTTAGATAGTCTAGTAAGAAATTGGTTAAAGTGTTACATGGAATGATTATTTAATATATGTACAGTTAAAAATAAATACTATGTATTGGCATTTTAACATTTTTCTATACTGTTTCCCTTTTAAAATGGTAATTATTTAATTTAAAAAATTAACATTTTAAAACTTGCTTGTTTATTGCCCAAATATCATAAAATGTAACTATCAAACAACACAATTTACGATCATGCATGCTAACCCATCCACTTCATAAGGTTCATGTCACAATTTGTCATCCCTCCCTTTTCAGATTCCCCCGTCTGCAGAGAAGGTCTGGAGACAACTTTTCTTACCCTCATAAACCAACCCATCCAGATCGCTTGCGATGTGGAGGCCGATCCAGACGACGTCAACTTCCGATGGGAATTCAACGGCACCTCACCAGGTGGGGTGATGCAAGTGGTTGCCGTTCCAGGGTTCAGCACCAGGAGCTTGCTCAAGTACACGCCACGCACGGAAGAGGACTTCGGAATTATTTACTGCTGGGCCACAAACGGTGTGGGAACACAGGACACGCCTTGCGTCTTCCACCTAGATCAAGCAGGTATTTAAAACTTCCTTTCTGTCTAAGCAGCTTCCGTAGGTAGTCAAGTTTAATGAGTCTTATTGCATCTTTTCATAAACTAAGTATACTTTTATTGATCGTTATTCATGGGAATCCACAACTATTATTAAATAATTGTTTGTGTGAAAATTTACATGATCATTATAACTAAACAGAAATCTATGAGAACAATCCTCCTCAATATTCAGTTTTTTTTTTCCACTAGTGTAGTTTTGATTGTCAGTGTGCATTTCACTTTTGCAAGATTTACAATACGTTTTATGTGCTATATTTACCTCTGAGAAGAATCATATTCAAATAACTGGTAATTTTAATCCAATATCAAGAATATTGACACTTGTAGTTCTATCCTTCTTTACTTCTTTACCACATCTCACGATGGGAGGGATAGTGGGTCCAAAAAATTTTTTCATTACAAAAGTCTTTGTCATTACAGTTATATAACTTCAGAAGACTTTGTCAAGGTCAGATATATACTCCACTATCTTCCACGTACAAGAAATAACTTCTTCATTATAGGCTATCTAAATCCTTCCAAAATAAGAACAACTTCTTTGGGAACTGAAAGAACCTGAAGTGATTTCCAGGTCTCTCTATCTGATCAAATAAGATAAATAAATGATCAAAGAAGTATTATAAATGTTACAACTGTCTATTATAATTTTAGGCACAGTGCAATATTATTGTCTACTTGATATTCAGAATGTCCATTAAAATCTCCACAATTTATTGTAAATAACATGTTATACATTAATCAGGCAAATTTATGTTAGTATGTTTATCATTATTTATTATTTGAGACCCATCATAATATTATTGATTTAAACAATTTATTATAAAACAATCGTAAATGGGGAAAAATACGATGATGCTTGTATGATTGAAAAACACGTATATTCTATATTTTTGACTTTCGCTCCTTTCTTCACGAGGACTAATGTCTTAAATAAAAAAAATCGTGAAAATAAGTTAAAATGTAATTTATTTGTATGATTACTTATATATGCACTTCCTTTTATTCAAAAAAGCACATGTATGACTTTTTATACAGAAACTTTATTTCTAAATCTTAAAGCAGAAAATAATTGCATGACAAATAAGAAGAAATAGTTTTTTAATCATTTACAGATTTCATAAAAAAGACATTATAAAATTTCCATGTTTAAAAGTAGGTGACGATTTAAAAAAGAAAAAACTAATTAATTGAGAAACAAACCATCATGGTTTAAAAATAGGTAGAACAAATTATGCTTCGTATAATTAGTAATTTTAAATCGATAATGATATTAAAAATAATTTTTGAGGAATAAATGTTTAAGTAAATTTCTTATGGCCCTTCCTTTTCAACTATATATATGTAAATCAGTTTTTGAAATTGAATTTTCTGCATCAGACAAGTTTTAATAATCTCTGACAAAGTTTTTCAAATTGGGATGGCTTCATAAAAGGTTTTAGATATTTGAGTATTTTAAGATAAAATGCTTTGAATTATATCATGCGAAATATGTTTCCTAGATGTAATATAGTTTCTAATTCTCATATTAATAATGATATGAAGAAAAAAACATCCAAAATAATTTGTTGTTATTACTAATGACACTTGGACAAGCCAAGCTCGCTATGCGAATTTAAGTCAATTTTCTTTCGTTTTAATCAGAGCACCATGAAGTTGAAAGTACGACTTTGATCTACACACATGCCATAGGTACCCGTTTATAGGGTAGGCAACCATTTACACCTCATTCATACAAGGAAAGAACAAAAAGGGAAAGTACATCCATGCCTGAACCGGGATTCGAACCCAGGACCTCCTTATCCGCAGTCAGGCATGTTGACCACTAGACAAGTGGGGCGGCCAAAAATAATTTAAACTTGAAAAAGAAATAATTATTGAATATTCTTTAACTGTTAAACGTAACAAAGAAATACACTTTTAGAAATCTTGCAAGGTTCTTAAACAGAATATGTTGTTTCATTGTGATCATATTTTTCCTAAGTCACCAATTACAAAATATTTGAAAACATATCCCGAAATCATTCATTTGTTTTCAAAACATATCATTATAAGATAAGCTAACTGATTCTGAGATTTTTATCTTTTCCACATTTTCGCTTTCTTGCGTAATTATGAAGAAGGTTATGCCTTGAGAACCTTCACTTCAGCGTACTCAAATTTTGTACAATCTTGCAAACATAATAAATAAATATATATATATATATATATATATATATATATATATATATATATATATATATATATATATATATATATATATATATATATATATATATATATATATATATATATATATATATATATATATATATATATATATATATATATATATATATATACACACACTGAAGTGCCACTGAATTAGGTATACCTATTAAGTAACGAGTTGGGCCTCCTCTGGCCTTCATAACGGCTGCCACGTGACGAGGCATAGATTAAACAAGTTTTTGGAAACGTTCCACGGGAATGACTTGCCAAACATCGACTAAAACTCTCCATAATTCACTAATGTCCATTGGTGCTGTGTGCTGGCCTTTCACGCCTTGTTCCAAAACATCCCAACTATGCTCAATAGGACTTAAGTCAGGGCTTCTAGGTGGCCAATTTATGACACAAAAATCAGAGGAATTTTCATCCAGCCAGCCAGCCAGTAGCCAACTGGGACTTGTGTCAGGTTCAGTTGTCTTGTTGGAAAACTCCATTACCATGCGGATAAGCGGATGGAGGGGATCATCCAGCAACTCTAGTACCGAATTTCGTTGAGCGAGTAGGTACATGGACCAAACATCTGAAACAGTACCAAGAAAAAACACCCCAGACCATAATTGAGCCACCATGCTCTTGTACAGTTTCAACCTGGCAGGCAGGATCCATGACTTCATGAGCCTCACGCCATATTCTCAGACTCCAATCGGCATTAAGTAGTCGTAATCATGACTCATCACTTCATGTTATTCATTTCCAATCCTCTGCACTCCAGTCTCTGTGCCCTCTTGCCCAGGCAAGACGGGCAGCCCGATGGCGAGCACTGAGCAATGGTAGTCTCGTAGGTCGACGGCTCGCGAAACCCATATTGTGAAGCAAGCGTTGCACAGTCCATTTATTTTTCTTCTTCTTCTTCTTAGAGTTGGATTTGTATGTCATTGGGGACCTCTGCTTCTATTAGCATTTGCACTATTAATTCCAAACCCAATGTTTTCTAGTTCCAGTTGCTCGGGTCACCCACTTTATTAATAAAGTCCGATAACCTTTTAATGGAGTCTAGGTGTAACTCTCTGGTATGGATGATGCCTAAAGAAGTTAATCTAGGGAGGGCAAGAGCCTCGCATTCGTAAATGATATGCTTGGCCGTTTCCTATTGGGTGTGACATTTCCTGCAGATAGGGTCTTGCTGAAACAGTCCCATTTTTGGAGGTGTTTTTTGAAATAGTAGTGCCCAGTTATGAAGCCTACGATTAAACGTATCTTCTGCCTAGAGCATCTTAGAAATTCAAAGGCAATCCTCGCTGATGATCCACAGATCCTACTTTTAGCCTGGGTTTGACCAGGAAAATTGAGCCAAGCTTCATACATTTTCCGTTTTTCCCATCTAAGAACATTGGTTTTTGCGGTCTTCAAATTGATCTCACAAAAAGGTTCTGCACCGATGGGAGCAAAAAACGATCCTTGTTTAGCAAGTTCATCAGCCTTTACATTACCTTCGATACCTTTGTGCCCTGACATCCATACAAGGATCACATTGTTTCTAATTGCTAGTTCTGCAAGAAGATTTCTACATTCCAAAATCATTTTAGATTTGTTTTCGAAAGAACTGAGCGCTATTAAAGCGGCTTGAATGTCACTAAAAATGAGAATCCGCTTACCGAGGTAGCCCTTCCTCATATTTAGTCGGAGACAGTGGATACTGGCCAAAACTTCTGCCTGGAAGACCGTAGCGTATCGGCCAAGGCTTGCAGATAGGCTGGTTCTTGGTGACATGTCACATACTCCCAGTTCTGAGAGGTGGTTTTTCAGTGATTCATCTGTGTACCAGATTAGATCTCCTGTTTTAGTTTCGAACATGTTGTTATCCCATTCGTCTCTAGTTGGAAAAACTATTTCAAATGTCCTTTCAAACACGTATGACTTTTTTATGATGTCCGAGGGCATCAGGAAAGTAGGATCTTGAATTTTCCCGGTAATACCCCTGTGCCTTTTGGTAACAGGTTGGTCGTACCATTGGTTTTGTAATTTCATTCTATATGCAGTCATTCTGGCAGTGCTGCAGATGAAGATGTCTAAGGGAGTCAGATCCAATATAACTTCCAAAGAAAGACTGATAGGTCTGTAAGACTTGGCCTGGTCATAGGTGTCCTTGGAAGGTTTAGGAATGAAAACAAACCTAGTCTTCTGCCATATCTTTAGTATGTAACCCAGTGCTAAGCTAGCTCTGTAAATTCTATTTAGCACTGGTATGATAACCTCCTCTGCCTTCTGGATCATGATGGGCTTAATTCCATCAAACCATGGGCTTTTTAGAGGTTTAAAGGCAGAGATTGCCCATTTAACATTGTTGTAGTTAACGATATTTTTAGCGGTGGTCCATTGATTGCTATTGACTCTTTGCAAAGAGCCAATGCAGTGATCACCTTCGTTGCTATAAATATCTCTAGCTCCTGGAAAGTGGGTTTTGGTCATAATTTCCATAACCTTTTTCCCGGAAATAGCAAAATTACCCTCCTCCTCCTTTAAGGTGCCAACCAAAATAGGTTCATCATTTTTGAGGGGTTTTCGGAGTCTAGCTCCTTCAGAGATAGAATCTGTCTCTTCACAGAATTTCCTCTAGGAGTTAATTTTGCTTTTCCAAACAAGTTTGTTATAATTAGTGAGGGCCGTTTTATAGTTCTCCCATTCACCATTTTTCTTAGCTTTACTAAAAAGTTTCCTAACATTTGCCCTTTCGGTTGCTAGAGAGTCATTCCACCAAGGACATTGGAGTTTACCTCTCCTAGTGCGAATAGGCAATTGTTATGATAAGAATCTAGAATACTATTTTGTAAAATGTCTGTTGTAATTTCTAGATCGTAGTTGTCTCTAATAGATTTGTTCCCGAGCTCAACCAACCCAGTCAATTCCTCCTGGAATTCCCTCCAGTCCGTCCTAACTGGGTCTCTGAATATGCGATCCAGATTAGAGTGAATTTCAAAATGGATGTTCTGATGGTCTGAGCCAGAAGGTCTGCCATCTACTTTCCAAATTTTTGATATTTTTACTAATTAGCGTTGTCGTTATAGTAATGTCAGTTACTTCAGATCGATTGAACTACATTCACTCCCATCAGCAGGAGCAGGTTTATCAAGCACTTTTGCCTGCATTTGGTGAAGTCCGATAAAAAACTTATATCCCCTTACACCAAGTTACACCAAGTGTGGCAGCATCTAATTCGGGTACACTAACAACGATGATCTGCCCAGCTGGGTCGTTCTTAATGTTAAGAACGTTCCAATCCGTTGGAGTGACCCCGCCGTTCTGTGAATCGATTTTGCTCAGAACCTCTTTAGGCTCCAGTTTACTGCAAATTTTCGGCAGTTTTGCAATTATCTTGGTGGTTCTGACAAGTTTCTTTCATCACCCATCAAGAGTTTTTGCTCTTGCCAGGGGCTTATGTCACTGACAGTCTGTTCCAGCCACTTTGAGATTTTCAGAAATGCACAGTTGACAATGAGTACCCCATTCTCAAGTTTACAGGATAGGAAGGTTGGGGCAAAACCCTCCTCATTCTTTCCTATTTTCTCGGTTAACAAGAATTCCAGGTCGGAGGCCTGTTCCTCTGTTAGCCGTTTTTCCGAATAGCTTTCTATGAGCACAGCCATCTTGACTGCCATGAGATCCGCCCTGTACGTAAATCCTCCAGGTCCTTCTCTCCTGGTAGTCTTTCCGGCCTTGCCCTGCTCCGTCCGGTTGGCGGGACGCCTCTCGCCTTTGGTTGCTTTGGGTTTTTTGACCCAAGTCCCCTCGACGAATTTGCATTCCTTCACCAGCTTATTTTTCAACCGAGGTCCTATGGGCACAAGAAAGTCTCTTTTCAAGCTTGATTTTGGTCAGAGAATCAATCATGCTAGCGATAGTTTCCTGACTCTCACCAGAAGAAGATGGTTCGGAGGTCATTTCTACCTCCTGTGAAGGATTCATTGCTGCCCCTTCACTAGATTACCTCTGGGTTCCGTTGTCTTTTTCAGCAAGGTGTACTTAAGAGGCTTCACCGGCAAATGCAGAATGGTTTGTTACTTCTTTTGTTTTTTCAGCCATAGAATAACAATTAATTAATAGGCTCAGGTAATACAACAGTCCACCTAGCATTGCCTGAGTAACTAGGCAAGGAAAAAAGCTCTAGAAGTTCGGCAGGCAACATGATGCTCCTTTAAGACACCTTTACCGCGATGCAAAATAGCCCTAGGCACGGGTCGCATAACACCAGTGTTTACGGGAACTGGTTTGCAGTCTCTGATTCTATATTCAAGGCTATCCTGTCATTCCTACAGGACGTTCGGCGATCCGCCACCTGCCAACGGACCTGGTAACTGCTCAGGCCCCAGGGCACAGTCCATTTACTGACAGTACAACTAACACCGTCATTCAACTGGGTGGTAATTTGAGCTAATGTTTGGCTTCGCCGGCTCCGTACAAGACGCCTGAGCCGTCTATCACCACGCACTGTCAAGGCTAGTGGCCCTTTGCAATTTTCCAAGATCGCTAGTCTTTTTTCCCACCATCCATGTATTCTTGGTATACCCTTGACACTGTGGACCTTGAAAATCCAAGCTGCCTGGCGGTTTCGGAAATTGAATGGCCCATGCGTCGTGTACCTACAATATGTCCGTGATCGAAAGCGTCTAAATCAGGCAGTTTACCCATACTGGCAGTTCCAACAACTAAATCAGAACAACCACATTACGCGCTATGTATGTAGTTAACACAGCGCCCTCACGTGCGCTTAAATGATGCGCAACGCTAGACAATTTGCAAAGCCCTTGCTATCCCTAATTCAATGGCACATCATTGAATAAATATATATATATATATATATATATATATATATATATATATATATATATATATATATATATATATATATATATATATATATATATATATATATATATATATATATATATATATATATTCCATGCAGATCACTATCGTTCATAATGTTAGATTTAATCTTACAGATTTTCAATAGCATGAGTTCGGGATCAGGAAAAAGATATCAAATGTATAACATTTTTATCACCAAAAGAATAAAAAAAAATTCTGAAAAGTTATAAAATCTTTAAATTTGCCTTTATGTGCATAAATAAATAAAATATTTAAGCATACATATGTGACAAAGTAGAAAATTTTCTGATACTCTTTTACTGAGAAATTGATGACATGAACACTTGAGAATCCGTGATTAGAGAGCTCTAGGTTGAGGTATCTACTGAGAACAAAACAAAGTTTTGCAGCTTTTGTATTAGTCTAACGCTTTGCATATGTCTTATATTGTAGTTATTTCTTCTTATTTTATGCAAAAAAATATTTTTCATCTATATTTACATGCATGTTTTTTGTAAGACGAGTTTTCATAAATATATAACCTCTTTGAAAAGCTGTGTGCTGTGTCACTATTTTCTACATACTACATGATTGTGAAAAATAGTTTATTATCGTATGAAATATATACTTAAAAAAATACAAACTGAGGAACAGATTAACATTTCTGAAATTTGAAAGTAATTCCGATATTTATAACATACCTAAAATCAGCATTTTTAAAACGTTCACATTTTTAATTTTTATATGTTAGTTCAAGATACGTTATAGTTGATAGAATAAAAATAACATGTAATATTTGTTGTATATATTTTTTAGAAATTCTTTATTCTATACTCCTTCTTTTGTTATCATACTTGTATATTCGCAAAAGGAATATACTTTTCTACACCTGACATTCGCGCATTAACATCAATTATGAGCTATTCGTTTCGATTTTACAAATTAATGGTATTGAAAATTATTCGAATTTAGCTTTGCATGGCAATTAATTAGAAATATTTAAAAAAGGAAATGTAAACTGGATTATCAATTTTTAATGTTTGTAATTAGGATAAATTTCAAATTTGATTAATTTTTTTCTTAGATAATTTGTATAAGAAATGTTTATTCACAAAAATAACAAATTAATTTTTAGCAATTAAAATTATTCATAATGAGTTTAGGGATATAGAGATTTTCTTTGATCGTATTCTATCGTATTGTTTAAAAAAGAACTTACATTTATGGTTTTAATGGAATGTACTGATTCAATAACTGTATATCGATGCAGATCCTCATATGGTAAACATTCATGTTATCTCGTAATTAATGCCATTGATACAAAATTATTTCCTTGGGCAGAATTGTGTTATGATTTTTACTTCCATCAAGGATGCCTGGGAAGTGCTTGGCCATTCTTTATTTCAATCAATGCTGATTTCAGTCAACAAAATGGATAGAGTTGTATAATTGGATGTACCTGATCAAACAATTCTATCTACGCATTTCGCATTCTTATTCCAATCAATTCTGATTCTTATTTAAGTTATATTTCTACAACCAAAAAATATAATCTTATTTACTGCTTTCTATTTTATAAATCTATAACTGTAATTTGTTATTATCACTGTAGTTTATTATTTAGAATAATAGATTCTATTGCTTTTCTTTTATATTTGTATTTTCTCAGACTTCCATTGCTTTCTCAGAAGACATTTAGATATAATAAAATAACATAATTTTCTCCGATAAATTGCCAAACTCATATAACTCAATAAATTAAAATATAACTCAAATTTAAGATTTATAAAAAAAAGTTCACCTTTTTTCAGATTATTCCTGCCCGTAATTAAAATCCTAAAATTCAGTCACACTAATTGGTAAAAGAAACGGTGAACCCAGACATGTCTTGATATATAAAACGTATGAATGCCATTCACATTTATTCTTAATAAATAGTTGACAGTCATAATTATTAATACAAAATGAAAGTGATTGAGTGTTCACAGCATTTTGTCTGAAGCATCATGCATCAAAACTTTCCAAATCCTAACAACTGTCATCCAAGATTAATTAGATAACGATTCTAAAATATTAAACCAATCTTCACCGGGAGAAATATTGTTTCAAATCACTACCCTTTCAATTAAAATATAATTTATTGCTTTAATTATGCATTTATTCTCATTAACATATATCACGTTACTTACACATGAAATTTTAAAGAAAAATATTCCTGCATTTGCATATGTGTTAATATATGCATGTGTGATTGATTTTCAGCTAGGAGCTTTCCTGACTAGAATAAAAATGTTTTTGTATTCTTAATTTACAGCAAACAGTTTCTTCGTTTATATTTTTGATATTTGGCAATGGAAGGCCTGATAACCACCGCATAAAATGCCTTCTGGAAGGAATTTTCATAGTAAATGGGTCATATTCCCGTGTCGTAGGGGAGGAAAACTCCCAAGCAGCTACACTGATATTCATGCATGTGAAAAACAGAAAAACAACATACCCGTTGCTCTTCAACAGCTGGGATCAATCTCAGAGCCTTTCGCTCTGAAAACCATAATCCTACTACTGGGCATGGTGCACCATTGGTCTATTTTTTTTACAGCGAAATGGGAACGGCATTAAGACTGGAGTCTTTAGGTATTGTACGACAATTTAGCATCCACAGCGTAATTTGGAAGGACTTTTCAATCATTGTGGGCCACATTCTCGTATCCTAAAAGAGGAAACCCCGAAAAATTCTCAAGCACCCACACCAACAATCGTGCATGAAGAAGGCAGAAGCGCACCATCCTTCTACCGTTGTACACTATAATCTTTCCTCATACACTATATTCTTTTATTATGTATAATTCATGGGATTGAACATTGAATGATGTTTTGAAGAACTATGTGCTACTTCATCGCCACCATTAGGCCATTTATTGTTTTTCCTGTTTTATTTAACTGTTGAGTCCCTACTTAGAATGCATTACATATACCATCTGTATGCCAGATTTAGTCATTTTTTATTTCGTCTGATAAATAATTATATGAGTAATGGTATTTTTAACAGTCAAATTACGTTTAAAGACGCTTTCTATTTCAGAAAAAATGTTCGACTATGCATTATTGGAGCAGCAAAACAATTTTAGAAGAATAACAGCAAGACCGATGGCATCTGAAAACTGCATAGAGATCGTTTTCATCTACACTCATGTCCATAAATTAAGGATAATTCGAAATCACACAGAAATTGAATTCTAAAATAAAGATTTCACAAGTAGAATTATCACACACATCTTGAAGAATAATATGCAAATTACAAGAAACCACCAGATGGTGCCGATAATACGTCAGAATGACGAGAGTGTAAGAGAGGGGTATATATGAATAGTTGCAAAGAAGTAAAAGTGTTCACAAGTGCTTTAAAAGCCTTTCAGTGCAATAACCGCATAATAATGGCACAAAGGAAGCATTTGGATGATGTTTTAAGTGGTAGAATTATCGGCCGTCTGGAATGTGGACGTACCCAGCTGGAAATATCCGAGGAACTTGGAATCGCCCAGAGTGTCATCTCCTGGCCTTAAAACGGTTCCAAGATGATGGTAATGAGAGTAAACGTTACAGCACAGGTCTTTCCCGAGTTACAACGCCGAATAAGGACAGGTATTTGGCAGTTACTGCCAAAAGAAACAGACGGAGCACAGCATCAGACCTGTCTCGTCAGCTCTCTTCATCTACAGTTACGACAGTTTCAAGGCAGACCGTGTACAGACGCTTAGGGCACATTGGTGTATATGCTTGTAGCCCTGTGAGATGTGTTCCACTTACCGCAACTCACTTTCACCTGCAGTAAGCCTGAGAAGAGAGCATGCATTGTGTACACCACAAAAGTGGTCTTGTGTGATGCTTTCCTTCGAGTCTAGGTTTAGCTTTCAGTCTGATTTTCGCCGGACTTTCATATGGAGAGGGCCAGGTACCCGTTACCACCAAGAGAACAACATTGAACGACACCGTTATGGTGGTGCAGGATTGCTCGCTTGGGGAAGAATTATTCTGGGTTCCAGAACTAACCTGCATGTTCAGAATGTAAGCATGACAGGTCATATCTATCAGGATGTCATTCTGGAACAACATGTACGTTTGTTTCGAGGCACCATGGGTGCAGAATTTTTGTTTATGGATGACAAAGCCCGTCCTCACCGTGCAAACTTTGTAGACGAATGCCTTTGTAGATAGTCGGAGGATATCACCCGTATGGAGTGGCCAGCATACTCACCGAATTTGAACCCAATAGAGCATGTGTGAGACATGCCTGGCCGACGAAATACAACCCTTCAACCCCTTCCCACATGTCTACCGGAACTTCGGAGAGCATTGCTTGATGAGTGGTGTAATATTCCTCAAGATCAGATTGATAATTTGATACTCAGCATGCTTAGGCGTTGTACCGGCTGTATTGCATCGTCTGGGGGTATACTATGTATTAACCACCATACCAACCATGTTATATTGGTTTTTGTAAATAGGTCCATTTTTGAAATTTGTTCTTGGGAGTAAAAATCGAATTTTTTATTAATGTTGTCAAACATATAGCATCTTTTTGCTCTTAACCTTCCGTTTAATAAATAGACTTTACAAATAAGTCACATTTGTTTTGCTTCTGTCCCTTTATTTGCCTGAACTTGCATTATCCTTAATTTATGGACACGAGTGTAAATTGATTTGAATTCGTTTAACGATAGGAGCAAGAAAAATAATAAACAAAAACTTTCTTTTTTAATATTTATAACTAATAATATAATTTCTTTAGATTTCCATAATCTACTGACAATGTTGAGGCTGCATTGAGTAATTATTAAATAAATATTAATACATGTTATTCAATATTTCAGTGTTTTATAGCAGAATGTTGGAAACTATTTACTTTGAGTCGTATTTTTGCAAGATTCTCCTAATTTCTATAGCTTGATGTGATTATATAATTTTTGTATGCAACGATAATTTTTTGCTGGCTGCCTTGATTAAGCCAACCTTTTATTTTCCGTATTTTTGCCCCATCTTCATAAGAGTAACCATATCCTTTTTGCCACCTTGGGCGTTCAAAAACCTCGGTTTTGATTCGCACTTGTTCAACTCCCGCCTGCCCATGCAAATTCTTAATTTGATTTTCTACTTCCGGTGGATTTAGAGGGGCAGTAGAAGAAAAAAATGCAAGGAAGTGAACAAGAATAACGTTTGGCGAAAGAAAGTGTCTCTTAAAAAGGATGTAATCAAGTTTGAGATGAAAGATATCATCAAAAACTCATTCTGCAAAAATGAAATGTAGAAAATTCTGGAATTGGCGAATCTTGTGACTACCGGGACTGCCACTGAATCCACTAGAAATTGATCCAGCATCATTACCGTTGAAATAATGATGTTGCCTCAAGAAGCCCAAAGAGTTACCACTTTTTCCTTGGAAATCTGATGGAGAAGGATGTCAAAGTTTTAGATCCAAAATGCCTGTTTCTCTCGTCTGACTAGCCGTCTTCTATCTACTGAGCTTCATAAAATCAAGAAAAATATTTGTTTTAATTTCTCTGCTTGAGAAGTTCCGAATCATAGATGCTATATTTACAGCTTCTCTCTCCAATGAATAATAACTGTGAACAACGTGTACATTTCTTTCTAAATTTTTAAGCTCACAAATTAGTTAAATTTTCATTTTTGCACTCAATCTGTATAACTATGGGACCATTTTAGTATCTTATTTTAACGTGTCTTCATTATAGTTTTTTTTTATTTAGTTAAATTGTAGAACATTTATTGCCTGAATCTCATTGTAATAATAAATTGATTTTATTTGAATTTGTATTTAATTCTTAGTCATTATTATTAAACTGTGCTGGCATTTAACCCCATTATATCAATGTATGAATTAAATTTAATTCCTCTAAGATTAAATTTATATTTTTTTAAGTTTCATACTTACTCTGATATTTCCTATATTATTCAAAATTATTAATTAATTTTAAAAAATCCTTATAATATTTTTATAACCAGCTATAAAAAACTTTTTATTAACCTTTATATAACAAACTATCCTAATCTATAATAGGCAGTATAATTATATTATAGACCGTGAGTATCCAAAATTAAAATTCTATCTTGTTTATGGAATTATATTTATAATAGAAATATTTTAATTTTTGATTATGAATGGAAATGACTATAGTTGAGTACATTTTCACTTAGTCTTTTTCTATGTAATTTATTTAATAATAGCCTTCTTTATGCGATATATGAATTTACACAGCGTTGGTATGATAATAATGTTTAAATTTAATAAGATATTTAAATATTTTTATTACAATTTATATTAATGTACTATATAAAGCGCTTAAACAGTATCAGATGTTTTCTTCTTTTTAAAAATCAAATTTTTATGTGAAGAGCCACTTTAATAAAAAAGATTATAAGGGAAGCTAGAAAAAAGAGGGATTAACGAAATACAGAGAATTTTTTTATAGACAAATTTCAGACAATTTTAAAAATTTCTTGTCACGAAACTTTTCAAGTAATAAATATAATTCGTAGAAATATAATTTTCCTGTGAAAGTTAATAGCATTAATTTAGAATTACTTAACTTAAACTTGAATAATTAAAATATTATTAAGCCTTTTTAGCAATTGAACCTTTACTATTGTCCCCTTCCTCTCTCCCTCCCCATTTGCACCGGCAACTAACTATCACTAAATTAGTATAAGCATTCATTTAACCACTGTATCAATTTGGTGAACTCTGCCCATGGCCCGCCCAACTATTACATAACTTAACTCTCAGAAACTTTTTTGCATCCAGGTAAATAAATTTTACACAAAGGAAATAATCATTTGATGATAAATTTCCCTGCGCAGCAATTATAGAATTTCCTATTTAACCTTCACTTAAATTAATTAGCATGCATTATGAAACACGACAGCCATGAAAATAGTTAATGATCTTACATGCCTCTGAATAATCGTGGCTCGAATATAATTTCCAAGTACGGACACGTCAGAATTCAAATTTGGCACTCTTTGCAATTAACCACCAAATCTTTTCCGAAATGCTAAATGCAGATCGATCATAAACCCTTTGACTTTTGAGTTATGTTTGCTGAATTTTGTGAGCTGCATGGTATCCAAGTACTGATTTTACAATTTGAACACTATGAAAAATATTATAAATTTATAATTTACTTGAAAAAGGGGAAGTTGCTGAGAAGTGAGTACTTTTTTCCGAGAAACAAATATATACTTCAAGATATTTGGAATAAAATTTTGTGATTTTGCGGCTTCATTAAATAGTAAAACTATAGCCAAAAAGAAATGGCTCTTTATTATCTATTCTGCGGAAATTAAGGCGACAAAATTTCTGTGGGGAAGATTAATCGTTTGAGGCAACGTTAATACCGATGGCAGTGATACGGAACATTCAAGTTCTTCAGTTTGGCAAAAATATAGATTATCTGAGTAGAAAGAACGGTGAAAATCGGACTATAGACATTCATCCGACATTAATAATGTCTGTTTCATCACTCATTATCAATGTCAATTTTAAAGCCACCTTAAACAACCGGAACACATATAGAGTGGCAAATTTGAATCCTCACGGTAATTAAACATAGTTATGTTAATTTTGTATAAAGTCATCTACGAAAAGAAATGGTTTCCCCGAGTGGGTTGGAAATCTTATTGTTATTAATAAAAAAGGAATTGGAACTCGAAATCACCTTATTTACATTCATTAAAATTTTTTGACATGCTCAAATAAGAAAGGTATAAAAATTGACACTTTCTTGTTTTATTTCAAATGGCATTTCAGAAACCTTTTCATTGAAATAAAATTAAGATGGCATTAATTTATAAGCTAAATAAATTCAGTTTATATTATTACATTATCATATGCTTAAAACTGTTATTTCTAATCAAAATATTTCCTTTTTTCAAAATTTTACAAGTACAGCAATCACCCCCTATAACACAGTACTCTTATAACGCGATTTCATATCCCAAGTATAACGCTCGTTTTCCTCCATATTACGTGTTAATTCCCCACGTTATATTTCTGTACTGCGAAATTTGTAATGATTTGTACAGTTCACAACCCACTTCGCGTACGTTTGTGAGTCAATTGTGTTCTTATTAGATTAAACTACAGGGTGATTATAAAAAAACTTTGCCAACATCTGCACTTCTAGCGTCCATTCTATTTAACCGATCAAGATGATACTTCAAATATAGTTCTTTTGAGATATGCGCTCGAGATTCTGTGAATGGCAACACAGTGGCCCTCGCGGTTACAGTTATAGTGACAGAAACTCGAAATTTTCGAATGGCAACGCCTACTTTTTACCATCACAAAATGTTCAGCACATGCGAAAACCCTAAATAGCGTTGAAACGATACCGATATGTCCGAAAACCGACGTGTTATACACATACAAACAGTTCTTCAAGGCGCACGGAGGAATAATGCATACGACAGAAACAAGACACTGCTCAATGATGAGAACACATAGAGAAAAAAATCTTTATTAATTTCAAACATTTTCCACATGAGTGCCATCAAAGGCAATTACGCATTGCATGCGGGAGACGGTGGACAATGTCGCTGCACGCAACATGACACGAGGGATGTTTCCAATCTCACGCCGTATAGAATCCTTTAAGTCCGACAATGTTTGAGGATTGCACAGATAAACTCTGGATTTGAGATAGCCCCAAAACCAGAAATCCATAGGCATCAGATCTGGGGATCGCGCAGGTCACGGAAAAGGATAATAGCGTGAGATGATGCGATCACCGAAATGCTGATCCAGGAGCCTTTTAACTGACCTCGCTATATGTGGAGGTGTGCCATCTTGCATCCAAACAATGTCATTGAGTGCATTCAGCCGACGCAACTCCGGTAAGACATAATTTTTCAGCATGGCTGCATACCGAGGGCCCGTTACAGAAAATGTTGCAGGGCCAGTCGGGGTCGTTTCCTCAAAGAAGAACGGGCCCAGAACAAATGTAGCTGTAATGCCACACCACGCAGTCACTTTAGCGTCAAATAATGGTACTGGCGCCACAGCATGAGGATTCGTCTCTCCCCAGTGCACACAATTCTTTGTGTTAATGCTGCCATTTAAGGTGAAATGCGCCTCGTCCGTCCATAGTATGCGAAGTGGCCAGTCGTTATCCGCATCATATCGTAACAAAAATGCATTTGCGAAGTTCAGACGTTGTTGTGGGTCACCCGGCTCCAACATCTGGACGCGCTGGAACCGATAGGGAAACATGTGAAGTACCGAGCGCAAGAGCTTGCGGACCGTTGAGTTCGGAATATCCAACACGCGCGCTATGCCTCTTGCGATTTCTGTTTGTCCTGCAGTCACTGTATGGTGCACTTCCATGACAACGTCCTCAGAAACAGTTGGCCGTCCGGAGCGCTGTTTGTCACAGGTTCAGCCTGTATCTTCGAATTTCCGCACTAAATCACGCAGAGCTTGCAGAGTACATGGGCCGCGTCGTTGTCGATGATTGCGGCGATACACACGCAAGGCTTCCGCAGCGTTCATCCCATTTTGGTAATAGAGTTTGATCAATTCACCGCGAACTTTCCTAGGAAGACTCATATCGTCGGAATGTGCAAGTTCCCGAATGACGACTTCGCATACCCGCTAGGTATTTTATAGGTTTCCTACGCTGAATATCTGGCGACCGGCGTTCTGTGATTGGTTTCTTGACTCTGTCTCATGCAAATTTATTGCGTGCACCCAGATCGTGTTTTACTGGCCGGTTTTCAGAACTCTTTTTTGTGTTTGCAGAACACGTCCGTTTTTAGACATATTGGTACCGTTTCAACGCTATTTAGGGTTTTCGCATGTGCTGAACATTTTGCGATGGTAAAAAGTAGACGTTGCCGTTCGAAAAATTAGAGTTTCTGTCACTATAACTGTAACCGCGAGGGCCACTGTGTTGCCATTCACGGAATCTCGAGCACATATCTCAAAAGAACTATATTTGAAGTATCATCTTGATCGGTTAAATAGAATGGACGCTAGAAGTGCAGATGTTGGCAAAGTTTTTTTATAATCACCCTGTATATTATTGACATTTGAACATTCTGCTAAAAAAAAAAAGAGTGGTCGGTGTAACATTATCAGATAGCTCCTACAACAAATGAACATGTAATAACAATATTTTTTGGAATGATTTGATTTATTTGAAATTAATAGCTTTTAGTTAAATTTGTATAAGTTTTTTATTTAAAATATTCTTAATTTAATTTTAATAAAACGCCCATATCTCATAATATAGTTTTCCCTTAGTATTCAATTTAAACCTCCTCTAACGAGAAAAGTTAAACGTGAATCATTTGTGCGTAACACATTATGCAAGGTCATACGAGCGTGTTTTACGTGAACGCTCGTACCACGCGTTTTCCTATAACGCGAACTAATATACCGTGTTACTGTAAGTACCTACAAGCTTTATTTACTTAGGGGTTGCTGTGCTGTAAATGTGCTATGGAAGAAATGTTATCCTGAGTTATCCTATTCAACAGAGCATCATTGCAAAATTAAGTGCTTTTAAATTGCTCGAGTCATTTTCTTTTTCAGGGTTTCTTTTTGATGTTTTAAATAGCAAGTAATTCCCATAAAAAATATAAAATCTCTGATAAATTAAATATAATAATTAGCAAAATATTTACAGCACCGCATTTGATTATTTAAATAGAAATTTGACAATTACAACTTGCTTGACAAAGTAAAACGGAAGCAGTACGATTTATAGTATTTTCCCCATAAAGCATTAATTTAATTATTTTCTCATTCCGTGTATTTCTATGAACCACTGTTTATAAAGATTGTTGACAACTTTATACATAAAATTTGTAGAATGATTTAATAGGTTATGAATTTTTGAATAAAAAATGATTTTTGTAATATAAATGTATTTGAATCAATAAAACAAAATCTGAAAATTTAATTTTAAATATAGTGCGCGAAATATATTTCTTTTACTATACTTCCTATACAGTAATTTGATTCATGTTAAATACTACATTCTCTCTTATTCTTTCTTATGCCCACAAAGTTCTTAAAATATAAATTTTAAAAAAGTAAGGTAAGTGTAGACATGTATACTTATCAGAATATGAGGAATTTCAATTTTAATGTGCCTTAAATTACTAAAAAAATACGGATGACTTTGAAAATTTGAAAATTCATACCTGACTAACAAAAGGACCAGGAAAATGCACCTTATGAATAAAATGTAATGGGAAGAATATAACTAATAAATAAGTTTTACTCCAATTGCAGAAAAAAATACACACTCTAAATTTAAAAGATCACATGTTTGGTCTATCTATCGATACACATGGAGCGACGTGATGCATGTGCAGATTAAAATAATGTTTTAAAATTTGAGTGATATCTCATCAATGGCTACAATTTGTTTTTGAATCGCACTCTTCCTCTCACAAAGCATTTTGACAATATTGGCCTTCCAGATTTCCCCACAGAATTTTTATCACAATGATTGACGCTACAGGTAAAATCCAGTCCGAATAAGCCAGATAGTTCTCCCGATTTTAAAAATATTCTTACAGCAGGGCAAACGCGTTGGAGGACCGATGGAGTCTGGTGCCATTTTGCATAAACTATATGAAATTGTAATGGGAACCACTTTGAAGCTCCAGTTGGCTTCAATTTATCAATTATTCAAATAATTGTTTTTCGGTCAGTGACGGAATGCAATTTCCAACATTTCTGAAAATGCTTTTGCGAAGGTAATAAGGCTTTTCACGCATTCGTAAAATGTTTTCTTGTTGAAAATGCGTTTAGGAATTGTATGTATTAACATTTTGGTAGAATCTATAACGACACAAAAAAATTACATGCAGCATATGCATCATAAATTTACTTATTAGTATTGCTTATTCAAAACGTTTTAACGATTTATGTGTGGAATATTTGGGATATTATAGATCTTTCTTCTCATTTCTGGTTACCTTGTAAATGCACTGCTCAAAACTAATAAAAGAGATTGATATTGAGGGCTGACCATACATCTAGAGAATTGTTTGTTTGATTGATACATTTTGTTGGTACAATTCACGATTTTTTGACGCCAAACTGAGCTTGCACATGATACATTAATAATAGGTCTGAGGATATCACCACTACAACGAATGATATATAACTGGTGCGTTCTTCAACGGAGATGCCAGCTTAGACCAACATTCGACCATCGGCAAAACTAACACTTCCATGGATGAACGCAGGACTGTTTCTAGTGCCACGATCCCTCCAGATGAAAATACTTTTATTACCAGACTGAAAGAGAAGAAAAACGGGACTCGTCAGAAAAAAGAATATTGCACCATTCATTTTTCTGCAGTTCATATCCTGACCACTCCCTGCGTGGGTGATAGTACTTGTTGATAACGTGACACACTCCAATAATCTGCGAACATACAACCCTATAGCGAGAAGACAGTTTTGGACAATTTGTGTCTAAACTGTAGTACAAGTTCTTGAAGAAGTGTGGCATTCATATTGGGTCTCAGAGCTGTTATCCTTAAATAACGGTCTTCATAGGGCATTGTTGCGTGTCTACTACCTGACCCTGATCTCTTCTGTTCGCATTTACTGACACCAAAAACGGATCCAGATCCTGGAAATCACGCTATAGGAAACTCTTCCATGGCTTCTGCTACTTTACTTTGTACTTAACCCCCCTCCAACCAGCAACGATTCACAAACTTTTTTATTCAATTTAATGACTTCGTGGAGACATCGCATTCATTGAAATAAGGCTCTCACTGAATGTCAATCATTATCTTACATTAAGTTGAATGCCAAATCACATTCACTATTTTTAAACCGCCATCTTGGACTTCAAACTCAAAATTTGCATGCTGCTAAGTTTGAGAATGAGAAAAATTTGTGATTCTCTTCTTCCATTTTATGCAAAAAAATTTGCTTATACCTTTATTTCATAAAAAATATCCTTTAATTGCTTTGAGCAATGTATAATGAAGAATAACAGAAAAAATAGTTGTTTAAATTGAACAAAGGAAGATTAAAGAGAATTCTCAATTATCGCTCTAAACTAAATATACATAACTGGGAAATCTGCAAGAAATAAAAAAAAGAAATCAAATTTTGTACATATGTAAACAACAATATGTAATGGAAATTGCCTGAAATTAAATTAAGTTTACAATTTTGATGCAATTATTATCTAAATTGTATTGCGCTCATATTTTAACTTCTATTTTATTGTTATTTCATTTTCCGTCACTGGTAAAAATTGGAGAATATGTTGCCGCAAAAGAATGGCTGTAAAAATTAATATTTTTTATTTTCTAATAATAAAATATATTTATGTGAGAAAATAATAAATTTTTATTTATTTTTTTATTTATTGGGTTGTCACGAAAGTCATTTCGTTTTCCATGAAAATGAAAAAGGTGCAGTTAATAAATATTGCATTGCATTGCACATTGTTCATTTTAGTCCAATAACTTTTACCATCTTTCTGGTAGTAGCACGATTCCACAGTCATAAAGTGGCTGGTTTTTACTTGCAAATAGCTTATCCAACTGGTAAAGTCCATCTTAGGGCTAGGTACATGGAAGTATGCTGGTGCAACAACAACAACTAGCAAATAGCTGATCCATGTAGGAAAAACGAAATTACTTTCCGAACAAAACCCAATATATAATAAAGTTTTTGAACACCTGTAGAATTCATAAGTATATATTAAATTAATGCCTTTTCATGTTGAGTAACAGTAACTGGAATTCAGTGTTTGCATAATTCCGTGAGTTTATGATAAATATTTGACTTCCTCTGGATTTGTTATTAATCGGAAAGACGTTATCAATTTTAGAGTAGCAAATGGCAAGAATACCAAGTATTATTTGCTTGAATAAGTTTTATTAAAAACAAATATTAAATTTTTTGTCTCATTTAAAATATGATAAAAAGATGCCTAAAGATTAAGTTGTGGTTGCATCACCATGCTTCCGTGTACCTTGCCCTAAATTAGGCTCTACCAGTTAGATAGAAGCTTCACTAGATTTTGAAGCAAGGACCAATCAGATTACCCCCAATACTTGGACTGCCACTCCTAGAGGTATCATGTCACTTGGAGGACATTGCGACCACCCCCAGTTTTAACGTGCTCTAGCCGATTTTGGAAAACAGGACGGATTTTCAGTGAAGCCGGGATTCAAACTCACTCCCTTCCGATAATGAGAACGATGCCCTAACCTACCAGGCCCCCTTAAGAATAAGTGATAAACATTTAAAGGAAACATAAGAATCCCTGGCTACATTCGAAGCTCTAATATATTAAAATAATCAATTATTTTCCTTAAAATATATTTTCTTGATTGTTATTTCTTCGGTGAAAAATTTTTTAGCGTTAAGTGTAGCTTCCATTTGACATAAAATTTCTTTCGTCTTGAAGTTTTTTTTCTGGGATGATTTACTATAAAGGGATATTTTTCTATTTCTAATGTTATATTTCTCGAGATGATAGTGTGAAATGAAATAGAAGCAATAGAACTTTTTAAAAGCATACCCATTTGGAATATGTTAAAGGATAAAAAAGCATTCTTTTGTGAAAAATGTACAAAAATTATTCACCGTTCATTGTTAACAGTAACAGGATGCAATGATGTAGACGCAGCACATATTTGAATAAAAATGTTCGACAAGCTGTTTTGTGATACATTTTATATTTTTAAATAATAAAACTTGCATCGTGAGGGACGAAACAAATGAAAGACAAAAATATCAACTGACTCAATCGGTAGGTTTCAATTTGATAAATGATGCGAAGTTTTGATAAGGATTTGTTTTATAGGTGGGACAATATAGATAACGATCTTAAAAATATTAAGTATCTACCTTTACTTGCAATTTTACATATTTACTCTACAAAACTTGTTGAATTTTCTACAATTCATTATTAATTCAATAGGTATTTCTAGAGTTAATATCATTTTTTTACCATCAATATTGGTGATACGTTTAAAACCATGAAGGAAAGCAAAGGAAAGGAATCCTTTCTGATGATCATTTTTTAATCATAAGTTGCATTGGTTCAAAACTGTCTATAAAATTTTATAAATTTCAAAATTTTAAGTGTGTTTTGGAAACTAGAAAACTAATAACAAAGAACTTCACATAATTTTGCATTAAGATAATATTTACCATAAACGAAAATTATTTTATTAACGATGAATTGATAATGCATGAATTGTAATAATGGAGTAAAATCTCAATAAAAGAAAGAATGCTTTTTTCAATTCCTATTTAGTTAACTCTCTTCCTATACATATCTTGTTCAAATTTCCAATTGTTCATAAAATACTTTTTTTATCCACTTAAGTTCAAATACATTTTTTTTTTAATTTGTATTGAATGACACTTGATGTTAATACAGTTTTTTTTTCAAATATTCATTCTAAAAATTTAAATAATTAATTTTAGTTTCATATCATAGAAAAAAATAACATTTTTTGTTGATCCAAGTAAGAGTTGAGTTTAAAAAAATTTTAATTATTTGCTTAAAATAAATGTCATACGTAAATTAATTTCAATAATTTAATCTGTTTTAAGCATGTACCGTGAATTTATATTCATAAGCATAATGTAAAAGATGACCTAAAGAAAATGGATTAAAATAACGTAGATGCATTGTTTTTAGAATTATAAAGTAAGCAATTTATCATAGATAATAAGACATGCAGAATATGCATAATTCTGAAGCTTTTTCATATTTTGTTGATTCAATTACGTAACAAACCGTGTTCCCCATCAAACAGCTTGTTATTTTAACACATGACTGCACATTTATTTATCTCGTTAAATTCAAAGCCATTTACAATTATAATATTCTGAAGAATTGAAATCTCAAGATTAAGAATTGTTATTCGAAATGCGAGGAAAACTTTTGGGAATTTTTAATAGTTTTAAGAGAACTGAATTATTAAAACACAATGTATATTTTTTATTTTCTTGTATTATTATTACCCTAAAAATATTGATAAATAAAATGGTTAAAATTTGAATTGAAGTAATGGCCAGTATGAGAAGAGAAATTATAAAGAACATTCTATTTCCATAAAGTTAATAATTTATTAATCTCAATCCTTTTATATTTTACTTAAGAAAAAATTTATTTACCACAAGAAAATAGTAAAAAAATAATTTCCTAATATTTTCTTCAAAATGCATATACAAACATAATTTTTATTTAAAACTTTAGGGCAGTGTAAAATGATAAATTTCTTGTGTAACATTGCGCTTTAAGACAGATTATTATTGTAGGTTGCTCAATACTTATTGTTTATTCTAAGAATTAAATCAATTTAATTAAATTAATTTATAACTTAATAAATTAACTTTATTAAATTAATTTATAAACAGGTTATACTTAATATTAAAGTTTAATTGGAAGCTTTTTCAAAAGTAGAAAACAATTTAAAATACTTGTATTTTCAATTTAAAATATTATTTACGTATTTGAAAAAAAAATATTATATGATTAAATAAAATATTATATGTATTTGATTTCATATTATTTCCGCCAATTATTTTCCAAGAAAGCTTTCAATGAAGATGTTAAGAAATAATTTCCTATTTTCAAAACATCATAGAATTATTGACAGGTGCTAATACATGTGTGTGTGTGATATCCAACTAGTAAGAATTTTTATCCACCTCAGTACAGTTAAGGATGGAAATGATAGTACTTTGTTACTTAGTTTTTTGGAGCATACAATGGGTATGCCATCCTTTATTCATAGTCCTGTTCATAATTAAGTACCAGGGATGAAGCCGAAGATCACTAGGTCTGTCACCATCAGAAGTATCATTTCACATGGAGGATATTGCGAGTTTGACATATTTAACATGCCTCAGCTACCATTAGGGAATACGACGGATCTCCGGTTTGATTGGAGTTCAAAATATTGCCTAGTATTGAAACTGATGTCCAAAATTTGATAACTAAAAGTTTTCAAATCTAAAATGATAATGTGGAAAAATTGAATTGCATAGTTTCGCCATATTCTATTGGTATCAATGGAAAGATCTCGGTTGTTTCCCAGAAAAATGATTGTGCAGAGAAAATTGTTTGCATACTTAATTGGCTGGCGTTTATACCCCTTCTATAGCAATGATTCAATCATATTAGCAACATGAAGATAAAATCATTAAAGAAGAAAAAAATATTGATTGTCCATCGTTAAAGGAAATGAACGTTATAATAAACTTGTATGTGCCGACCGATTGGCTGAGTGGTTAGCGTTCCTGACTCCTGAGCTGTTGGTCCCGGGTTCGAATCCCGGTTCGGGCATGGATGTTTCTTTCCTTTTCTGTCCTTTCTTCTGTGATGTTGTATGAATGTGGCCCGCTTTATAAACGGGTTTGTGGGGGTATGGCGTGGGTAACGCTATTCGCCTCCGTGACTTGGTTCACAGGGGCCCGCTGGGTAATGACAAATGAGTAGCAGTCTTTGGCCTTGTTGCAGCATAGGGTTCAACCCTCTTGTGCTCGTCATTGGAAAAAAAGACTTAAAAAATAAACTTGTTTGTGAAAATAAATTTTTGGATGAGATGGCATTTCCCATGCAATGTTTTCTCCAGGTATAGGTAGTTTCAGATTATACACACAGTAAATTAGATTAAATTAAAGTACAAATGTATTCTGTGACTTTTTTACTTTCCAATGTATCACACTCAGCTTTTGAAGGAAATATGTAGTGGTATGGCGCGAGTAACGCTACTCGCCTCCGTGACTTGGTTCACAGGGGCCCGCTGGATAACGACAAATGAGTAGCAGTCTCTGGCCTTGTTGCAGCATAGGGTTCAACCCTCTTGTGCTCGTCATTGGAAAAAAAAAGATTTAAAAAATAAACTTGTATGTGAAAATAAATTTTTGGATGAGATGGCATTTCCCATGCAATGTTTTCTCCAGGTATAGGTAATTTCAGATTATACACACAGTAAATTAGATTAAATTAAAATACAAATGTATTCTGTGACTTTTTTTATTTTCCAATGTATCACAGTCAGCTTTTGAAGGAAATATGGCGTCATTCTTTTCATTAGAAAATCCTTGTATCTCCTCCGGTATAATAAGAATATCAATAAAGCTGTAGGAAGTTTAAATTAGAATTGATTATTAGAATTGCAGCATAACTGATGTCACTGTTGCTTGAAAATTTATGTAATATAAATAATTATGATGCACTCGGATGTGGTAGCCTAGTTGGTTGCCTAGTGGTAGCCTAGTTGTTACTGTTGCTTGAAAATTTATGCAATATAAATAATTATGATGCACTCGGATGTGGTAGCCTAGTTGGTTGCCTAGTGGTAGCCTAGTTGTTACTGTTGCTTGAAAATTTATGTAATATAAATAATTATGATGCACTCGGATGTGGTAGCCTAGTTGGTTGCCTAGTAGTAGCCTAGTTGTTACTGTTGCTTGAAAATTTATGTAATATAAATAATTATGATGCACTCGGATGTGGTAGCCTAGTTGGTTGCCTAGTGGTAGCCTAGTGGTAGCCTAGTTGTTACTGTTGCTTGAAAATGTATGTAATATAAATAATTATGATGCACTCGGATGTGGTAGCCTAGTTGGTTGCCTAGTGGTAGCCTAGTTGTTACTGTTGCTTGAAAATTTATGTAATATAAATAATTATGATGCACTCGGATGTGGTAGCCTAGTTGGTTGCCTAGTGGTAGCCTAGTGGTAGCCTAGTGGTAGCCTAGTTGTTACTGTTGCTTGAAAATTTATGTAATATAAATAATTATGATGCACTCGGATGTGGTAGCCTAGTTGGTTGCCTAGTGGTAGCCTAGTGGTAGCCTAGTTGTTACTGTTGCTTGAAAATTTATGTAATATAAATAATTATGATGCACTCGGATGTGGTAGCCTAGTTGGTTGCCTAGTGGTAGCCTAGTTGTTACTGTTGTTTGAAAATTTATGTAATATAAATAATTATGATGCACTCGGATGTGGTAGCCTAGTTGGTTGCCTAGTGGTAGCCTAGTTGTTACTGTTGCTTGAAAATTTATGTAATATAAATAATTATGATGCACTCGGATGTGGTAGCCTAGTTGGTTGCCTAGTAGTAGCCTAGTTGTTACTGTTGCTTGAAAATTTATGTAATATAAATAATTATGATGCACTCGGATGTGGTAGCCTAGTTGGTTGCCTAGTGGTAGCCTAGTTGTTACTGTTGCTTGAAAATTTATGTAATATAAATAATTATGATGCACTCGGATGTGGTAGCCTAGTTGGTTGCCTAGTAGTAGCCTAGTTGTTACTGTTGCTTGAAAATTTATGTAATATAAATAATTATGATGCACTCGGATGTGGTAGCCTAGTTGGTTGCCTAGTGGTAGCCTAGTGGTAGCCTAGTTGTTACTGTTGCTTGAAAATTTATGTAATATAAATAATTATGATGCACTCGGATGTGGTAGCCTAGTTGGTTGCCTAGTGGTAGCCTAGTTGTTACTGTTGCTTGAAAATTTATGTAATATAAATAATTATGATGCACTCGGATGTGGTAGCCTAGTTGGTTGCCTACTGGTAGCCTAGTGGTAGCCTAGTTGTTACTGTTGCTTGAAAATGTATGTAATATAAATAATTATGATGCACTCGGATGTGGTAGCCTAGTTGGTTGCCTAGTGGTAGCCTAGTTGTTACTGTTGCTTGAAAATTTATGTAATATAAATAATTATGATGCACTCGGATGTGGTAGCCTAGTTGGTTGCCTAGTGGTAGCCTAGTGGTAGCCTAGTGGTAGCCTAGTTGTTACTGTTGCTTGAAAATTTATGTAATATAAATAATTATGATGCACTCGGATGTGGTAGCCTAGTTGGTTGCCTAGTGGTAGCCTAGTGGTAGCCTAGTTGTTACTGTTGCTTGAAAATTTATGTAATATAAATAATTATGATGCACTCGGATGTGGTAGCCTAGTTGGTTGCCTAGTAGTAGCCTAGTTGTTACTGTTGCTTGAAAATTTATGTAATATAAATAATTATGATGCACTCGGATGTGGTAGCCTAGTTGGTTGCCTAGTGGTAGCCTAGTGGTAGCCTAGTTGTTACTGTTGCTTGAAAATTTATGTAATATAAATAATTATGATGCACTCGGATGTGGTAGCCTAGTTGGTTGCCTAGTGGTAGCCTAGTTGTTACTGTTGCTTGAAAATTTATGTAATATAAATAATTATGATGCACTCGGATGTGGTAGCCTAGTTGGTTGCCTACTGGTAGCCTAGTGGTAGCCTAGTTGTTACTGTTGCTTGAAAATTTATGTAATATAAATAATTATGATGCACTCGGATGTGGTAGCCTAGTTGGTTGCCTAGTGGTAGCCTAGTTGTTACTGTTGCTTGAAAATTTATGTAATATAAATAATTATGATGCACTCGGATGTGGTAGCCTAGTTGGTTGCCTAGTAGTAGCCTAGTTGTTACTGTTGCTTGAAAATTTATGTAATATAAATAATTATGATGCATTTGGATGTGGTAGCCTAGTTGGTTGCCTAGTGGTAGCCTAGTGGTAGCCTAGTTGTTACTGTTGCTTGAAAATTTATGTAATATAAATAATTATGATGCACTCGGATGTGGTAGCCTAGTTGGTTGCCTAGTGGTAGCCTAGTGGTAGCCTAGTTGTTACTGTTGCTTGAAAATTTATGTAATATAAATAATTATGATGCACTCGGATGTGGTAGCCTAGTTGGTTTGGGCTTCTTTATCGAAAGGAAGTGAGTTCGAATTTTGACCTGATGGAGATCCGTTGTCTTCACTAACGGCGGTTGAGACACGTTAAATATATCGTGATCGCAATGTCTTCCAAGTGAGTTAATACCTCTTTGATTAGAAAACCACACAATTTTAGGGGTCTTCTACTTGTTCTCTGCTTCTAAATTACGAGGACCGATCCACTTACGGAGCAATGGTGGCACTTCCACTGGGTGTCCCTCTCTATAAAGTGCCATCCTTTCCTTACCCTCGAAGTGCTGAAAAAAGCAACTGGGCATTTTAAAAATTAAAAAAACAATGAGCAAAACATTTTTCATATTTAACTGCAATTAATCTTTACTTAGTGATATAATAATTGATGATAATTATAATAGCAATGATTAATAAATAACTATAATACTTAGTTTACAATTATCATTCTCAAATTTTAAATAAACCAAATGTACAACCCTATTAGTTCTACATATTTTTTTTTGCATTTTATATTGACATTATATTTCAAGAAATAATTATATATTTTAAGGGGTAAGAAATTATATTATTCTCGAATCTTTGCGCTACGCAATGAATTAATGAGCAACTATATCTTCATGTAACGATGAGGATATTCGATGCATGCAAGAATTGCTGTCACAAGGAAGAAATCTGTATAGAAATGCTGCTCAAATTTAATATAGCGTTTTCCACTATTAACGAAACCTTCCATTTCTTATGCATTCTTAACGAACTTTTATAATGGAGTATTTATGAGTTTGTATAAGGCTTCTTGAATCGATTTTATGTAAGTACGAATTTAGCAAATGCACCTTTGAAATTTTTGTTTTGTTTATTATATAAAACGATGTTGAAGACATTGTTGTTATCGAAATACAATCAGCGTTAAATATTGTTACAAAAATTCAAAGCTTACTTCATTTTTAAATTAATATTAAGCACAATATAATTTTACGAAGTATTAAATGAAAGAGGAATTTTTCTACAAAGCTTCAGATTTTTTTTTTCCAGCAAGATCAGAAAATATAAATATTTATATTAAGGTATAGAGATTTGGCTTGTAATGATTTATAAGAAGTTAGTCATTCATTTTAAACACTAAAATGTTACTTTTCACCCATGCTGATTTGATTTAAACTAAAGGTTAACTTTTTTCGCACTTCTAATTTTATTATAAGATATTGTATGATTTTTATTTCTAAATTACTGTTGTAGAGAATGGAAACCTACTAAATGCAGTGCAAAAGAAGACTATAATGTTATTTAAAAATAACGTCTTATACTTACTTTTTTAGGAAAATGTTCCTCTTTAACTGCATAAAGTATCCGCTCTATTTAAAGTCCGAAATATTCAGAATTTTTCTTTTTCTAGCATTCTGGTTGCCATTTTCTAAATTACTTTGTTCCATTTTCTGAAACATTTTGGAAACATCTGCAGTATATCAAGGGGAAGAGCTTCCGCTTAAGTAATATGCATTTACCCAATTCTAATGCAAAACGCATCAGTTATTTTATGAAAAATTTCAAAACTGGATTAAGCTCCTAAAGTAGTTTAGAAAGCAAGTTCTTGTTGTTTCATTCTTTTGAGTAAGATAATTAATAGCGTTGTAATATGTGTCCATAACTCAAAATATAAGAGATTTTAAATTTAAATTTATTTTTATTGCTCCATTCTGTACCATTAAAATGTTTGACATTTTCCAGAAAAAGAAGAAAATAACGTAAAAATACATTCATTGCGACTTGTTACTTATTTTCAAAATATAATGATAAATTTTATATATATATATATATATATATATAAATATATATATATATATATATATATATATATATATATATAATGTATATATATGTATATATATATATATATATATATATATATATATATATATATATATATATATATATATATATATATATAATATATATATATATATATATATATATATATATATATATATATATATATATATATATATATATATATATATATATATATATATATATATATATATATATATATATATATATATATATATATATATATATATATATATATATATATATATATATATATATATATATATATATATGTATATATATATATATATATATATATATATATATATATATATATATATATATATATATATATATATATATATATATATATATATATATATATATATATATATATATATATATATATATATATATATATATATATATATATGTATATATATATATGTATATAAAATTTTACTGCAATCATATCATTGATGAAAATTTGTAGCAATATACAAAATCAGTTTCTAACTAAATTTATTTATAATTTTTTTCGGATTTCTAATCAGTTTTAAGCACGATTATTTCTTGATTGTGTTTAAAGATTACTTTTATTTTTACAAATGAAAATAAATGCAAATAACACGCATCAGGGAGGAACTGAATCATTATTTTATTTTGATCGATATTATTTTAGAAAAGTTTCACAGGTCCCATAATCAAGTGAACATAGAATTTAAAAGGTTATTTATTTCATATAGAAAATTTAAATTTGAGTGGGTTACGAGAAACTAAAAAAAAAAAATGGTGTTCACCGACATACTTTCCTGTGACATTGCCTGGAATTAAGTTCTTCTTATTAGATGGAAGTAGGTCATTTCTTTCCAATTTAGATACAGGGATCAAGCAGAGGATCCCAATACTTGACTTGCCATTCCTAGAAACGTTATTTTACTTGGAGAATATTGCACGATTTATTTGTCTTGCACGAGTGCCATGAGTGAACGCGATGGATCTTCAATTAAATAAGGATTCGAACCCACTACTTCTCATATTGAAATCGATTCCTTACACCATCAGGTCTCCGCGGCCAAGCATTGTACATGTGTTTTTCATTTCTTCCAACAAATGTAAAATTTTTGATTGAAGACGTGAATACAAATAAAAATTTGCATGAGCAAAACGTGCAAAACTAATTCACATAGGGATTGGACATTAAAAAACTAGAACAATATATAATACGAAATTTAATGTGTTTAACTTCAGGTTTAAACTAAGTATACATTAAGAAGGAATTCTAAAAATAGAATTATTAAAGAATTTGTCTCTATTTAAAAAGTCAACATTTTTCCTACAGGGAAATTCACATTTTCAAATGTAATATTCTACTTTAAATCGTATCATTTTCCGTTGTAGTTGATCCTCATACAAGAAAAGGATATGTGTTGCTATCGTGATACTTTGGAAAACTTATTGTAACTTTTCTCCGAGATATTTAGATAGCTTTAATTAAAAGTAATTATTTTACTTTCATTAAAAAGCAAATTCATAACACGAGGAAAATCTCTATGAAACATTATGCAAACTACCCTTCTGTCAGAGTATATCGCAAATCGATGGGATTGAAAATTGATACGAAAAGATTTTATTTTTATTTATTTATTGAAGGATCACACAAGAGATCCTTAAAGACACGCAAAACGATAGATGCCAAGCTTTCAGGCGTTGTTCCATTCTGCCATGGAGAGTGAAGTGCTGGAGAGAGTTCAAAGAGACTGTGTTATCACATTTGGAATCAGTTCATATGGGATTTTCGTAAGAATAGGGATGTTTACTTCCACCGTCTTTGGATAATTTGTCCCACGAAGCCTTATATGGTTCGGTCACCACGCCAAGAAAACCCCTATTAGATTGTGATCTACAATGGGTGAGTACAAATATGTTTTACACACCATTTCTTTCAGAATGTGAGAGGGATCAGTCTGCTAATCAAATACCATCCCATCATTAATCATCCTGAGGGCTTCACTTGACATTTTTTCTTGATAATTATTCACTGGGTAAACTTTAATCCATGGTTATTTTAATTTAAAAATTGTCATGTATTACTACTCAGTAAGTTTTCAATTTTTCGCTCGCATTACTCGTCCATTCTAAATGCATAGTAAAAGTTATTGGAATTTTGAACTATGCGCAGTAAAATAAAGTTAATTTAGGTAAGCAATAGAAAGTTCTACTCGATTTGTAGAAAGATATATTGTTTCACATGCTTTGAAATTTTTGATTTTATGAAAAAACAAATTGTTGTTTGCTCAAAAATAAACTCGCGGTAAAAAAAGCTATAATGTGTTAATTGATATTATATGATGGGGTTAAAGTTTTACTAAAAGATATACTCAGACATTTCTATCAGTTAACTTGTTATTATTACACACAATCATATCAAAGTAAAGCTTCATAATTTTTCGACAAGTAAATCGTGAAATTAAGCTATTTTTCATTGGTTTCTCTGAATATTAAAAGAATTTCCCCTTTGCAAATTTTATGTAATCACTCGCTTTTCTTCTTAAAAAAGAAAAATATTAAAAATACCTAAATTTAAAAACCAGTTTTAAAATTTATATGAAAAGAATTTTTAACACTTACCGAGAAGGATTCGTTCCCCCTTTGGGACATTTTAAATTCTCACCCACTTATCTTCGATGTCAAACTGTTATATCAAGAGGTCTTCATTTTCGGAAATATAATTTACAATTGAAAACATCTTGTTATTAAAATTTTTGGTTACCTGTCAATAGAAAAATTCCTCAATGAAGACAGTTTTCTATATTATTCAGCTCTTAAATAAATTGAGCACATAGTCATTAGATAACTAAATAAAAATTTCAACGTGTGTTCACTAAGCACAAATAATGAACTGATTATTAACATTGAATACACAAAGAATACGAAATTATGAACTAAGTCTGTAAAAACATTCAGCAAAGTCATAATTTCATGTACAAAAGTATTATGTACAACTATATGTTTCTTTGTATTAATTTGTAATTAATAATATCTTCTATATATTAATAATATATTTCTGCCTTCCTTTGCATGTTATTGTTGTTTCACCATCCTGCTTCCTTGTACTTATCTTTGAGTTGGGCTCTACCAGTTAGACAGAAGCAGCCAGGGGAAGTCTTAATTATTTTAAAGCAGGGACCAAGCAAAAGACCCCCTCTACTTGACCTGCCCCCTGTGGTATCACTTCACATAGAGGACATTGTAACCAGACACAATTAACGTGCCGCAGCCATCTTTAGGGAACATGATGACGGATCTTTGGTTAAGCCGGGATTCAAACTTACTACCTTCCTAACCAACCAGATCACCAGGGCCCTATTCATTTGCATGTGTGTGTGTGTGTGTGTGTGTGTGTGCGCGCGCGTATTTTATTCTCATATTTACACTAGAATTATTTTCGAGTTGCCATATCTCTTTTTTTCATTCACGGTTATCACCAAAACAGTTGAAATGCGTTTGAAAGAAAAAAAAAACAGTTGACGTTTGTATTAAAATGCTTTAAAATAAATATTTACTTATTTGTAAAAAATTTCTTAATTGATAAAAGTTTTTTTTTATTTTTTTATTTTAATTTCTTTTTTATTCCAGAGATTCCGATGGAGATACACAACTGCTCCGTTGCGGACTTGAAGGAAACTTCCGTGGACGTGGTGTGCAACGTGACGGCGGCTGGACACATCCTCCTGGTGGAAGTGTGGCGGGGAGGGGAGTGCCTGCACAATGTCTCGGGGGAGGTCCCGAAAGTCTCGGTAGAAGGTCTTACGGCAGGAACTCGATACATTTTTCATATATTTGTGAGCAATGGTGTGGAAGGAAGTGAACCGTTTATTTTAGAAATACAGACTCTAAGCAAATTGGAAACTGTCCAGAAAGAAGGTGCGTAACATTCATTCTATTAAGGAAGTTTCTGTTTCTGTTTATGCGACTAAGATTTTTGCTTTATTTGTTTATTTATTAAATAAAGTATTATAGGGTATCTTCAAAGAACTTCAGTCATTAAAGCAAAAGTTTCTATAATAACATAGAAAAGAAATTGCATCCGTATTGGAGGGCTCACAAGTTTTGAAATTTCTGATCACATCATGTAATAATTAAAATACTTTTTGATTTAGCCTCTATTATGAGGCGAGAATCCAAAACTTTAAAAGGCATGAATTGACTGTAATGATGCTAAATAGAGGTTTGATGAATGTATTTTTACGAATTTAAACCTGGTCTCGGTTTTTCATCTCTGATCAAATTAAATTCAATTTACAATACCAATTAAATACTGCATGAGAATTATTTTTCTAATACTTGAAAAAAATTAAAGAAAAGCTTGACGTTAAAAATGTAGGATTGTAAATCTATTATTAAGACGTAAGGACCCAAAAATACATAAATTTACAAGTATTTCGACTTTTTCATGTGTATATCTTTCTAAATAACATATCTCCTACATCAAACAAAAGTATGCTTGAATTTCAAACAAAGTTCTTAAATAAAATTCGTTGATTTATTTCTGAAAAAAAAATTTCTTTACATTTTTTTATGTGTATATCTTTCTAAAGAATACACATAAAAAAATTCAAAGTCATCCAAAAGTGTGCTTACAGAGAGTTCATTTATTTATTTCTGTAAGAAAACTTCCTTTGCGCATTTAATAATTATCATAAATTTTAAAAAATTACAGGAATTAGAATTAATATAAACACAAAATAAGTTATATTGATTTTAAATAAATAAAGACTTTTGTCCTATGTTTTGAAGAAGAAAAGTAGTATTGAGTTGCCAGAAGTAAGAGAGGGGCTTAGGACTACTCAGATAAACAAAAACAAAAAAAAGAAATCAAGAAGCTATTTAAATAAAATAATTTAAAAATTTCGTTCTTGGAGTCTAAGACAGCGCGGTCAAGAAGTATTTATGCATCAATGATACTGTTTTGCATCCCAAATGAAGGTGTTGTTATTATTTTGAAAAATATCCCCTCTAATCGCTTGATATTTTTCATGGTTGAATTTTTATCGACACACACAACTGATATAACATTCATTTCCATTTATGATTTCTTCAGATTTATGACTGTCTAAGTTCATCATTTACTACCCAGATACCGGCAATGTAAATAAAAATATTTTCAGCTAAAAATAGGGCTATATTTATTACTGTTTTATAAACCTTTTACAATAGTATAACATATGAAAAAAACTAGGTAATGAAGATTGAGATAGGAGGACTTTTAATAATGAAATAGGAAAAAATCTGTTTTACAAATAGTCAATAATCTATCATTTAATTTATTCGCTACAATTGATTGAATTTTAAGTCTTTCATTTAGAGTAAAAATAACATTTTGCGACAAAATATATAATTAAAATGGGAGCAACTTTTGAAAATATTTATCCGGAATTATACCGTTTCGTTGACGATAGTATAATTATACTATAATTTTGTTGACAAGAAATCCTTCTTTTTAATTATTATTATTATTATTCAGAACTAAAATTTATAATTTCTGCTTCAATATTGTTGGATTTTTTCAAATAATGGTATCTATGTAATAATGTCATAAAAGATTTTCGAATTCATACTTTCATAAAATTTTATTTACAGTTATATAAATTGCAATATTCATGTAATTTTAATTTCTAGATTTGTTGTTATTATATGTCTGAAAAATAATCAAGATATTTTCTTTTCACTTGTAATTTTTATGAAAGCATTATAATATTAAAGTAATAGTTTTTAAATTAATCAATTCAGAAATATATTAATTCTAATGCAAAATTATCTTCTGTTTTGTAATCTATATAAAATCATTATAATATTTGTTAAATATATTTCATTGCTTGCAACTTTTTAGGAATCAAATTTAGAGTTAGAAAATTCCTGCAAAATTTCCAAAGTCAATTTTTCAAAGTTTAATATTCTTATTGGTATAAATGGTTTTATTTTAAAATATATAATGTACTTCTGCATGTGTATATTGATAAAAAATTCAAAAATTGGATTTTTGTTTAATTTTTTGTAAATTAACCTATATATTTAAGAGGAGAGATTATATATAATCATCATATTGAAATATCTAGAATTTTTTTCCATTTATAATTCAAATAATTAGTTTCAATATTACTAGTACATATTTCTCAAATAATTGTATCATGAATGCATTAAAATCAATTGACTGCTGCACACCCAAATACAACACTCTGTAAGAAGAATGAAAATCATTTTAAATTTATATATATATATATATATATATATATATATATATATATATATATATATATATTTAGTATTGCAGTTAATACTTACATCGCATATGCTTGCAGTGCGACCGCAATATAAATGGACACTAGATTACCAATTTGAAGTACAACAATGATTTCTTTGCTTAAGCTATTTAATTATACCTTGTTATCTCTTTCAGGGGCTTTTTTATGTGCTACCGAAGGAGAATAGTAGCCCCTAAAGGGATTGCGAATTGTCCTTCAGATAAACCAATGATCCCATAGGATGAAACCAATGTAATCTTATAATCGCTTGTAGCAAGAGTCGTTCGGGAACGGGGTACCAATGGGTCCGATCTCATTCACCTCACAGTACCGCTGCTTTTGATGACAGGAATATTGTTCTTATGGCAGTGACGGATTACTCAAACACGTCGTGAGCCATGGCAAATTGGATTCAGTCTGTTACCCATTATTCGGTGTCATTTGTAGGTGAGAAAAATGTCAACAATGATCCATTGGTTCGTTACCCTTGACTGGAACCCATATTCTTTTGCTCCATCTAAGCTACGATGAATGGTGGACGTGGATAACAGAAAGAAAAGAAATCTCTGCACTGACGAATCCCGAGTCTGTCAACTAAACCACATGATCGAATTCAGGTCCGGAGACACTGCGGTGAGAATCTGGTGATCTGTAGCGTTATTACATCGCCACTCTAATCCTGTAAATGGTGTCATTCTTTGAAATGATAATGGGTTTTACTTATGTCAATCTCTACTGTAGCGGGTACACTGAACAGTTAGTTTTATATTTCTGAAGTGTTAGATCCTGTGATCACCCCTAAGATTCAGAGCTTCTCATTACCCATATTTCAAAAGGATAATGGGCAACCACATGTGGCATGCAAATTTTAAGAGATCTTATCTACCGATCAGATTGAATTGCTTGCTTAGCTTACTTGTTCACTCGATCGAAAACGATTATCTGAGATTACACAAACTCTGACCTTAGATACACCAACTGCCGCTACACTAGATCAACTTTGGCAGTATGTGGGAGCCTCAAAGACAAAAATATTTTAAGGATACATCCAAATCCTCTTCAATTCTAAGCTGAATCATGTGACACCAGTTACAGCCAAGAATAGTACAATTTCGGCTGTCTGCGCCGGATTCACGAGGTACCTAGGTCCGAAGGACCTCACCCTCATCTGGAGTTGGAAATGTTCTGGTGAGCTATAGCTGTGATTGACTGGCATATTATTGGTTCTTAACTAGAGTGGAAAAAGCTTAGTTAAAAATTTAAGTTGTTTAAAGATTTAGGTTTACTCTGTATTAATTTTTAAGTAAAATAATGATAGATGTTAATAAAAAATGGCTGAATTAATGATAGGAGGATTATATTATTTATTAGATAGATTGCTTAAATAAAAAATAAATTATTCAATATCTTGAAAATATTGTGTCAGTATGAATAGCTTGTCCATAGAGGACTTAATTTCTTTAAGTTCTTTGATAAGCTTTTTAATTGGTATTCCTTTAAATATGATTTTAATTTCGTTCATTAGGAAGATTAATTCTGAAAAATTATCAGGTAACCCTGGAGAGCTCAACAGAGGAGTTTCTTCTTTGTTTTGAGTGGGGGTAGGGGAGGTAACTCTCGCGTAAGAGACGCCAGGTCTCACTGTATTTGCTTTTTCACGATTTTTAATTTCCATGTTGGGTTTAATTACTTTTGCTATCATTGGTTTTGGAAATTTAGGGCAGTCTTTATAATTGGCTGGGTGATTACCCTGATAGTTGGAGCATTTTGGTGTTTCTACTCTAACGAGGGGAAAGTCCCTGGTATTGTGTGCTCCTGTACACTTAACACTATTAGATGTTGTTGTTCATAATATTTAGTTTATTAGGTTGTGTAAATAACTCAACAAGGTTCAGCATCTAATGGATATTTTATTAGCGTACAGCATCGATTGTATCAGAGAGTCAAAACATGGCGCTCAAAAATTAACATGTTTTTTCAAGTACAGTTCGGTTTCCAGTTAACAATGACATAAACAGTTGAAAGATATAAAAGTAAGATTACATAAAACTGAAATATAAATTACTACAATTATTACAAAAGTTAACAATAATTAATTACTTTTGAATAAAATAAACTTAACATTTATAACTTAAGGAAATAGAATTAATTTGTTTTCTTTATAACCCTGTCAGGCATCATTCAATCAATTTGAGAAAGCTGTTTTACAGGTACATCCATCTAGTGGCAAAAATAACAATAACTGTTGTCCTTACATTACTCCCTCACCAGTAACTGAGTTACGATAATTGGATAATCATGGTAGAAGAGAAGTTAAATTATAGATATATATTCAATACAATGTTAAGTTCAATATGTATCCTACTATAGACACTGTACTAAAATGATAAATACTATAAATGAAACATTATAATTTAGTAAATAAGAATTAAATCAAAAATTTCCTTGCACATATATATATATATATATATATATATATATATATATATATATATATATATATATATATATATATATATATATATATATATATATATATATATATTAAGCAAAAAATAATTTATATAATACAAAAAATGAAATTATAATGAATCTTATTCTCATATCAAGTATTACAAATATGCAAAAATTTTCAGGATCTATTAATTAACAAGATATATGAATATATTCACACAAGATATCTTAATTAAAGATCAGGACATATTACTTAAATCTGATGCTGAAATATATATATATATATATATATATATATATAATTGAAATACTATACACACAAAATGTGTCATAAATCCATACATACAATATCTTCTTGTTAATAATTACATAATCAATGTGTTATGCTTTCAATGACATGAAATAAAGAACACAAATGATTCTGTAATCAATTATGTTGTGACATTTATAATGCATTAGGTAATAAAATTGGATAAATGTTAATATTTGATACTGTTATATGAGAGAGAGAATACCCAAAATTACACAATTAAATATAATTCCTACATAGAGAAATGTATCATGAAAAAATAATTTGTATATCAGAAGAATAATTTCAAAGAGAAATATAATATAATAAGAATAATTTGTATCATAAAATAATTATATAAGCATACTAAATTCAGAAGATAAAGTACATATGTTGATACAGGAGAAATTATACGAAAATTAATATATTGATGTAAATAATGCAAAATAAAAAAAAATTCAAACAATAAAAAGCATATTCATGTACTATAAAGGAATACATTTTTAAAAGAAATAATAATTAAGGCAAAATTTAAAGGTAATCAATAAAATATGGTGAAATTATTTATGTATGTATATATCCACAACATAATTACACACTGAATAACTTTTGATGTAGACTATAATTGAGGAAAAGGTATAAACACATAAAACTTTTAATCTCTAAACCTTACTGGTTGTTTTATTTTTCGACCACACCTGGAAGTTGTTTGATTATTAATTGGAAGGTGTGGATTTCTGTGATCTGAATTCTTATTTGTTTCTTTAGCTGTTGCTTGCTCGTTAACTTTGTCCATGACCAACAAATAGGCAGGTTTTAGACGGTCAATTGATATGTTCACATTTTTCTCTTTCATTGACATTGTGAAAAATTTATCAAAACGTTCAACTACCTTATATGGTCCTTGATAAGGTGGTTCAAGGGCCTTTTTCACTCTGTCTATTCTTACAAAAACATGAGAACAAGACCTTAGATCTTTATGTACAAATATTCTTTGCTGCTTGAAACTACCTGATAGTACTGGTTTCAGATGTTCCATGAACTTCTGTAACTGTGAGACAAAGGTTTCTTTGTACATTTTGATGGTAGGTGGGTCGAAGAATTCTCCTGGTAACTTGATGCTTGAACCATACACCATTTGTTCAATTGAGTGGTTTGTGTCTGGTCTAATGGCAGCTCTCAAACCAAGTAGTACTGTAGGTAGGGATTCAGTCCACCTTATGTTTTTATGTGATTTTATAGCACCTTTCAGGATCCTATGTTGTCTCTCTATTTTTCCGTTACATGGAGGGTGATATGAGGTAGTATGCGATATTTTAGCACCACATATAACAGTAAGACATCTGAATAATTGGGATTCAAATTGTTTTCCTCTATCCGTTTTAATTAGAGCAGGGACACCAAACCTGCTAATCCAGTTGTTGTAGAAAGCCCTACTAACTATTTCAGCTCTTATGTCAGGTAAAGGAATTGCTTCTATCCAGGAAGAATACCGATCAATGCAAGTTAGGCAGTATTCCATGCCTTCCGAAGGTGGTAGTGGGCCAATCAAATCTATATGTACTACACTAAATCTTGAATCTGGAACTTGGTATTCTCCAAATTTTGACTTGGTGTGTCTGTTTACTTTGCATTTCTAACATCTGATACATTTCTTTGCCCATGCTGCTACTTGCTTCTTCATATCTGGCCAAATGAATTTTTCAGTCATCTGTTTGATGGTGCTTTTAACTCCAGGATGAGAAAAACCGTGTATTTGTTGAAACATATCCATTCGAAATTCCTCTGGAATGTAAGGCTTAATATTTGGTGTTGAGATATCACACCATAGTGTCTTTCCTGATGGTAACGTTGATGGTTTAAACTGTAAAGAGGGACTTTCCTGCATTAATTGTTGTAACTCTTTCATGCACCTGCTTTTCTGCTATGGCATCATAGGCAATGATCGAGACAGATTCAATTCGTGATAAAGCATCAGCAACTACATTATCTTTGCCTTCAATATGTACAATATTAGTGGAAAATTCAGGAATATATTGTAGTTGTCGTAGCTGCCTTGGTGATGCTTTTTCATTTTTCTGTCGAAATGCAAACGAGAGAGGCTTGTGATCAGTATAGATGGTGAAATCGTTGCCTTCTAACAGATGTTTGAAGTGTTTTACAGAAAGGTATATTCCCAATAGTTCTCTGTCATAGGTACTATACTTTCTCTGTGAATCATTCAGTTTTTTGGAGTAGAAAGCTATTGGCTTCCAGCTCTTATTTTCATACTGTTGAAGTACTGAGCCAACTGCAAAATCTGTTGCATCAGTGCAAAGTGATAAAGGCAATCCAGATCTTGGAAATGATAGAAGAGCAGCTTCAGCAAGATCAGCTTTACATTTTTCAAAGCTCCTTATTGTGTCATCAGTCCAATGCACTTTTCTGCGGTCCTTCTTTTTGCTCCTTTCAGCAGTTCATGCAAAGGTGCTTGGGTTTTGGTTGCATCCTTCAGGTATCTTCTATAGAAATTTATCATACCAAGAAATGATCGCAAGTCATGAATAGTTGATGGTAATTTGTAGTTTGTAATGGCTTCAATTTTATCTGGTAATGGGCGAGAACCTTCTGCAGTGATTAGATATCCCAAATATTCAACTTGGTCAGCTCCCATCACTGATTTGGAAATATTAATTCGAAGTCCATATTGCTGAAATCTTTCAAACACCATTTTTAGATTCTTCTTATGCTCTTCTTCTGAAGAGGAAGCCACAAGTACATCATCAAGATAAGGAAATACAAAATCCAGTCCAAATAGTACTTCCGTAATGAAACGCTGAAAGGTTGAAGGTGCATTTCTTAGACCAAAACTCATTACATTGAACTCATATAGCCCAAATGGAGTGGTTATGACAGTTTTTTGTTTATCATTCTCAGCAATAGGTATCTGATAGTATGCCTTTACTAAATCTATCTTAGAAAAAATTATTTTATCCTTCAGGATATAGTGGAAATCCTCGATTCTAGGAATTGGATACCTATCTGGCACTGTTTGTGCATTTAATCGCCGATAATCGCCACATGGTCTTAATGTGCCATCCTTCTTATTTACTAGGTGTAGTGGACTAGCCCACTGAGATTTAGAGGGTCTGATAATGTCATTGTCCAGCATAAACTGAAATTCTTGCTTTGCCAGCTTCAATTTATCAGGTGCCAGCTGTCTCGCCTTTGAATAAACTGGTTGGCCAGTTGTAATGATATGGTGCTCTACACCATGCTTCACAACTCTGTTTACCAAGTTAGGTTTGGTTAAGTCAGGGTAAGATTTAAGCAAGTTGAAATACTTTGAGGTTTTGTTGACAGTACTGAGATCATAATTTCCTTCGATAGAAGCAACTTCCCCTTTTGTTGAAAGGTTTGTTACCTCATCAATTAATTTCCTGTTGTGTATATCTATTAATAATTTAAACTTTTGGAGAAAATCAGCACCTATGATTCCTTGGTTAACCTTGGCAACAATGAATGGCCATTGAAATGGGCGTCTTAGGCCTAGGTCCAGTGTTAGCATTTTCACACCATATGTTAATATCTCTGTGCCATTTGCAGCATATAATTTATATTTAGAGACTTGGCACTCACCTCTTGTTTTAGTCCAAGGGAGAATTGAAACATCGGCTCCACTATCAACAAGAAATTTGCAACCAGTTTCTCTATCCCTGACAAATAAGCGGTATTTGCGGCCCAACATTTCAGCAGCAGGACTCGCCGCAGCGTCTACTGCTGGGACTGGTTTCCCGACTCATTCCAACTACATGGCTGTATGCATTTTTCGGGGAGGCATTTCTTCCCGAATTTGAAGTGGTAATAGCAGAATTTCCCTTGTAGCGATTGTAGCGGCGTCTCGATCTGCTACGACTCCTACTCCTCTGATGGTGATGAGGGCTACGGCTCCGGGACTTTTGCTGCAGCTTCATTGAGGAAATTTGGCATTCAAGAGAAGCAATTTTAGCCAGGAGTTGGTCCACTCCCACAGAGTCCTTCTGTACTGCCGCAACATCCATTGTTCTCGGTCCCATCTCAATGCTCTTATCAGCCATAGTCGCCAGTTTATCGAGGTTCTCTTCACTAACGATGATGACCCCCTTGACTTAATCAGGCATCTTATCTAGCCACAGCGTGCGCAATGCTTTGTGAAACGTCAGTACCAGCCAGGGCACGCATTTTTTCTGAGGAGTTGACTTGGTAGCAAGTCCCCTAACTCAAGTCCTGTTAGAAACCGTTTGATTTTTTTATTTTCGCTTTCTACGAAAATTTGCAGCAGTCGTTCCTTGGCTGCCGAATATTTGTTCGGAGAAGGATCCTTCACAATGTCCCAAATATCATCAAGAATTTTGGTTTTAACTGAGCGACGAGGTGGCTAAACATGGTCTCCTCCGAGGTAATTCTACAGATTTTGAACTGCGCTTCAACCTGGTAAAACCATATTTCAGGTTTGTCGAACAAGAACGGCGGTATTTTTATACTCACGCCACTTGCTTCGAATGTTTCCGTGTCGGGCATTTTGAATAATTAAGCAGATTGAAGTCACACGTCCTAGTCACCAATTATTAGATGTTGTTGTTCATAATATTTAGTTTATTAGGTTGTGTAAATAACTCAACAAGGTTCAGCATCTAATGGATATTTTATTAGCGTACAGCATCGATTGTATCAGAGAGTCAAAACATGGCGCTCAAAAATTAACATGTTTTTTCAAGTACAGTTCGGTTTCCAGTTAACAATGACATAAACAGTTAAAAGATATAAAAGTGAAATTACATAAAACTGAAATATAAATTACTACAATTATTACAAAAATTAACAATAATTAATTACTTTTGAATAAAATAAACTTAACATTTATAACTTAAGGAAATAGAATTAATTTGTTTTCTTTATAACCCTGTCAGGCATCATTCAATCAATTTGAGAAAGCTGTTTGACAGGTACATCGATCTAGTGGCAAAAATAACAATAACTGTTGTCCTTACAACACATTTTGGTTTGATATGGCACGTATCAGCCGAGTGATAGAATTGCTGACAGTTGAAACACTGCATCACCGAATAGTAGCTGCAACATCTAGTGATTTTATCATCATCCGCTCTTCATAAGAGGTTGTAATTTTAATCCTTTGATCTTTCCATATCATGCTATGTGCTAAAGAAATGTCGTTATGATATCTAGTTTTTCTTAATGTTACATTCCGGGCAGTCAGCAGTGCATAATTTTGTAATAATATCATAACACACAAACTTGATATGTTTGAATTTTGATTTTAATTCAAACAATAGTATTTAGATTTGAAAATAGAATGCATGTTTTGAAATTTTGAACAGCATAAACCGCAGTCATTTTAAATGAATTTAACATTTTTGATTCATATTTGGTAGCAGATGAATACATTACTCTGAATATAAGCTTATTTTTATAAAATTTTCCCTTTAATTATATTCCACACCAAAAGAAAGCTTTGTATCTTCCTACTTAACAGATTTCTCAAACACATTTTACATTTTCAATACTATCAGTTTTCATTTCCCATACTTCAAAAGTACTACTTTGTGTTTTTGTAAATACAATAATGTAATTTTTTTTACAAATTTTTCTGAGTTCCGTAAGTGAAAGGCGTTCTTTGAAGTCTTCTTCTTCTCAGGCAGTCTATGGATGGCAGAAGCGAGGCCCTTCATTTTCTTGGTATCAGCAGTTGCAGGAGGGATGGTCATTGTGTGCGCCATAATTTGCTGCGCATTGAAGGTTCGCATATCAAGAAGGAAAAGCAAAGGTAAGCAAAAAATAAGAGGCTTTATTAAAATCAAAAGTAGAAAATTAAACACAAAAATTTAATAGAGTGTTTATGATTAAAACATATGTAAAATATAAGCTTTTTCAAAATTATCCAGTAAACTGCTTCCTAAACTTCGAAATATAGTTTATTTTATAAGAATTGAATGTAAGCATTTTTTGTAGCGGTAGAAAATCCAAAATTGTAATCAATGCATGTAAGTAAATTATATGCATTCCAGGCATTGTAACATGATCTTTAAGTAAAAAAAAAATCACAGCCATCTAGCGCTGAAGAGTTCTTTCAGTAAAACATTCTATGAGAGCAGAGCATAACTTAAAAACAACTACAAAAATTGTGCATAAAGACAAAATGCCACAATTAACATTATATTAGGGAGCGCATGGTATCCAGAGTTCCCATTATTGTTACCATTTGATGACAACTAAAAATTTGTTGCCATTCTGTCTGAGAAATAGCTCTGTTACATCATTCTCCTCTGACTTAGTAGACGAAAGTCTTGTCAAGAAGTCAGAAATAATCTCTTGTTTATTTTGCAGAAGCTGGAGAATAAGAGGAATGAATTCCATTTGAAAGAATAATATATTTTGATATTAATACCTTCTTTGAGTTTGATACAGTTTCTGTTGTATTCCTTTTCGTCTTCTTTAATTTAAGAGAGTCACTAAAATTACACGATATAAATTGTGGAAATTATTCCACCTTGAAAGGAATTCAAGACTAAATTATGATATTTGCCAAAACATTTAACTGGTTCGTTTGGAGCAGAAATATCAGAAGCCGTTAAAGATCTGGCAGTGACTATAATATAGTGACCATCTCTCTTAGAGATAAGTTTGCAAATTTGTTCGGAGTTCCTCTGCACACAGAGGGGAGATTAATCCAGAATTTTTCTACAGGAAATAATTTTGGATTTTTCTCATTTCATTTTTATACTTATTTTAGTATAACTCAATTCTTTCTCGTGCTTGCAGTACAGCTCTCTCAAAGAGTTTTAAATATGGATCAATTTCGGAACAAAATATTATTCGCAATTATTGCCTTTATTTCATATTTTACATCATCTAAGGTTTGTAAGTTGAATCCAAACTGAAGAAATTCAGTTGACTGACCAGTTGAGTCACATTTGGCAATGTTCAAGGCAAAGCTTATTAATGGCAGTTTATCTCTTTCTATGCTTCAATCTCCTTACCAAGAAGGATTACTAAACGTGATTTTAGAGAGAGAAATCTTTATTTTTTTCTTTCAATTGTATTAGATTGGGAGTATGATAGACAGGAGTTTGTCTTTCCTTAATGTTTGATGAATATAATAGTTGTTGCATTTGTAAACTGAGCAGTATTATCACTAATTATCTTCTGGGTAACCCAAATAAAATGATGATTTATCCAAAAGATATGCATCATATTCCCTGGCAAGAACAGATACAAAAATGACTGAACAAAGCATTTAATCTTAAATCGAGGAACACATTAAGTTTTAAAAGCTCACATTATGGCAGCTGGAGTTCAACAACTTGTTTCCTGTTATTGTTGCCATTAAGTGACAAATAAATGATATTTACGAATCTGCCTGATAAAATTATTCTTTTGCAGCATTATTTTTATTGTGAGAACAAAATAAAAATTATATTAAAAAAATAATTTGAGTACACCAAGGAATTATTTTTTAATACATAACTGAAGTATTTTTCCCAATATTGATATCGACACATTAAACATTTATGAATACACTATTCAATAAATTAGAAAATCTAGGAGACATACAAAATTATACGAAGATACTTGTACTGATGATAAAAAACATCCATAATTTAAAATGCATAAGAAAAAAAAAAGGAAAAGAAAGACAGGTCCAAATTAACTCTTATGACACCTAAAAAGAAATATAAACTAAGAAATTCTGAATAAACTAAGAAAAAAATGTATAAACCAAGAAATAAGGAAGAACATTAGCTTCTTTTTTTCATTTTCTTAGTCCTTAAATTCAGTTTTACTGCTTTTGATTTCGAAAAAATTGATTTTTTTAAATCAATTTTTTATATATTAATCATGTTAATATGATAAGCCAAAACTATCTGACATGGCAAAAATTTCCTTTCAAGTTTGTAGAATGCAGCAGAAATTATTTCTAGAAATAAGAAATATTAAATGCTTCATAATTAACAATGACCCATAGATCCTATTAACAGTAGTTGGTATAGAAAGGTCTGGGATATTCATTGACAAAGACAATTTCGTTTTACAATGGGATGAAAGTTCTCAAGATAAACATTTCAAAATGATCTACAGAGTGGAGTTTAAAACCATTTACCATGGTGATATTTTTCATGGTTCTTTTTTGCTGTCCGGACTTTGTACAGATAAAAGAAGATAAGCTAAAGAACATTAATGCAAAGTTATTGAGTTAAAGTTTTGTTTATTGATAATAAGTCATAATTTAATATTTTGAGTGAATTCATTTTTAAGTGTTCAAAATTTTATGGAAACGTACAGTGTATTTAATGGAATGAAACACTTATTCAAAATAACCCAACAAAAAAGGTAATTCAGGAAGGAAGATATAGAGACATAGTAACTTCGTGATTATTCAAATCTTGAACTGATTAGTACCGAAATCAATACAAATAGACGTTTCATATCATTCGGAAATATTTTTTGAAACCTCAAAGCTGGATAAAGGATATGATAACAGCTTAGTTCGTATCTTAACAACAGCTATGAAGAGCCCATTACAGCATGAGAATGCCAGACACCTCATGTTGTGTCTTGAGGAGAAGTGGAAAACAAATTTATAGTTAAAGCAATAAAGTCTATTAAACATTCAACATGCACTTTTGGTCAAAATCACTCAAAGCAAGTTTGCTACTCTTTCAGGTGACACCCTATTACGAGACCAAGATCCTTTTTTGCTGTCCAGAACTTGGAGATAGCACGTCAATAGAAATAGTGAAATATTTTCTATTGCCTCAACAATAATTGCATTACATTTATTGGAAACATATTTGCCAAACTAAGCACTTCAAAGCGACAATATACCTAATTAAACATTTTGCCACATTATTAAACAATGTGTTTCGGCCAGTTGTATTGCAGGCATTTTCCTTGCCAATCTAATTTACCAAATGTAAGCAAATCCGAAGTCTAATGAAAATTTCGTAATTTTTCGGTTGTATTAATTTAAAATATTTTTAATTTAATTTTTAATGGCATTAAAAAGTAAACTGTTACAAAAAATTTAAAAAAATAATATATGCTTCTCCTTACATTGAGGTTTGGTGAGAATTTTAAATTCAACAAAGTAAAGTAAAATATACTTTTTTTTTAATCCTTAATTTGATAGGAACAAATATTAACGTATTGGCACCAAAGAAACTTTTCCATTTTACATTAACATTACGTATACCAGGCGAAAAAAAAAGTTACATAATTTGCCATTAATAATAAGACATTAAAGGGTTTACTTGTAGTAAACCTTAATAGAAATACTTTTCTAATTTCTCAGCATATTTATAATAAAGTATTAATTTATCTATCAAATTGAAAATTCAATTAGTTATCAAATTACACATAAATATGAATAAAATCAGATTGTTTCTAATATCTTACATATAATATTTCCCTTTTAAATCATGATTTACATTCTAAAAGAACTTTACTTAATTCAATATTGAAATAAGTAACGAATGATTAATTACAAGCAGCAGGAAAATTTTATCCACAATGGTTTTCAAAAATATTTTAGTTGAAGGTGTTAAAAATCTAATATGCTCAGAAAGTATTAAAAATCTGAAACATTACACCTTAATTATATTTCAAAATTAAATTGCATATGTTGATTTAGAAAAATAATATGTGTATTGTAACGTAATTTTGAATAACTGATTAATTTGTAGTCTCAAATGATTGTTTTACTATGAAATTTGTGTGTGTGTGTGATATTAAATGTATATAAACTTATTTGATTCCTTATAAAAGTGTTGAAGTTTCATAAATAAGCTCAATTTAATATGTTTATTAAAGACGAGTGATGGTATTTTTAATATTAACAGCAAATTCCTAAGAAAAATATATAATAAGGCCCTGGTTATTGCATGATTTTAATAAGATTTCGGGTACTTTTCCGTTTCGCCGGCGCAGGCGATAAAGTTGCCAAAAATGATACAACCGGCGCTATAGGGAATATCTCAGCTGGTAACCTTTTACTGCTACGCTTCCAAAACATGTGACGGTCTTTTATTATCAACGACTTTATTTCGACTCTTTTTTTCATTTCATAATTTTATGCTATGTTGCTATATATACAAATTTAATAATTTCGTAAAATTTTTCTAGAAAAAACCGGATTTTAAAAATATATCTTAAAAAATGATAATCGTAACAAATTCAGATAAAAAATATTTTTTAAAAAATAAGATTTTGAAATATGCATTACCCGATAAAATGTAATACAATATAATAAGTAAATAAATTGAGGGTCTGGCACCCATCATTCCACCCATAGCGTGAACACGAGAACAACAATTATATAAATAAATTAAAAAAATTTTATGTAAAACAACTTTATTTAAAAAATTTTATGTGTATACTGTGTGTTGTCGCCAATTGGCGACTTAATTTTCACTTGGCTAGATTTGCGCCGGTGAAACGGAAAAGTAGCAGATTTCGTTCCCTTTATAAAAGCACATTATGTGAATAAAAATACTTTGGTAACGTATTATATGCTTAATCCCTCATATTTACCACACAAATCAAGAAATTATTAATAATACGCACGTTTAACATAAGTAATGTTGTAAATGTAAAGAAATAGAAATTTGGGCAAGTATGCTGAAGATGGCTAGGACAGCACATATAGGATAAACATTTTATTATTTTTAAAAGAAAGATTTTAAAAAATCTATGATTTACAGTATAAAATCAAAATATTGATTAATTGTTCTTCTGGAAAATTAGCTTAAGACAAAGCATACTTTAGTGATATATTGTAATTCAAATTTACGTAAAATAATTGTTGCATGATCAATAAAATTAATACGTAAAACAATTGTTTATAATTTGAATTTAGTGAAAGAAATCATTTTGTTGGTATTTTAAATTATTTGCATAAATAATTCGTTTTCAGATACTAACACTAAGCAGATGGAATATAAAATTTGAAAAAGTCATCTTTGTACTTTATTGTTATGCTAAAACAGGATTAATTGATTAGTAATCAAATTATAATTGTTAATCAAAAGATGACCAATAGAATGTATTTCGTATTTTGAATATTAAAAACAATTCAATTCAATAAGAAACAGAAGCAATGAAAATATTACTAGATATAAATAGACGAAATGGTGACTTAAGTATCAAGGTAAATATTTAACGGCTAAATTGAAACTAGAAACTAAAACAGTAAACAACAATTTAAACTCTCTTATTTTATAATATTAAAGCTTCGTATAAATAACGAAATATTAAAGCTTCGTAATAATTTTATAATATTAAAGCTTCGTATTCGAGCTAAATTCGACAAATCTTTATTTCTTAATCCTTTTAATCAAGAGTTTTGTATTTCCTTTCAAGAACATAACAAAATGTTTAAGATATTATAATTAACTCTGATTGTAATTAACTTTGCTAAATTATAACTATTTTTTTCTTTTTAAATCTCCTTTGAATTTCCTTAATATCGTTCCTTATTTAATTGATCTTTCCCTTAATAACAGCTTCTATGCATGAAGTGTTTCATCATGTGTCTAAAATTAGCATCAGAATTTTTTGCGGGGAAATAATAATACCTAATTATTTTTATTAAACGTCATAGTCTGGAATAAAAATATGAGTTTCTTAAAGAAAACTCTCGAAGATATTAAACATCAATAAAGTTCTTACGTGCGAAATATAACCTCCGAAGTAAAAGCTAATAAGGTATTATATTTGTGGATTGTTTCTTCAAATGGATACATATATTAACTTATAATTTTTACCTTTAGAAAAAATGCAAAATAATTAGCTGCTGTGTCAGTGATTTTTTCATTGATGTTTTCATTAATGTCATTGAGTTTCTTCCATAACTTCCTTACTTATGACTCATAATTGCTGTCAAAATTCTTCATGATCTGTGTGTTTTAGTTTAATCATCTTTGTCCCAGCTAAATCTTTGTTTAAGCTATTGTTTTTAAAAAAAACATTTGAGAATTTTTATATATTTTCTTCATTTTCTTACAAAAGCTTTTATTTAAAATGCTTCAAAATATTTTTAACTATCGTCTCTTAAGATTTTTGACTTCATGTCTGAATGAAAACTATTCGTACATTTTTAGCTGAATATAGAAATTTATATTGTAACATAAATGCCTTTATTCTATAATTTATAACAAAAGAAAATGTTTGCTTCAGTTGTTATGTGATACTGTGTGTGGTCTCATAGCATGCATCTATATTTTCTAAAAACTTTATATTTCAATAAAATAAATTTTTTTGGATATGTATTTCCATATTCCAAATATTTACACCATTTGAATAAAGTTATTGTTATGTTTGTCCACCGTCGTTTTGTCCAGAGAGGAGCTGAGAATGTGATTACATGATTTTTTAATTACGCTCTCCAATTTTTTTTTCTAAAATAAGTTGTGTTGTAGTCCAGTATAATTTGGATGTGGAAATTGTAATAAAAAGATCTCCAAAGTTGAATGCAAACATGAAGAAGGGAGGGACAACTTAAAAGATGTTCCTCAGTCATTTGCATAATATCACATATAGGAGAGTCAGCCTGGCCAATTTTGAACAAATGGGCCTACAGATAATCATATCCGCTGATAGCTCTAAAACATGCTTTGAGTACTTCTCTGGCTGTCGAGTAGGCAGGCTCAAACATAACCTTCAGCTAACTCTGTTAGAGTATGATTCCTTTTTTATCAAGTTTCGTCGCTGAAAATTGGTTTGACAATTCGGAGATTAATCAGGGGACAAAATGGATGAACGTTGACGCCTCTTTGCCAACTTTTCGGCTTGTTCATTCCCTCTACGCTGCAATGGGAGGAGATCCAGGTTTCATAAAATGGGTGACAACTATCAGAATGTTGATATTTATCTAACTTTAAAAAATAGACTGTTGCGTTTCAAAATTTTGATTACAGCGTATTTTTAATTCATTTAAACCATAATTAGTATTGATTTAAATGCACTCTATAATTTTTGATGTCATGATAAAATTAATTTAAGCGATGCAATACTGTTCTGGATTTAATTTCCTTCCTCATTCTTCATCCTTCAAGGAAGGAGGCAAGTGGTTTCTAAAATTATTTTCTATGCATAATCACTGAGTGTAGAGAAAAATATCCAAAATATAAGATTTCCTTTCTTCCTACAGTTCCACAGGATATTGATATAAGAAATCAATATCGATTGTGTTTTTACTTTTCGTAATACATCGAATATAGAAAATACAGTGAAAAGAGGCCCACATTGAAAGGAATAACGCCACAAATACAGGGGATTCTGAAACATCCGATATCACATTCGATTAGTTGCAAGTTGATTTGTTAGAGCGACTATAATTCCCTGTAGATAACAGAATTTTGAATAAATATAAGAAAATATTTAGGTATAAGAAAATATAGCTATTTTTTTTAAGTTGCAAAGACTGCTAAAAGGATTAGTATATGTTTTCATGGAAAGTCAAGACGTGCTAAAATTAGCTGGTTTGTTCTGTTAATCAGTTTCTACCACGAAAACAAATAAAATTGCAATACATTATTTTAATAAGCTTTAGATTTGGCTTATAAAGGAGCATTATATTTTTAAATTTAAAAATATGCATGAAATGATCTATTATAGTGTATGGTATTCTATTGTATTGTTAAAGCTTGTGATTGTTTTTTAAGTTAGGTATTTATATATATATAAAGTTTTATTTCTACAGACTTAATTTAAATTAAAAATTTTGTTATACTATAATGATATGAGAATTTTTCTTATGTAATGGCTCTATGTAAACATGTACTTATCACCACATTATGACAGTGGAAACAGGGGATATCCTTCTTATTCGGATCTTGCCACAACAGTTAACAGTTCAATCAATCATCCTTGTAGTCAACTGTTTCTCATGATAACTGCAATTATACCATAATGGGCTGTATGACATCCAATAATTGTGTTTACTTTTTAAGCATACTTAATAAAAACTTAATTATCTTTTACTTGTATTTAGCAATTTGTAACTGAGTTCTAAATTAAAAATGAAGTTTGATTCTCAGGAAATATTTATATAAATGTTTCATTAAGGAGTGAATTAGTGAGTCTTAAATAGAATTGGTTCATTTTAATGAATGAACCAGCTTTTTAAGGTTTTTAATCAAATCTCCAAAATGAGTTTTTTACTCATCTCTAATCCTTGCATCTTCAAATCCTTGAATATCTTTGAATCCTTTTTATGAAATTTTAGCTCATTAATTTCTTTATTTATTCTTGCAGTAGATTGCTTACTGGTATTTTTAGTTACAACAGTCAATCCCTTTATATTTTTGCTTCACGTTTTGCAATTCATTTTTTATGGAAATAATTATAAGGCTTATTATATAATTTATATTGATTTTAACATGCATAAGATATTATAGATGTTATCTACTTGATTTACTAAGTTTTAACGAGTTCAGTTTAACAAATATGAAAACAAATATTTCTAAAACAAATATTGCCAAAAGATTCTCTCTGTTAAAATTTTATATTAATTTAACACCTATTTTTGTAACACATATTGCAGAAATTTCACATTATCGTACTTTCTAATTGGGTATGCTAGGCTTCGATATTAAATTACATCAATAAGAATATCTAGGAAGTTATTTTCTACAAATTCTGCATTGGACAGTATAAGAGTTACAAGATTCCGTAAAACTTTTTAATTTTTAAATATAATATAAATTTTTGAGAGACATTTCGTAGAAATCTTAAGAAATTTTTGAAATAATTTTGACATAAATGGAGGCAGAAAAATAGAAATGCTGTTGCTTCCTCCAGTTGTTCAACTATGAAAAATATCAAATGCATGTATTCTTCTCCAAAAGCAAATACATCAAAAGTGTTTCTAGGAAAAGATATCCATTGAAAAATATTTGACACCTGAATTGAACAGTAATCTTTCTGTTAAAAATGTGAGTTTAAGGTAAAATGTGAGGTTAAGATTTCATTAAAGATTTACATTAATTTATGTAGTTAAATTATGCTCTTTTCTTCAATAAATTCAACACAGACTCAAATCATTAACATGAATTAATAAAATATATATTTATACACGTTTCTTATTTATTATATCATCAAGATATCATGTGCTCCTCAAAAATCAACCTTTTCACGCAGGCATTCTTAAGCACAAAAATTACATTTTAAAAATATGATTAAATAACGCATTATTTAAGCATTAATTGATGTGAATATTAATGTATTTATTAATATGTTGAATTAATTTTCATGCTTTTAATTTATTGTTATTTTTTTTTCAGATTCTCTATCTGGTCCAGGCAACGAAAAGTAAGGATTGAAAGTTCATTTAAAATAAAAAATTCATATGATGAGCGGTAAAAATTCCTTTCAACAGTTATACAAATAGCGAAACATTTAAAGCATTATATTTTAAAATTCTGTATCATTCTGTATCTGTTTACTTTCAGTCACCAGCAATTTGGAATTGCGTTTGTAAGTGAGTAAAAAGAGCGGATTAATGCAGAATTAGGTTTATTTTTGGTATTATAGCAATGAAAAGATGTGTCTGCTATTTAACATTTTCTAAAGGAAAATATTAAATTATTTTCCCTGTTAAGAATTAAAAATTATTAACTTTAAACCTAAACAATTATTTGCAGAATAGTCAAAATGTTATATCCATCATCGTTCAAAATTATTGCAAATATAAAATAATTTTTCTTAATTTATTTGAACTAAATAAAAGAGCGATGTTTATTATTTGACCATGTATCTTGAAGTCACCATAAGTGACATATGTTCTTACTTTCAAATATGAAACTCTGAAATACGAACCAAAATATTTTTCGTCTAGAAAAAGAAAATAAGTATATTTTCCTAAATTAGAAAACGTATGATTATAGGATAATTATATGGATGTAAAGAAATAATCAGATGCTTAGGCTTTTGTATAATTTTGCGCTTTACAGTTAAAAATAATTTTGGTATAAAATTTAAATAAAAAATTAGAATAAAGTTTTTACTACTAAATTAAAATTATTAAGCACCTTTGAACGAAATTTACAATTTGGTACATCATTTATCACTCATTGTGTGGTTTGACTAAAAATGTAGATTGCCTTTATATATGAAATTCATAAAATTTATATTTAATTTATTTCTCTTTCCCTATTAGACACCGAAAAAAAATTAATATATAATACTTAAAAGTCCATATCTTAAATAAAATTTTAGAAATTATAAAGTGTTAGAAAGCCAATTTAAATATTTTACAGAATATTTTTTAACAATATAAAAAATATTAGCAAACCTTTTGTAATTAAGAATGTTAAAATTCTTTCCATGTTTAGGTTTTATACATTATGTAAAATTAACAACGTAAATTAAAATATAGTAAAGAGTAAAAAAGATAAATTTTCTAATGTGAAAAGTTTTATAATTCAGTATTTTTAAATAATTTCAAATGTTTGGCAAAATAATAGGTAACATTTTTATCCTTAATAACTTATTATGTGAAATGCAAATTTTCTCATTCATTTATTCAGGTCTTTGTACTTTGTTTCTAAGTAATATTTGATGAACATCAAAACAAATATATTGCAATTGCGTCGTTTAAATAGGTAATTAATTTTTTATCTATTCCCCCATTTAACATTAGGTAACAATGTAAAAGTTAACAAATTAATTAAATTTTTTTAATAAAATCAGAACAAAATATTCCTTTTATAATAGGAAAACTCAAGGTATCCCGGTCAAATAGTCTTGATTTGCATAAAAAAATTACCATACAATTATATTTTCCATTTCCCCACGGTTTACTTCAAAGGAACAATACTTTAATTGGGCTGACACTTTTCCAAGCTTTCATACTTCATACCTGGGGAACATTTTCTCGCACATGGAATAATAAGGACCCAGTAGACATTTTTCATTTTTTCAGCACGAGCTTCATTCGAACAACACTCACGTACTTTCGTGATATCACGCTATTTTCACGGATAAAATAATTCAGACTTTTCCGTTGTGTCTGCAAATTTAGAATTCTGCTTGTGACCAGGATTTATAAACTTTCCTGGAAATGCCGCTGCGTTCATGCGATATACATTCAAAAGATGTGCAAATGAGATCGAGGATAGGAGATTCATATGTTCATGAAATACGTTTTTAAATTTATTTCCTCTTAAGCTATGTTATTGTTCTGTTTCATTGTCAAAAATAAAACTTGCATGTTTATATTTTAAGAAAATTTTGTTAGTTGTTAAAACATACTTCATTATATATATATATATATATATAAATATATATATATATATATATATATATATATATATATATATATATATATATATATATATATATATATATATATATATATATATATATATATATATATATATATATATATATATATATATATATATATATATATATATATATATATATATATATATATAAATATATATATATATATATAAATATATATATATATATATAAATATATATATATATATATATATATATATATAATATATATATATATATATATATATATATATATATATATATATATATATATATATATATATATATATATATATATATATATATATATATATATATATATATATATATATATATATATATATATATATATATATATAAATATATATATATATATATATAGATATATATATATAAATATATAAATATAAATATATATAATATATATATATATATAAATATATATATATATATATATATATATATATATATATATATATATATATATATATATATATATATATATATATATATATATATATATATATATATATATATATATATATATATATATATATATATATAAATATATATATATATATAAATATATATATATATATAAATATATATATATATATATATATATATATATATATATATTTAATATATATATATATATAAGCATTTTATTTACGAATTATACTATCTAATTTTATTCCAAAATGTGATACCACAAAAAAGTGTTTTGATTATACTTTAAATTTACAATTACATAATATTTATTTACAAACTTTTAATAATTTTTATTACTTCAAAATTTAGCATCGTGATTTTATTTAATGAAATGAATCTCATTGCTATCAAATGATGCCAATAAAAGCACACTGAGGGATTTACTGCAAAAATCAAATATTTATATTTTTTATGTAATGAAGATTTTAAATTGTAATGATTTATTTTCAGTTAATTTTTATATATATAATAGTAAAATGTCTCTCTGCTTATCTTATTAATGTCTAATAAATTTTATGTATGTTTAAATTATCTCCAAATTAAGCTCAGAATATAATTGTGATTGTTTTCAATTTATTTATAGACGTTTAAATAGTCTTTTCATAGCTAAAGTTTTTCATAAATAAAATATTTATTTCTAATGGCATCCATTTATTGTTGTGTGTAAAATTCTTAAATATAACTTTTTATTCTATAAGACAAAACTACCTGAATTTTGAAACCAATTTTTCCATAAAATAATTAACATTTTTATACATTTAAATTAAGTAAAATACTCTTTTTATTGCACTAAAATTTAACTCCCTCTTTAATTTTGTAAAAAATGAATTCGTTATGAAAGGTAAATGAAGTTCCACGAATATTAAACCTAAAGAAATAATAAAGATACTAAAAGGGTTAAATTACTTAATGAAATATTACTGCTATGTGTGTGTATTTAAATAAGTTGTTTGATATTTTTTATGTTGAAGTAAAATTGAATTGCTCATTCACTTTCAGAAAAGCAGGTCATTTTTCAAAAACAAATGAATTCAGGGCATCAAATTTTGAACTTTAATGGACAAAGTTAAATTTATTACAATGCATGCATTTCTTGAGGCTACAGCATTCTTTGATGCTTGCATATTCAAACAATGCATCATCAATTTAACGTAGCTGCATAATAAATCCTGCTGTTGACAATTATATTAACAAATTACAATATCATTTCAGGAAGCTTACAAAAAGAAATTATTTTTTTCCTGTTAGAAAGTGGCTTCTTATAATAAACAAGAAATGCATATGTTTACAAGTGCCATAGTTTCAATGAATTTGCACCATTTTAAACAATTCCATAGAACAGTAGTTGTTCTTCTGTATCTTAAATTTTGACTTCTGCACAGATTTGTATAGTTCATTAAATTTACCTTTTTTCAAAATATTTGTGATTTCTTTTCATTCTAAATGCATCCCCTATTTCTAAGGATAATGGAATCAAAGTACTTTAACTGTTAAGTTACCAAAAATTATAGGAACAGAATCTGATAAGTCATCAAGTAACACTTATAAAAATAAAATTCTGAAATCAGTTATTTTATTTTAATGATTACTGGAAATTGGATACATTTGCTTAAAAACTGCTGTATAGAAATTGCCTTTTAAATAACATGCAATTTATATGTGTTGGTTTTTAACTTTAACTTTCTTAACTTAAAAACATTCAAATGAAATGATGTATTAAAAAAATAGGTGTATGCAAATAAGGAGACAACATCCTGAAGTTCTTGATATAAAGCTCATAACACAGTTATCTAATTTCAAAAACTAAACATGGTATGAGAAAAAGATAGTTGCGAATATGCACATCGAGCAGCAATCCACCGAATCTTAGCCATGCACACAGAAATGTGGATGGAAGAATGTGTGTGTAAAACATCCATCGGTTTGTTCACAAATTCCATAAATGTTACGCGAAGAAACGCAAAGAAAATAATTACTACTTAATATCAAGACATTTTTTATTAGGTTATAAAGTTTGCAGATAATTGCAGTAACCCCCCTTATAAGACGGTATATTAATTCGCTTTATAAGAAAACGCGTGGTACGAACATTCACGTAAAACGCGCTCGTATAACCTCGTATAACGTATTATGTACACATGATTCCTGTTTAACTTTTCTCGTTAAAGAGGGTTTAAATCGAATATTATGGAAAAACTTTGTTATAAATGAAATTTGTGAGTTTTATTAAATCCAAATTAAGAACATTTTTAATAAAAAAGTTATACACGTGTAACTACAAAACAGTTAGTTTTAAATAAATCAAATAACTCTCAAAACAGTTTTATTACATGTTTATTCACTGTAGGAACTATCTGAAATAGCGTTCCACTGACATCTTTTTTTAGCAGAATATATATAAAAGGTTAACAATATAATTTAATTTAATTTAATTTTATAAGAACACAATTGACACACTGTGCAAATGTACGCGAAATGGATTGTGAACTGTACAAATCATTATAAATTTCTCAGTATAGAAACATAACGTGGGATACCAACACTTTATGTATGGGAAAACATGTGTTAGGTGAGTGAAATCGCGTTGTATGAAAACGCGCGTGCGTTATAAGGGTACCATGTTTATAAGGGGTATTACTGTAATTGTTCAAGAGTCTGGCTAAAGGGACAAAACCTGCATCTACTTCCTAACATACTGCGTGATGCAATGTTTAAACTCACGCGCAAACCAACGTGACCTGTACGCGCTCTTTTTTTCCCACGTTTCAGCTCACGATGACACTTGGTATTTTAAAATTGTTTTAGAACCATGTAACACTTTTCTCATGGGTACGTTTATTTCTTTATATATTTGAGACAGCACTGTTAAAATTTCGGAATGCATATTTGTCAATTCTTGTAACCAATGTGTCGACAATAAAGTGAATTTTACTATGCACTCTGTATTTCAATCTCAACACAAAAATATCAGAAGATATTTTTTAACATTTTATTACATTTTATGAATACAAAGAATTTTTTTTTTGATAGTTATAAATTATGAAAATTTTACAGGTATATTTTTCAATCATTTTTCAAATGTCTTTTTTTATTTATAATTAATTTCTTTGTGATTCAAATAAATAAAATCATTATTTGATACATACAATGTGAACAAAAAGCTATTTCTCAATACTGTTTAATGTAATCATCTTTTTTATATTGAGCAATACAATTCACTGATTGATTCCAGATCTGCTCCCAATTCCGAAAAATCCGGAGACTCCTGTTCTGAGGGATGTACCGGAAGGGAGGAAGAAAAGATAAGGGAAAATATCCCGGGTAAGTTAATGTCGTTAAAGCATTTTACGTATATTTCATTAAGTAGATAAGTATGGTCAGTTTCTAAAATGTTTAGTTTTGCAAAAATAAATTTTGTTGATGTTATTTTAAAATTTAATCTCATTATAAATTTTACAAAATGTGGAAATACATTCATCATTCATATTTAAACCTAAATACATAATATGCGTAAACATAATAAGCATGGTATAATACATATGATAATCGCTTATTTTATTAGCTATTATTGATTTAAAACCAAGGTTCTCATTGTAAAACTAAAAATGCTTCTTGGGAATAAAAATATATTAAAATGGCAACATGTAAATGCATTAATATTTATAATTCTGCAATTCTATTATTTTAAATAGTGCAACAATATGATTTCATAAAATATTTCTTATTGGATATCATTTGTGCTCAGAAATAGGATTATTGTATCCAGCTAGAAATGATTTCAAATTGCTAAATTAAAAGCAGAAATATTATAATCTTACATCAAAAATGAGGAAAATATCAGATTAGAAGAAATATTTCTGATGCGGAAAACATTTATTTTAATTGCAAGTGTAAATTAATTGTTCCTTCTCTCTTTGCTTGCACAACTCTTATCTTTACCCGGAGCTATTTTCGTAATAAATTTGACGGTGGGACAAACAAAAAATAATCAATCCTTCGGAATTATAAATTTTATGTTTTCGCGAGATCAGACGAGCATTTTAACTAACGATATACATCCAATTTATGTTACTTACACCTGATTTTGTAAGGAAGTCAATATTTACATTGTAAGTAAAAGTTGTAATAAATGTACTGCGCGTTTTATGTTATTGCTTATGATATCACCAAAATTATAATATTTATACGTAAAAATGTAAATGGGATTATTTCATTTCATTTTCGTCTCGAATAACATAAAAAGGGATACAACACAATATCGGAAATAAACTCGTAGATAACAAAACTCATTTAATAATGATAAATTAAATAATAAAATTAGTAAAAGTGGAAAAACGTTAATATATTCTAACTTTAGCGCCTATTTTTCTCTTGTGGAATGGTAGATTATAATTGGTAAATATTTAAAATTAAAATGATGAATTGGTTTATGCTTTTTATATAACGATTTTTGACTTATTACATTTTGAGACTCGATTTAAACAAATTCGCTTTAATATATTAGATTACTTTTTCTCAATAAACGCACAAATTATAATTTAAAAATCATTCTTGCTTAACAGTTTTTTATGGTCTCATATTGGTCTTCATCTTTCAAAGTGTTTTCTTTTATTATCTTACTTTAAAAATCCAGATAAATTTTATTTTAAATAATTTACAGAAGTATTGATGGTACATGTATGTTTAAATAGTTAAAAATGTACCAATATTTGGCATCATAAATGAAAAAGATATTTATACTACAATCTTTCTGGTTTACTATGCCAAAACAGCTTGCATTAAACATGCATTAAAAGTCTTAAAATGTAGGTTAAAAGTAAACTCTTTTCTCTTTTATATACTGTTATTCAGTGAAGACAGTATAAGATAAATTCAGAAAAAATACTGGACTCCTGATTCATATTCCAGAGTCTTAATATAATAAACACATCCGAAACTAATATAAATATTCCTGCTAAAAATATTCAGTAACGTCCAATTTAAATTTGAAAATCATTGTACTTAAGATGTTGTGTCTTATCAATATTGAAGATTGTTTTGTCATAATGAAATTAAATGTCAGCATATATTGGCAAGTATATATTGTCAATATATATTTTTCAAAATATATTATATTAACTATTTCAATACATTAAAGCTAACTACCGTATTACATCTCTTAAGAGATTCCCTATTAAATTATAAAAGAATTTATTTACCACCAAATACAATAACAATCCTAAAATATGTAATGGAAAATTCCAGCTCTTTCACAATACAAGGTTTTGAACATATATGATTTCCGTTCTAGTATTTATTTTAGATGAAAAGAAATCTAGTTATTGAAACATGGTGGTTTATGTTTCCATTTTATTATATTTGAAATTTAAAATAATAAACCGCTAAGATTGAACAATAGTTTTCATAATTATTACAAAACATTTATGTATCGTACTTCAAATCTGGTTTTACTTTAGTTTCCTTCAAATTTTCAACAGAAATATAGGTTATTACAAAAACAATTAATAATTTTTGAGTCCCTCTGAAACCCGAAAGCTTCAAATCCATTTTTTGATATATTTTTGTAAGACTTAATGGAATAAATTATACTTTTTTCTTAGCCATTATAGGATTCATTTGTTGCAAACCTTACAATTATAAAAATAATTTACCATGATTACTAAAATAAATTACCAGTATAAAAACTAGAACCTCAAAAAAATTGTCTGTTAAAAGGCTCGTGAAAGGTTCAAGATTTAATTGAAGTAAATTTTAAGCAGCAGTTCATAAAATTTTAAAAGGAGTTTTTATGGAAAACTATAAGAGATCGAAAAAGTGAATTATATCGTAATAATGGATAATTTTCAAGGTTACAACAAAATAGAACTTCCCTCGTCTTAACATAGAAGATTTGTAAAACTTTCTCACCTGCAACATTTTGTTTTCTTTCTTGACTTGAGCTGTTTCACTCAGAAAACGTTCAAATTTGTATATCGTAACGTGGAAATGAAAACATTCAGATACAGAACAAAGTTTAAACTAAAAGCTATAGGGAAAAGAAATTAAAAATATGGTGACAAACGCGTTAATGCAAGGTGAAAATCAAATCATGTGCAGTTTAAAAAAAATGTATTTTATGTATTTTGTATTTAATGCACAGTTCGAAAACAACCCACTCCTTTCATTTAATTGTCAACGAATCAAATATATTTTACTCTTTGAAAGTTATTAAAAACTGAAAATGGATAAGTTTTACGAGAATCTGCTCGGATCTTGAGCGATGTCGTGCTTTCGTCTCAGTTTAACGCATTCTGCGTCGAGGTGAATCCAAACAGAACTTTTCATTATAAATTCTTTTCTGTGCAATTTCTTATGTTTTTAATCATACTGTGTATTTTTTATTTTATTTGGCTCTTAAATTATTAGTAATACATATTTTCGATTATTCGTCGGAAAAATTGCCAAAGATTATACGAATTTTTTTTTCTTTTACCCGAAAAAAAGTCTTGCGAATAATATGCCATTGAGGATTATATACAGGAAAATACGGTACTTGAGAGAAGAATTCTGGTGAAAAAAATCTTAATTGGATGGACAAACACAGTAA